>VXAK01025864.1:171619-187164 GCA_013399435.1 Arenaria interpres
GGGGGGGGGTTTTCCCCTTACCATGAAGAAAGATCTACAGGATTTGAAAGGGCTTTGAGGGTCTCTTTGCTCTGTGCCCCCTGATGCGGTGAGCCTGGCCTTGTGTGAAGAGCGGTAACTCGTCATTAGCTATTTAAAAAACCCCAAACCAAGCCTCAAAATTAAAGGGGAACATTGGAGTGTGCTGAGTAACTCTGACTCCCAATTTTGTCCAAGTGATACCTTAAGGAAAAAATCAAGGTACTTTATGAGTTGAAGGATGAGGCCTTTTAGAAACCTGTTTGGTTCTCGTGGCCCATTTAACTTCCCCGAGCTCTGTGCCAAGCAGTCAGGGCAGGACACTGCTGGGAAGAGAAATGTTAAGCGTGAGTTGTTGGACATGCTTTGATTAACTGTTTGTCAAGTGCTAAAATTCATGTTTTTCTCACACTATTTCGAAAAATAGCTTCATGAAGCGCCACTGTTTGTATTGGATAAAAGGACTGCTATTATTTGCTTGAGCCGTATAATAAGTGTTGTTCTGTAATCACGCAAACCATCCCTCTGTGTGTTTCCTGTTTCCACAGACACTTCCCTTGGGGCTGGGAGACGGGCAGCTCTTCACCTGGACTGATGGCTTGAAAAGAAAGGACTGGCACGATTATGAAAGCATCCAGAAGGATGCCATGCGTTCAGGTATACAGAACTACAGAGCAAATTTAACTGGTTTATTCGTTCTTTCTCCATATGGCTGTTTTTTCTCTTAAGTCACCTCGAAAGCATTCCTAGCAGCTTTTTTTTTGATTGCTGCATGTCACAAGGACATAATGTTCTGAACTGAGGGGTCAGACCAAGCATAAATACCTTGTCTCTGAAAATAGCCACATGAAAATAAAGATGATGTATTTCATGCTAATAGCTGTATAATGATTGTACAAGGAAACAGGCAAAAACATTAGTAACAAAATATTTTTTGGGTTGAAACCAGTTGTCATTCTGTGTTGGTGTTGGCTTCCAAGGAGACATATGTTACAGCTGAAGCGGAGTTGTCCGTAACTCAGGGGCTAAAACCTGGGTCCACTACCTGTTGCTGTCAGGAGCACCCAAGGTTATGTTAGAAACAGACTTTGGCCCTTTTGCCATTGTCAAACTCCAGTCCTTTAGTCTGGCTAAAGCTACTTCACTCCGACAGCCTAAAGTCATTTGAGCATGGGAGCAAATTGTATTTGCAGATGTACTGAAGGACGCTTTATTACAGTGAGTAATGTAATTTTAATGCACCTTCACGTGCTCTGTGCCATGTGTGCACAGAAAGGTTTGTGCCCCTCTTCCTGTTCGAACAGCGTGTTCAGATTTGAATCTTTCTTTTATAATATAATTTACAACTATTCAACATAAGAAGAATTAAATTTAAAGGGAGGGAAACAGCAGTTGAATTGCACCTTAATCAGTGTCTGAGAGTCATTATTTTACAAAGGCTAATCTACTGTTATAAAATAAATTCTGCTGTCTTGATCCTGCTGTCAGAAGACAGCCAACACCTCCCCCACAATATCTCTAGAACTGAATCCAGTTGACAGATCCGTAACATTTGGAAGTACTTAGTTTTGCAGGGACCTGAACCACTAAAATATTTCAAGTGTAGGTTAATTTTATAAGCTGTTTTTCCCTTTCTCTTTTGAATCTTTTTGACCACTAACTTAAAAAAAATTACCTTTCCCTCCCACATGTGCTTGGGAGGAAGTAAGTTGGGAGGGGGGATAAAGTTATTCTGGGCATCTCAGGAGTTGTGTTCATAATTAATTGTGTTCCAAATTGCCAAGTGTAAAATGACAATATGTAAGGGAGAGAGGCAGCAGGTATGTAGGAACATGCAGATATGTGGGGAATAGCACGTGTGTTCCCGTTAGAATGGACTTTCTTGAGGGATGGGCACTGACGCTTTGGCAATGCACTTTTGATCCCTGAATATGCAGTGTGGACCCCGTGTGTTTTGGGAAATAAACAGTAATCCTGCTGGTTACCTGAGGGGCAGCTACAGCATTGCCCACCTAATGCAGGCGCTTGCATGGCGTCAGCTAAGATGTTATGTAGCTTTGTAATTCCCAGGCCTACTCCTAACATTGTAACTGCAGTAGAATGGGGATATTTTTTCCAGTAAACTTCTATTCTTGGTAAAATATTCTGAGTTCAATTCAATATTTTTATTGGCTTCCTTGTGATAGTGTTTGCTGAGTTTGACCATTTAAGAAATCTTTTTTAATGATTTCTATCCGTCATTATTGTTCCTTAGATTAAAATAACTTTTAATGATTTTTTTCCTTGGAAAATCCCAATGTATTGATACAAATGCAAAGCTAGAGTATTTCAGTACACTCGCTCTTTTGGGACATACTGTATAATTTCTGTCCCTAATAACCAAACAAAGTGTAGCTGAAATCAACTTTCAGTTAAAAATCAATCTGAAGGCATGAAAACAGCACCAGTGGAAGGGCTTCTCAGGACATGTCAGAAAAGGCTGTCAGTGCTCGTTACACACAAAGGGAGCAAGGAGTGAAGGCTTTGGAATTCAGTTCAGCTGTTTATCTGTAAAGCTTACCATCTCCTAAGCGCTTACAATGTGAATTTCATAAATGTAATCATGGAGAGCTGCTAATTTCTCCACAGCTAATTCTTCTTTTTCAAGGCCAAATACTTTCATCTCCTTTTATTCCACTAGATTAGAAACTGATGTTCCTCAATTTGAGTGGTCTCCCCTCATTGGAAATCATTCTATTCTTTTAAAGCTAAAGAGAAAAGCTATTGGCAGGACACGCAGAAAAATTTCTATTGATCTCGAATGTTGTAGCTCATCTTTTTTGGCTCTAAAATTATGAGAGATCTTGCACGTCAATGCTGAAGTGAGCTTGTGGTAGTTTTTTGTTTTGTGGGGCTTCACTGGGCCAGCTGAGGTTCGAATGCAGGTTTATGGTGTTTCTACTGTTAGTTCACATCCTGGTGGCGTGATGGTGGTTCTTGAGAAGGGCTGACGTGAATAATGGACCTGTGGTATATACTCATTGCGGGTGTTTCTTGGGATGAGGTGCTTCCCTTCGGAAAGTACAGATCTTGTGTGTTAAGAATGGGAGAAGCCCATCTGAAGCTGTCTCAGGACAGATGTGCGTAAGATCATGTATAGACTTGGACATCAGATCATCCTGGTTTAGTTTTATTGCCCTTGTGGATTGTTACTCTGTTCTCTACACAGAAGCAATGTGCTCTTACTGGAGATACATATACATATGTGTGTGTGTGTGTATATTCTACTCCACTGATAGCAAGGTTACAGAAGGCAATGAGCTCCTCCAGGAGGGACACCACTGTCAGGTATCACAGGTGGAATGGCCTGCAGCCAAGGCGCCACTCTGGGAGTCTATAAATTCCAGTATAATTTCCAGTTTTCTCACGTATTTAATTTTCTCTGTGACTCACTTTCCCATTTTTTTTCCCCCAATTTTTATTTCAAAATCATGCTTTAGCTTGGAACTTGATTATTTTTAAATCCCAAATTTATTTATTTATTTTTTTTTCATTTTTTCTTGTAAATAGGAAATCAGTTATTCATGAGTTGCTTACCTTACCTGTGCAGAATTTCTGAACTCCCAGGGCAGCCAGGTGAGACACAGGGATGGTACCGGGTGCAGGTGACTGAGAGATGGGTCTGTCATGCTCGGGAAGTTTCCCTGTACTTGTTTGTGTTTTTGAAACCTGTTTGTATTGCTGAAGGTTGTTATTTAAAAAACACCCACACGAAAACATGCCAACAAATCAACAAAAAACCCAAGCTCACTCACACAGCCAGATTTGCCATCCCATACCTATTGTCATAGGGATTCCATATCTAAAATTTCTGATTCTGTCTGGAATCTTAATAGTTCTCTGATGAATATGACAGAATGATTTTGGAAGGTTAATTGCATGTTTTTTTGTATGCTGTGATGTTTAGTCTTGCTTTTTTATTATGAGTTAGGAAAAGCACCAGAACTACTTCTCTAATGCCAATTAATTTGCTGTTCTACTTGCAGCTAATTTCTCTTTTATGAGTTTTTAATGCAATTTCAATATTTTCAATATCTCTGAGCGGAAATAAAATTTTCCAAACAGTTCTGAAAATTTGGGTCAGCGAATGTGGATACGTGAATGCAGGAAGGCGGTAGAGGGAAGGTGCTGTTGGGCTGCGGGAGCACTAATTGCTGCAGTGTTGGTGGAACAGGGATGATGGCCAAGTATTGACAGTTATCCAAGCTCCAAGTTACTCAGTAGCAGAAAGAAACATTTAATGACTTATATTAAATATAGTGCTCATCAGTGCAGCATAGACACAGTGAAACGAAAATTATTTCATTCAGTCATCCCAATCACTTCATTTTTCTCTGAATATTGTCCTGCCATTACCACAAAACCAGCGACTGGAATACAGAAAAAAAGAATGCAAAAGTTTACCTTAAAAAAACAATGAACAAAATAGCCTCCCAAACCCTTCTTGACTAAACAGTTCTGATAGATACTTTAGGAAGAAGAAAAATAGGAGTTTAATAGGAGCCCTTAAGTCAGTCTGATATTACAGTGGTGGGGGCGGGGACAGAGTAGGCTGATCAGAGAAGCTGACCGCATTGGAGCTGATGGGTCTTCACAAGGAATTGGTTGAGGAACTGATAAAGTGACTGCCAAGATGCGGCTGTCAGTACGCTGACAGTTGGGCCATTTTTCTCATGTTCGCTAATAAGATCTCAGATGCAAAAACTCTTAGAAGGCACCGTGTGACCCCAGGGTTATCCCAGCAGCTATTGGGCCATTTCAATAGCCTTTGTTCCTCTATTTGTGTATTTAAATAGCACGTGGAAGCCTGATGTGGAATGAAGGTTTTAATTCTTTCCTATATTCAGCATTGTCTGTACCTCTCTGCTCCTGCAAACTCTTACTTTGAGCGTGAGAAGGGGAGTTTAAAGATCCTGACCTTTCCATGCCCCGGTGCGGGAGTTTCGTACAGATCAGCCCTCTAAGCAGACAGTGTGTTCTGTGGTTCTACAAACGAACTCTCCTACTGATTCTATAAACAACCTCAACAGAAGCATGGAAGAAGCGACCTGTGTGTGTTTGTGATGAGAATGGAAATAGAATAAAACTCTGTTCTTGGGGTGGAATGTTAGGAGGCAGCAAAGAATCATGCTTTTGTGCAACAATGGAAAGTAGTGAACCCCTGAGATTTGACTTCTGTGTGGCCCAAAGAAATTGTGCGTATTGGTGATTTTTATTTTTTTTCCCCGTCGCTTCTGCTCAAGGATTTTTGAGAATAAAGTGCATTAGAATAATTCGCCCAAACTTCTGTGGTTAGTCCTTATCATTTTGAACAGCGCCCATTCTTAAATTGAGAAGCACTTGGCAAAGGCAGAGTGCTTGGGTGCCGGGGTGCCCCTGGAAGATAGGAGGCAGCTCCGCTCGGACAGCAACGGCAAATGTAACTCCCCTCTGGCTGGGAAAGAATCAGGTCTCTGATACTTAGATAAATAGAATCACAGTTGTGCAGGGAAAGAAGCGTATACTAAAATCTTGATTTAGTTATCCCACATTTCAGATGGGATTATACACTGGGAATTCTGTCAGCATTATATATTAAAGAAATTAACTGAATTTGATTTAGGCCTCTGAACGCGCAATTCCTTTAGAAAGAATTTGAGAACTTGCAATATAATTGGATGTGTCGTGGCAGCCAAGGTCTCAATAAACAGTCATAATCTAATTGTTTGTAGCATTAATCATGAATATGCTTCACGCAGTTTGCAATGTATTGCTTTGTAAAAGGGAAAAACGTTCAGCAGTTTATCTTAATGCAAGTCTGACGTGATTAAAAAGTTTTAAAATGCAATGTTAATCATTGCTTGTCAAGGAGATGGCATACAAAGGATATATAATATGAAAGAGATGGTTCCAAGTAATGCAGGTCCGAAAAGTGTTTCATGTATTAAGACGCATTTGCTCTGTAAATATAAAGTGCCGTAGCTGAATGGTGGGGTGTCCCACTAGAACCAGTGGGGTCACGCTGGAGCCAGGAGCCAAGCACAAATACGGGCATCGCACTCTCAAACGTTGATTTGGAAAGGAAGATTTTTCAGTGGTGCCTTCTCCAGAAGTTTGCACCCTGATACCTTGAAAATATGGTTTGGTTTGTTTTTCACAAGTGCTCAGCAAAGATTTGAGGCACTTCTTGTGGTTGAAGGTAACTGGATTCTTCCCCTCTTCTTCCCCGCCTTCCCCCGCCTTTGATAACTCATCTGTGATACCACTTAAATGTAATTGATACGCTAATTTTTAAGGACTGCTGGAGAGGCCAAGGAAGGGGGGGCAGAGCTGATAATAGATCCCTTTGACTCATATCAATTAGAGCACTGGAAATGATCTGTCCCCTTTGCACCGGGCAACGGCATGGTCATTTTACCACCACAGGCAGAAAGAAAATTGTATTTCCAGTCACCCAGCAAGAAATGGCTGTGACTGCACCGTAAACCAATGATACACACTCTAGCTTGAAAGTAATGTCCACGTTTCAAGAAATGCTGTTACAAGAATTATTAGTTGCTCGTCTTTCATCTTTCTCTGTATTTTAATCTGGGGGGGGAAGCATGGTTTCAAATCTTTAGCAGACCAGGCTTTCCTCTCCAGTACTTTCTCCCCTTGTATTTCAGTGTTGACCTCAGTGCCTACACAGTTTTAAATAGAAAGAGAGAAACAAAGAAGCCAAAGCAAAAATGAAACTTCAAGAAAACACCAAGGTTTTGGAGTATTTTTTAGCATTTTGGCCTTCAAAAGGCCAACAGGATGTCTGGATTTCACAATTCCTAAAAACACCCAATAAATTGTGCCTACTTTCCTATCATAGCTTTTTTCCTTTTGAGGGTATGAGTTAAGTTTGCAAATACAGCAGTCTAGTGTACTTATCTATATGCAGTTTATGACTTAAATACGCGCAAGGTGACTTTCTTCTTCTTCCTCTTCTCATTAAACAAGCTGACAGAGGAAAATTATTGGGCTGGTGAAGCCATTTGCCTGACACCCAATCAATAGACGTGAAAAGGCAGAGATGTATGATTGGTTTGCTATAATTTGCCTTACAGACAGTAGCTCGTGGGATGATGCTCTGCAGTTACTGCTCCTCGGCTTTTTGGCTGTGTCACCCACCCTCCGTGCTGGCAGTGGGGTGGTCTCTGGGAGAATCCGTCCTCCTCCTAACAGGAATAAAGCAAAAAAAAAAAAAAGAGACAACGTTTCTAGGAGTGGCGTTTTGTTCTGCCAACTCGTGTGAAAGTTCTGCTGTCCACAAGCTGGAAACAAACTCCTTTTTTTTTTTTTAAGGCAATCTTAACTCAAAGGCCTGTGGGTCGAAATGTGAATGGTGAATCTTGCCAGGAAATTTGATGGGAGAAGAAACTTACTTTAATGCTCAGATTAAAATAAAAAATAATCAAGATACATTTTAAATTGCATTATTGGTATTCTTAAAACATGGAGACGGTCTTGCTCTTGGTATTTGTCGGTTAATTTACTCTTCAAAGAGGTTTATATTTTTATATTTTCAACTGACACCCTTGTCCTCCCAGCGGGATCTCCTGCCCTTTTGAGGAGAACCTGTTCCAGTTATTGGATACTTCCCGTCATTCCACGGGGATTACTTTAGTTGAGAGACTAGTCTAAATTTTATATTGTCACACAAAAATTAAAGGAAATCTCTAAATAAGTAACACGTTAGTTTATTTGTTTTTTCAGTCTACTTTGTTCCCAGCTTTTACTGAAGCAGCTGTACTGGGAAGGAGTCCAAGCTTGGTGTGCTTCAGAAAGGAGAGTGAAAGCTGTGAGCTGTTAAAGTTCTAGAGGGCTGACATTTTAATTAGCTGCTATTAATCAGTAAGTTAAGCAAGTTACGAATGTACTGCCACTTCAGCATGGTATTTAAATGACTTTCTTCCCCCAGTCTATACAATCATCAAATTTTTTTCAAAGTTTGTAATAAACTGTGATGCAGACCATGTTTTCATCTGTTTTTTTCTGAGAAATCTGAAGTTTTACGTGGGAATTGTGAGACCCTGAGCATTTCTTGGCAATGCCACATACTCAAGTAACATTTTTTTTTTCATTTTGTATGTATTTTATTTAGTGGACAATAATTACCCATCTCAAAAAGCTAATAAGCATACAGAGCAAAGGACAGGTTCCTGGCTGCAGCCCTAGCCCGCTGGCGTAGCGCACTTCAGAGCCCTCACCTGAGGGGAGCTTCCTCTCACGGTGTAAGAGCCCCGTTCAGGAGCTGAATCCCTGTTTTGAGCGGGTCCTTTAATGACGATCCTTCACGATCTCTCCAGACGCCTGGGGAAGAACAGTGGGTGTTTTCACGTATTTCTTGGTCAACTGATAGAAACGAAAGGGAAAAGAAGGGGAGGAATCGATTGGAAAGTTTCTCATTGCTTAGTGTGAAACCTGAATGTACTGCGTAGGGATGGGGTTTTGTTCCGTTATTTATTTTTAGCAGAGTCTCTTAAAGGCACATTAAAGGATAAATTCTTTCAATAAGCTTAAGTGTATTTCGTGCCTTTTCAAGGACCATCTGGATGATGAACCTATTGTAAAGGAAGAGAGCTCATTACTGGTGATTTCTGTCAGCGACGAGTCTGATTTTAGCAAAAGCATTGTGGAAAGTTTTGGAAAATGTATTCTGAAAATATAACTGAAATGCAAAAATCAAGATTCAGTAATTAGAATGAATATCAAAAATGGAAAACATTTTCAAATGCCAGTTGTAACCTTATACAGAAAGCCGCCTTCTATGTGGAGCATCAGTTCTTAATCCAGTCCTCTCTCATAATTTCTCTCAATTATAATAATACACAGTGAGGCTTTAACTATTTTAAAGAATTTGAAAGGTTTGTTATTTTAGAAAGTACAGGAAAAATTAAATTAAACATACAGAATCACTTTCTCTAAGTGAAAGCCTATGAAATGAATGCAGAGATGAATTAATGGCAAAACACAGACAAGCTGAGTGTGTGCTTTCCTCTGGAAAATATGGGGAATGAAGAGTTCTTTTGTTTTTCTAGGTTCTGGTTTTTTTTTTTTACTGCACCATGCAGTTTAGCATTTTTTAATTTTTCTCAGTGAGAAAGAAATTTTTGGGGAGTTGCTGCATATACATCTGAAATGAGAGCTGGGCGCCTGCGAGACTGTGGGGGAGGACACATGTAACTTTTTCCACCTATGATAAAAGAAGAAAGTATTATTTTGGTTCTCAAACAGGATTTTCAACTTGGATGTCTATCCTTTGGCAATGTTAGTTAAGTTTTGTCATTTATGTAAGATTTTGAAGAACAGAGACTGTAATTTTAGAAGTTTGGGTTTTAAAATGCATTTTTGATTTGCCGCTTTTAACCCAGACATCAACAAAATGAAAAAAATCCAGCAAATACTTTTGGCTGAATCCAAACGTCAGTTTTGAGCATATTAACTTTTTCAGAAAAGTTCTCAATGGGCGTATGAGGATTCCTGCGGAATGATGCATAAATGTGGGCCTTGGGCTATATATTTATAGGTGATGAGTTATCCTTCTGAATAGAAAATATTTTTAACTAATCAGTGGAAAATCTGTTCAGTTTGTGGCTGGAGGTGATTTTTTGAGTCTCCACATCTGCCTCTGCTTGATTCCACAGCATAGGTTGCCTAGAGATTCCAGCCGGCGTGAGTAGAGGAAATTTTCTCCAGTTAGTGTCGGGCTGTGAGGAAGCGCCGGCAGGGGTTCCACTCCACTTATTTATAGTGGGGCGGGGGGGGAGACCGCCGTGTGGAGCTGTGCTCCTGGCAGGTCCTGCATTCAGCTCAGGTCCCACCACCACAAGGACGTCACTCAGTTGAAGGCTCTTCCAAACACAGAGTGTGCTTTGAACCCCCAAACGGATGCCGAAAGGCAGTATTAACGATGCAGCCTTAGTGGTGTGTGACGAGCAGAGGACGGTCTCTGGGCAGCGCGGTAGTGCCAGGGTACACACCAGGGCTTGTGGTGTCCAGACAGTTGTCAGAAGAGCAATGTGACTGATTCGCCAAAGGAAAAAGTGAAAAGGAGAAAAGAGCATTGAGGTTCAAAGTGTTACTTTCGGTGCAGTATAAAAAATGTGTTTTGTTTTAAATACGGCAGAAGGACTTTGGTAGACATTCCCGAGACGGTGAGATAACCTGAGTTTCAGTTGTTTCTCTGCCATCGGTACCTCGCTGTACCGTAACACCTCGCCGCAGCTCCCGGGGCGGCTCTCCCTTGTCTTGGGGATGCTTCCAGGATGGATGATTTTGTGGGGTGAGGGGATCTGGTCCTTTATTGAACCCGGTAGTTATTTGCATGTTCAGCTTCAGTTTTATATTAAACTAATTCCAATCTGAGATATACAGCACTGTATTTATAATGTATAGACCCAAGTGGAGCAGAAAAAGTGATAAAATACACATACAGTACCTGAGGAAGTCGCCCCCTTGGCCCTGAGTGTGCAGACACACACAGCCTGTGCTGTGGCTCACTGACACACACAGCTACAGTCAGCCTTACAGGGTACTTCATCTTCTTGCTGCAACAGCCACAAAGACAGCTTCTAGAGCTAGTTTAGGTTGAATTCATGAAAACAAAAAAAATAAAAAAATATTAAAGAACATCTCTGACTGGATCTGTTCCAGGGAACATCCTGGTTGCATTGGGGTGATGGTATGCAGCAAACGGCACGTGGTTACAATACCTCTGGGAATGAGGGGGAAAAGAGGGGGAAAAGAAGTCCTGTGTTAATTACCACTGGTTAGAACCGTAGCATTTTGTATTCCTGGCCTTGCTAAAACTGTACCCAGGCCAACTGTAATTCTGCATTAACTCTGTGGATCTGTTTAGTCCCTGTATATACCGTGTTAGCAACACTTCAGTTTGAGCTTTTCCAGGAGATCAGCTTGGACACAGGCATTAATTATAGAGGAGCCACTGGTACTAGAGACTATTAGAATGCCATTCCTGATGCAGTTTGTGTGAACTCCATTTATTTAAGCACCGAAACAAACACCTTAGCACCATTAGTAGATGTTTTCTCGGGTAATCTTGTTCCACAGTAGATCTGTCTTATCCTAGCAGGTCGTTCTGTTACTAAAGCAAACCGTGCAGCCCTTTCTGTGTTTGAGCTCTGTTTCTCACACCCTCGCTCACTCCCTGTTTGGCTCTGATTAATGAGCTGCAGCCAGACTGTTCTTGTGTTAAGTGAAACGAGCGTTCTGGCGGCTGTGGCCTTGGTGATAAGTAGTTGGAGTAAAGGGGAGATGTGCCGTGCATCCCTTGGCTCAGCCCGGAACGCTGCTGAAGGTGCTGCTGCTCCGCGGCGTGACAGAGCAGCTCCTGTCAAACACCACGGCTCGCTGCCCGTCTTGCTCGGACACTGCCACCTGCTAAATACGGCGGGCAGACCAAACAGCATCCTCTTGCTCTCTTTCTTTCTTTTTTCCCTACACTAATCAAAGTGGGGAAGGGGCTAGAATGAGTTTTTCTGCCCACCAAGCCATTGTAGTGCTGCCAGCAAGTGTAAAAGCCACTCATCTTTTAAAAAATATTCTTACTTGTTTTTGAGAAGTGTTGGTTCAAGCCTTCAGGCAATTTACTTTTCAGATTGGTGTGCAGTCACCCTTCTGCTGAAACACAGCAGTGACACTGGTTAACCTCGTGATGGATTCTGGAAAATCACTGCCCCCCACACACTGTTTTTTCACTCCGCAATGCATATGTTGGAAATTCAGAGGCTGCACATTTTATGTTTCCAATGGATGAGAAAGGTGAAGGATACACTAATGTTCATTAAAGCACAGGCTGTAAGATTTAGGAATTAATTACTGACTGGGAAAATGCACATATTTAAGATAAAGTACAGTGCCTTGATTTAAAATAGCAAAAAAGAAATGACAATGAGCAGCTGCTGCGGTTTCTCGCTCCACTCGCTCTGCTGCTTCGGTCTCCTGCTCACCACCAGCCCTGCTCTGCTCACCTTCCCCTGCCCCACCACCGGGTCCACCACAGCAGTGGCTGTCCCTTCAGCTTTCAAGAAGAGCACGTGAAGTAGTACTGTGTCCTTTCGGCTTCTCCCACTTCATGGGCTCAAAAAACTCTTGTGCCATTTTCTGCCTGCAGTCTGACGCAGAAGGGCTAGTCTTAGCCTAACGTGGAGTCAGCCCAGGCCTAGTGAGTCTAGGGAAATCTGGAAATTATGTTGAATGAAATAAAAAAGCAGTACTTTACAATTATTTTTTTTCACATACCTTTTTTTTTCATATGCATTTCTTTTTACAGAAATGCTCCTCAGACATAGTAAGACCACATACGTAAAATAAGGACATTTGAGAGGTTCCCATTTGTCCTTCCTGTCTCCTCTCCAGGAGATGCTCGTCCTTTACCTGCCTCCTACCCAGGAGGGGATGGCTGTGAGGGATGGGGACACATCCCCGCTCTAAGTAGAGAGCTCTCTTCTGTTTGAGCATTTTTCTCTCCTGGGAATGAGAAGCCAGCAGCACCCTGAGGACGCGGCTCCAGCACAATATCAATGTGCCCTCTTACATTTTTTAAGGAGCACGCTCTTCTCTCTTCTCTGTTCTTTCTTCTGTTGTTGGGGTTTGGTTTTATTTCTGTTCTGGATGTGAGCAGGCAGCCAAATAAGAAAATTTAAAGTAATATCTTTTTATCCCTTTTCCTCCCAACCCGTGCTATTTGTATAAAGCCAGTCCTGAAGAGAGAAGCGATTTAGCTCCTGTGTCTCCTGCCGCCCCTGGCGTTACCCCAGCAGCAATCTGGAAAGGACAGGGCCTCGTGGTTGCTCCCAGTAACCCTTCTATAGCACTTATTGGGGACTGCACGGTCCTTGGAAAGAAATCTGGTATAAACTACTGACACCTGAAGGGTAATAAAGAATTTGAATGTTTTCGACCAGAGGACTGGAGTGAATTTTGGATTGTTTGTTTTCTGTAGTAGTTTGATACTGAAACGGTAATAAATAAAATTTAATATAAAGATATTATTTATTCTTGCTTGAAAATGTATTGTTCAGGATTTCCTTGACAGAGTTTTATTTTTCCCAATTGCATAAGTAAGATTTGATTATGACTGTGTCTGCAATGCTAAGGAAAAGCCTTTTATATTGCCTCAGACTTTGACAGTTAATCTAATAAATAATTAAAGGTATTGTAAATCTTGCTGCAATGGCTTTCTAAGCTGTTACTAGAGAGAGTAGCAAAAAAAACCCAAACCAATAGATATTTTTGATCCTGTTTCCATTGATGTAAAATCAATTCAATTGCTTTCCTATAAATTAGACTCATGAAGTTGTACAACTAGTGGGATACTCTGAGAAGTCTGGGAAAAGTAGAAGAGAATTGTGATAAATATTTCAGTTTCTGATACAAGTTTTATCGACTCTGAGGAAAAATATAATTATCCCCAGTCCTCCTGCTGTTTCTCATGGAGTTCATAGAAATTTTAGATTGGGATCACCCTCTATAGATGAGCAGAGTTGTATCCATCATCCCTCTGAGGCATGCTACCGTTTCTTTCTTGACTGTTTATGGATTCCGCAGTTCCCTGGGTTGCCCTTGCAATTATTTCACTGCTCATATGCTTAGAAAAATGTTCTCATTTTCTATCTGAAATGCCATAGCATATATATGTATGCATACACATACATTTTTTTACTACTTGGATAGACTTATGTGAGATGAAGGCAATTACTTTCATGTGGGGCACGTGCAGGTTTAATTTTCTCTCTCCATAACAAATAGGGAAAGAAAATTCCTCCATACATTTATTGAATAAGAGTTTTCATACCTTTTAGCAGAAATTAATGTAAACATGCAAAACCACAAAATGCATATGTTCAAAGCAAGCAGTTGCTTTCTTGCTTCCTTTCTCCCAGGAGAAAGTGATGAAACAACTTCCTCTTCCCCCTTATTTCCCAAGGACTAATCTGCACTGGTCCCTGACTTGACTCTTGAACTAATTTTAGATAAAAAACTGTTTACCCATATGTCTTCTAAAGGTTGCAAAATACAGAATTTTCAGACAGGATGCGAACTCCACCAAGTGTAGATGTTCCAGGAAAAGCTGAGACTTTTACTGTCAGAAGAGAAGAGAAATGCTGTTTTGCGCAAACGGCCTCTCTGTTGAAGATAATTTAACCAATATGTTAGGGGACGTGCTGCCCCCACTGTCCTGTCTGTGGGGATAAAAAACGAGGAGGAGGAACATCATTTGGTTTGTTCTCAAATGGAAATTCCCTTCCCCAAAGAGCAGAAGGGGGTGGCAGTCTAAACTGATGATGAGTTACACTTATTAATCAAAATAGGGTGAAGTCCATGGGCACAGCGTAAGTACCTGGTGTCCAGCTGTGCCCGAGGGGAGTTCAGGCGTGATGTAAAGATACCCCAGGTTGCTTTCAGCAGAGTTTTGCCTCTGACTTGGCCAGTTGCTCTCTGGCTCCTGTATCAGGGAGCACGAAAGGTTATTGTGTGGGAGTTTAGGTGGAAAATGAGGTCTGACTCGACGTTTTTATTCAGCTCATGATCTTTATTTCCCCTTTTACCTCTTGCATTGTTTGTTTAAGCTAGATTTGTGACTGCATTCATTTTGAATTTGTGTTCCTCTGCCTACCCATGCTAAGAAATACAATCACTCGCTCCCCATGGGACTTCTTATCTCTAGGATAAGAATAGAGGTCTCTTCTCCCCCCTGAGAACCTTCACGATGGGCTCTGAGTTTATGTGTGATATGCACAGACAACATTGTACAGATTCTGGATGGAATATTTAGGGGTCGAAGAAAAAATTCCTAATATACTTTAAAAAACGGTAGAATTACCTTATCCAAAATAATGAGATACACTGTAAGTAAGAAGACACGGTGCTCCTCAGGGGTCAGTACTGGGACCAGTGCTGTTCAGTCACTTTGTTGGTGACATGGACAGTGGTTTGGGTGCACCCTCAGCCGGTTTGCCAATGACACCAAGATGTGTGGGGTGGTCAACACACCGGAGGCAAGGGATGCCATCCAGAGGGACCTGGACAGGCTGGAGAGTTGGGACTGTGCAAACCTCAGGGGGTTCAACCAGGCCGAGTGCAAGGTCCTGCACCTGGGTCAGGGCAATCCCCACCACAAATCCAGGCTGGGCAGAGAATGCCTGGAGAGCAGCCCTGAGGAGAAGGGCTTGGGGGTGTTGGTAGACAAGAAGCTCAACACGAGCCGGAAACATGCGCTGGAGCCCAGAAACCCCCCGCACCCTGAGCTGCATCCCCAGCAGCGTGGCCAGCGGGGGGTAATTCTTCTCCTCTGCCCCAGTCTGGGGAGAACCCCCTGCAGTACTGCCTCTGGCTCTGGCCACCAACATCAGAAGGACATGGACCCATTGGAGCAGGGCCAGAGGAGGCCCCGGAGATGCTGGGAGGGCTGGAGCCCCTCTGCTGGGAGGGGGCGCTGAGAGAGTTGGAGGGGTTCA
>VXAK01025864.1:187331-244805 GCA_013399435.1 Arenaria interpres
AGATCTGGGGCAGAACTTCTTTGGTGTGAGGGTGGTGAGAGCCTGGCCCAGGTTGCCCAGAGAAGCTGTGGCTGCCCCATCCCTGGAGGGGTTCAAGGCCAGGTTGGAGGGGGCTTAGAGCAACCTGATCTGATGGAGGTGTCCCTGCCCGGGGCAGGGGGTGGCACGGGGGGGGCTCTGAGGTCCCTTCCCACCCAAACCATTCTGTGTTCTGTGACTTGTAGGCTCATGTGTTAAAATAAGCTCCTTTTATTTAGTAAACATCTAGCATGTGGAGAATTCGTATTTCCTATTACAAATGTTACTGGATTAAAAGATGCTTGAATGCTTGAATTAAAGGGTGTGCTTAAATATTTTTGTGAATTATAGGATTGACTTGATGTGACTGTGAAGTCTTGCCTGAGTAAACTAATAGTAGTGAGTATAAACACTGAATAATTCAGATTTGGACACAGTTCTTCCCCACAGACGCCGAGTGGCTTATGTTCTTTATCCACTTAGTTTCCTGTGTTAAGATGTCAAGCAGTCTCTTAGCTTCCTTTGACTTATATGGCAAAGCCAATCTTTTTACCATGTCTACTGAATTATAAATAATGTTCATCTGAATTATAAAAACCCCCAGAAGAAAACCCCAAAGACCCTGAAACCAGAACCTGTTGTGCTGTGGTTTGTTGTTTATCATTTTTAGCAAGATCCCCTATCCATCGCGTGTGGCAGTAGTGCAGAACTCCTACTGCATCTTCAAATTGATTCACTGCTAATGTATTTTGCCAACAATACCCTTGTTTTCTTCAAAATTATCATACCTGGCAAGGGTACCAACATGGCTTATCCAGAGCATTATTCTGTTACACATTTGTACTGAGTATACAGAATGTTTTTTTATTTTCTTCTCTCAGCCTCATCCTCTTTCTTTCGTGCCATCTGCTGAACAAGAGGGTTTATTCTCCTTCTGCCGTGTCTGTGTAATAGAAGCAGGAGCTGCTTTAAATGAGGTGTTCTTGAACTCTCAGTTATCACGGGTTGTCAAGCATAAAACTGAAAACCTTTAGGGGCAGGTATAGAGCGCCTTGTTTCCTGGGAGACAGTAACATCCCTGGGTTGGGCTAAAAAAGCCTTCCTGGGCGTCTGAGATGGGGCCAAGCCAGTGCTTTATCTGAACGGCTGCAACGTCTTACTTTTCCAGTTTTTTAATCTGAATATCTATGGAGAGGCATTTTGAGATGGTGCATTAAAACCCTTACAGTACCACAAAGCTAAGCAACGTAGAGATGTCAACTCCAAAACCAGTGTTTTGAGGAAAAAAAAACTATCATATTTTCAGGGTGTTTCTTACGTTAAGTACTGAGTTAACACTCAGTGTAATTACTCTGTAATCCCAAGGGTTAGGCAGCGCTGTAGGAATTACACAGTGTTGCTGGGGTTCCCACACAGTGGAGACTTATGGTGGGACTTTTGGGCCCAGGCTGAATATATGTGTCATTTTCAGGCTTTTGGGTTCTTCCCCTCCTTTGCCCCCCTCCCCCAACCTTGAAAAATCAAAATCCAAGTAATTGCACTAAAACTTCTGATTGTCCTTACTTTCTGGGGTTGTTTATGCTGCAGTTGTAAACCAGCCTCAGGGGGAGTAATTATCAGTGCTTAGAGCTGGGTCAGGTTTATCCATCACTTTTGGGTGAAACCCCTTTTGCATCCAAAGAGGCCAAAAATCCACCGTTGGGCTTTTTCTCTCTCTCTTCCCCACAATACTTCATCGCTGAATTGCTGTCTTGCCCTGAGGCAGAACAAACAGTACTGGAGGGTTTGTATCTGTTCAGCGATGGTTCAAGGTAGCCTCCTCTGGCCAGTAATGGGACATTAAACTCCTCGTGCTCTCTGGCACCAGAATTTTAGTCTTGGTTGCGTTGGGAAGCTTCCTTTTGTCACCCTGGCATTTTAGGTAAACTTCTGGATAGCCAGCTCCAAACCAGTGCGAGCGATAGCAATTTCCATCAGCCACCTAGGAAAGCAGTGACAGAAGAGAGTTTTAATGCGCTTGTGATCATTTGTAATGCCGAGGAGACTCGTATCACACGTGAAAATTTTCAGCGCAAAACCCATCAGGCCTGTGGGTCTGCAGTTATACTCCTTTTTTTGTAATCCTTATCTTCTAAGTGCTCTATTTCTCTCCTTCCAAGGTCACTCATAAGAAATGGGGCCTTTTCACCTGAGCTCTTTTAGAGAAAGTAGCCAACGACTTTCAGCTGGATGGGGTAGATGCCCACCTGAGCCCTGGCTAACCAGGAGGAGCTGGGGGGCGAAGGAGAACAAGCAAACGAGAAAGCTGGGAGAAATATCCATGGGGTTCATAAAACCCCACGTTAAATCCTCTGGTAATGCTGTATGTGGGTATTTTAATACAGCATTAGGAAAGGGTCTTGCTTCACCCCTCCTCGTGGACCTCGTGGCTCAGCTCCCTGTGTAAGGTGGATCGGAATTTATGGACTGCAGCTGGTCACCTCGGCGTGAGAGAGTTCAGCCCGTCCCCAGCCGTTCCAGGTACCGACCACCACGTCTGTGTTTTGGGCTTATGCCCAGCCATGGGGAAGCCGTGGAGCTCCCTGGTCAGGGAGGAAGGGTTGGGAGGTTGCTTTCAAAGTACTTGTCTTCAGTTCCTCTGGGAACTGCAACAGCATCAAAAATATTCACCTGCCAAAATGGACTCCTTTAGGAAAAGCACAGCAAAGAAGCTACTTTTCTTAATACTGGGTGAATAGCTGAAATATATGTATTTTTTACAGATAGTGTAAAAGACAGCTGTTAGCAATAGTGTGTCTTATCATACAGGTACTTTATTCTGGAATTTCTATTATATCAGTAAGTACCTGGATACATCTCTTAGTAAAGGCAAATTAAAATAAGTGCTTTGGGCGTACTTAGAATATGTGCTGAAAGAGAGGGGCTAAAACTCCTGTGTCTTGGGGGCAGGATTACATCAGCTTATTGATACTGTATTCTGAAATGGATCTGATGTAAGTGTACCGAGGAGTTTTGAGCAGTGCTCTGACTCGGCAGCTGAGTCTTCAGCAACATAGTTCCCCCCATATGTGGTATGAAATCATAAAGACTCCCGTAGAATCTTAGTCTGGGATTTTGTATTGTGTTACTGTTATGTGTATGTTGGGGATGTTTGAAAATAAAAATGACAAGATAGCTGCTAGAAAAAAAGCATAAAGAGTGTTTCACAACACAGACTAACTTTTCCTCTTGCAAGTAATGTTAATTATTTTTGTTAAGAATTTAAATGAAGTTGTAATTACATGTGCGCAGTTTGGGATAAAAGTTTATTATTTTATCTGCAAAAATTTCTAAAATTGAGTAACTCCACTATCTATAATTGCATATTCTGTGTTTGTAACTTTTTTTGTGCGTGCAATATGAAGTAGAGCATCGCTAGATGCTCGTAGGGTACTGGTGGCTGTTTCTCTGAGCTGGTGGTGTCTTTCCTCGTCACCCCTCCCGCAGCTGCTCCTCGTTAGCTGGGCATCAGGGGGCCCTTATCACATCCACCTGGGTCATTTCTCTGAAGAGCTCAGGGAAGAGGAGGCATTTTCTCAGGCGGGGGCCTGGAGGGAGAGGGACGGAGAGGTTATAAGCTGATCAATTAGATGTGGAGGAAAGTGTCGCTCCTTGAGAACCTGAGTAGGCATGAAGGGCTTAGGAGCTCTGGAGGGTTCGTCCTCTGCGAGAAGGAGAAGGCTAAAAATAGTTGAGAAGAAGGAAGGCTTTCATGTTCCATTTCCCTTTGAAGTGGCTGTGTTTGCTCCCGGCTGGAAGGGATGGAGGTGCAGTTGCTGGAGGCAGGTACTGAGCCAACTGAGGAAGCGATGGTGGGAACTAATTGGGAATGAAAAGCTGGAGTGGAAACTCTGTGTTGTCAGGGAATGAGCAGGTGGTTTCTTTAGGGAGCCAAAGTGACCGGTTTCTGATACCAAATCAGGAGCTCTGAGTACATCTGGCTGCTCCCTTGGAGTGTAAGGGTTTGAGGAGCCCCCAGCAAAACACTTGGTGTCCTTCCCAGTGTTCTGGAGAGCGGGGCACTCTGAGCCCAGTGCTGGAGGTGGCTTGGAAACAGTGGGTAGGGAGGAGGGCTGGGGTGTAGGGTAACTGTATGACTGGGTTCTTTGTATCAGTTAAACCAAATATTGCTGGAATGGATCTGTTTGTTCATAATTTTGCTATGAAAGTGTGATTCTTATGCAAAAAGATCTTATCTTAATTTACAATTTATATTTTTATCTATATAATGGCTTTAAGCTGATCGTGTCTCTGGAAAGATCAAAAGCTGGATGAACTGGGTGAATTCAGAGGGACTTTTGAGTCCTGTTATTTGTACCTACTTTGTATTTTTCTATCGGAAGTAACAGGAGTGTCCTGAAGACACTGCAGGCAATCCCTTAGTGATGTTCCAGGCGCCGGGTACCCATTGAAGTTCAGCCGCACTGATTTTTCGTCCGTTTTGTGCTATCAGTTTGATGGAAATATCTGTTTTGTTTGATTGCAGGGAAAGGGGAGCACGGGAAGCCGTACCCTCTTACGGAGGAAGACCATGATGACTCTGCTTACAGGGAAAATGGCTTCAACATCTTCGTTAGCAACAACATCGCGCTGGAGCGATCCCTGCCAGACATCCGGCATCCTAAGTACGTATGTTGTTCCCTGGACTACTCGATTTTAAGTTTTTTTATTTTTGTATATTTCTAAACCACCTGTTTTCCTGGAAGGTCAAATACGAACCCTCAGCAAACAAAAACTGAGCGTTTCATTAAATAGGAAATGGAAAATTTATCACTGTCATTAAATCGCTTGCTCTGTCTGTCTTTTAAACTGACCTCTGATCTGATTAGTAGCACATTAAGACTACAGAAGGCCTCTTTTAATTAGAGAATGATTTTCCTGGCGTTTCTGGGTAGTGATTTGTTAGGCAGTGGTAAATAACATTTCACGTGGTTTTTCAGGTTCTCATTTGGTAATAGCTGTGGATTTTTGGGCTGGGAGCAGGGTGACAGGTTGCATAAAATTTTTGGCTAAATGTTTGGATGAGCATTTCCATAATGTTTCTTTTGGCTTTGTGTGTAAAGATGAAAGCAACTTCTTTATGTGGTGTTTTTCCCTTCTTCAATTGGGCATTATGCTATTAGTGTATGGGCAAAAGGTACAGGAGTGTGACAACGCTAATTATCTCCGTGACTAGGCTTGGATTTACCTTTGGGTAGTTCCCTTTATCATACGATCTTTCAGGTGAGGGCGTCTCCTCACTACTTCTCCTGTGCGGCCTTGCTGTGTGAATTCGGGAAGGGAACAGAACTCGAGAGCTTGACGGAAGTTCATGGTGGGTGGAAAGAGAAATATCATGGCAACTAGTGCTTCGTGCTCCATCAGATGTGGGACTGTCCCTCTCAAAGAATGAGCAGTCTATAGGTGTTCGCGCAGGAAGATTTAAAAAAATAATTCACAATGGAGGAATTAACAAAAAATATTTTAAAAAGAATCTTTTGTTGGAGGTGTTCTCTATTTAAGTGCCATGTAGTGTTTTGAGAAAACCCTGTTTATCTGTTAATTTGTATATATTAATACTGTTTGCATAGAATTAAGTCAAAAGAAATATTTTGTTTATATAAGTTGTATTGTTTAGATACTTTGCCTTCAACTTTGCCAAGTTACCTGAAACTATTTATAGAGAGTGCTTCCAAGGAGTTTGAGTTCTACTGTGTGGCTGCACAGCATCAAAGCTGTGTTAAATTGCCCTGTTGGCATAACAAATATGCTCATCAGGCGTCCTCTGTGAGCAGTGCTGCAGAGGACAATTACCAAACTAAGAGGAAGCTGGCATGTTCATCCTCCCTTTGTGTCTTTCAGAGTTGCTCTTCTAGCAGCTCGTCTCCTGCCCACTGCTGTCCCCGCAGTCGGTGACATTTCCCTGTGTGTCCCCAGCAGCCATGGGAGCCGTGTGTTGTCAGAAGTGACAGATTAGGGACAAGTCAGTGCCACTGCAGCCCTTCTCTGTCCCCACCAAGCCTTGGGTGACTGTCACCAAAGCATCTAGTTTGGGAAACTGGAACCCTTGGGCTTTGGCATCACTTCCATGTTCCCATTCGGCCGGGTTCCTGTGGTGTCCAGTGACGTCCTGCATGGCCCATGGTTTGGTGTTGTCCTCAGTGAGCTGACTTGTTGTGTCCTTCTAACCTTCTTTATGTTAAATGCTTGTAACAGGAGGAGTCCATTAGTTAATTAACTGTGTCAATAATGGAACGACTTGTTCTGGATATCATCTCCGAACACATTGAAGATAAAGAAGTTATCAGTATTGGTCAACACGGATTTACCAAGGGTAAATCATGCTCAACCAATCTGATAGCCTTTTATGATGTTATAACTAGATGGCTGGATAAGGGGAGAGCAGCAGATGTCATCTACCTGGACTTCAGCAAGGCTTTTGACACTGTCTCCCCTAACATCCTCATTAGAAAATTAAGGAAGTGTGGGCTAGATGAGGGGGCAGTGAGGTGGATTGAGTCCTGGCTGTGTGACAGGACTCAGAGGGTTCTAATTAATGGAGCAGGGTCATATTGGAGGTCTGTGATCAGTGGGGTCCCCCAGGGGTCAATACTCGGCCCAGTCCTGTTCAACATATTCATAATTACCTGGGTGAGGGGACAGAGTGTACCCTCAGCAAGTTTGCTGATGATACCAAATTAGGAGGGCTGGCTGACACTCC
Source organism: Arenaria interpres (assembly GCA_013399435.1). Lineage (NCBI taxonomy): Eukaryota > Metazoa > Chordata > Aves > Charadriiformes > Scolopacidae > Arenaria > Arenaria interpres. The sequence goes on from VXAK01025864.1 coordinate 194,089, forward strand.
AGAGGGCTGTGCCGCCATCCAGCGTGACCTGGACAGGCTGGAGAGCTGGGCAGAGAAGAACCTAATGAGGTTCAACAAGGCCAAATGTAAGGTCCTGCACCTGGGGAGGAAGAACCCCAGGCACCAATATAGGTTAGGGGTGGATCTTCTGGGAAGTACTACTGAGGAAAAGGATCTGGGAGTCCTGGTGGATGGCTGAAATAAAGCTGGAGGAGGTAGTTCAAGTGAGATGTGGTGGGCAAGAGCTGGTTTGGTCACCTTCTTATTATTGTAGAGGACTTGCTTTGTGGAGCTTCTAATGGCCCTTCAGCTTTCAAGTGTCGTCTTTTGTGTATTTGGAGGGGATACTGTTACTATAGACCAAGCTCTTGATCTTCTGTCTCTGCTTAGTGCATACCGTCTGCATGGGGGCTTATCTCTACTGATTCACTGAAAATGTTGGCTAGGATTTGTTTTAAACAACCAAATAGAATGGTTTTATTGCCGTCGGTAGAGAAAATTCACAAAGTGAACCTTCAAATACAACAAAACCCGAGTGGTGAATCTTGTAGTTTGGCTCAAAATGTATTTAGATTGGAAGAGCAGCTATAGGAGTTTCTGCACTTTTCTGAAATCACTTCATTGGGGGGAAAAAAAAAAATATTACTTCAAAATCTTCAAAGAAATTTCAAGTCCCACTTTTAACTGATTGGTTTTCTGGGAAGTATGCGAAGATAGCAGAAACCCGAAACTTGCTTTTTTCACCCAAATGAACTTTCTCCTTCTTGGTCTCTTTGGAAACTGGGCTCAGGATTTACAAAACGCATCTCCTAGGAGGGGATAGGTGGAACTAAACACTTGCTGAGATGATGGTGCTCTGAGAGATTCGGATATTTATTTTTTTAATAATGTTCTTGGGTTTTTCCTTTAAGTGTTATATATTTAAGGCACTTCAGCAAGATGTATTCAGATTGATGCTTCTTTCCTTTTTTTAAGAGACTAAAGTGTGTGCTGTAAAAATCCCTAGAGAAATGAAAGTTAACTTCTATTTTAAGGCTGACTTAACAGCTTCCCTGTGTCCTTAATATGTTTCTGTTGCATCCTTCTAATATCCCCCATGGTGCTGCTTTTTCTGTCTCTCACAGCTACAGTTGAAGAATGTGGTTTTTTTCCATTTCTGAGTGCTCCTTGATGTCTTATTTCTGTCCCACTCTCGTCCAAAAGTCTTCTCACAGTGGATGCTCTCACCAGGTTACATCAGCTGATTCTGTTCATTGCCCAGAATCATCTCCTGCCTTTAAGTTAAAAAAAAAAACAAACAAAACCACCCAAACAAAAAAAGGTTTTTTATTTTTTCTTTAATTTCAAAATCTGAAACAGGATTATCATCTCAGTTCATTGGGATTTCAGGACTGATTTAGTGAAAATAAGAGTTCTAGTCGCCTGGAGTGGAAGGCGATGTGATGAGTTTTGGGTAGTGCTGAGAGTTGGCAATGGAATTACTATTTAAGAGTTAGAAGTTCTGTACCAATATGAAAAAAATTTCAAAGCCGACAAGAATAGCATTGGTGGTTTTTTTTTTTTTTCTTTTCACCTGCCCCAAGCTGCTTTCTGTAGTCTGGAATGCAGACCAGATAAAGCTAAGAAAAATGTTGTTTTCTGTTGTAGAGAGACAAATGCTACTTATTCTAATCATTTAGTATAGCACTTACCATTAAGTCTTCTCTCTTCAGCATTATTAAATATTCTGTTGTTCATACCAGTTTCATTCAAACAAACAACACTGGGTCTGATTTGCATTTTGAACTCTATTCAAAATGGGATTTTAGTGAGGCTTGGGGGAGTGATTGCCATCACCTGGTCTCAACAGTGACTACAAGACATACACAGGGGTAGATCCTGTGTAAACCCCAATGTCCTTGTAAACTAGAGCATCCCATTTTATAGCGCTTCATTCATGAATCAAGGAATTAAAGTTAATCCTGATAAATTACAATAATGCCCCCAACTCTGTTATTAAAATCTTCCAAGGTTTTGCTATGTTTGTATGGCTGGATCTCAACGAGTCTTCTTTTATGTAGAATTTGTAGATTATTTGTTGATAATTTGTGTAGTCCCAGATCAGACACACAGCTCCTCCTTGGTTTGCCTGAACAATCTGTCACAAGAAGTCCCATCCTTTTTAGGTTTCCATGGGCGAAAAGAGGTCCATTCTGTACTGAAAGTGTTCGTATGGTACAGTGGGGGTGCCCGGCCCAGTTGTGGTGATGCCTGGTTTCAGCAGGCGTGGGCTGGAGCCCGGGTTTCCCAGTGCTGCTGCTGCGTGAGGTGCTGGCCCCTCACTCTCCCTCGCAGCAGCGCTCCTTTTCAGAAGGCTGAGCTATGCCCATTGTGGGGGCTGAGTTGGTTTTTTACACGTTAAATTTCTCACAGGCCTCAGAAGAAATGCATTTTAATACTCAAAGAAATATGGGTGTTCAGCCAAAGGCTGTAAGGTCCTCTGTGTCCTGAACACTAATGAAATTTTCTTTCTTTTTCAAGAATAAAAAAAAGCAAATTTTACTCCACCTGTTCTGCTGAACTGAAACTCTCCAACCCTCCCTCCTTATCAGCAGCAGAAGCTGAGGGAATGCCCGAAAGGTTCTGTCTTAAAATACTTGAATGCAGTCTGGTTGCCAGCCCTTGCATTTTTAAGAGAGGCTAAAATGAGTATGTGATGGGATGTCCGAGGGGGATTGGTTTAGGGATTTTTGTTTGGCTGTATCTTTCGTGTCTTTAGAATAGTTGCAGAGTTACTGTTAATCCTTAGTTATGTTTTAGTGAACTTTGCAGAAAGACTAGAATGACTAGACTAGTATGGGGAAGGGGTACATAATATAAATATTATAGTTAAAAATCATGCAGTAGTTCACATCTGAATCTTTGAAAATTTTCCAGTTATTGCATTGAATGTATTTGATGACTTTCTTTTTATAAATACAGTACATTTGTCACAGCTTAAGCTATGCACGTAGTCCTTAAAATTTAACAATGAATCTTTAATGCGGTGCTCCAGCAGAGATGCCGGTGAGCTCCCCAGCACTCTGCGCTCTCACGGGCAGGTTCAGCTTGTCCTGCTTCAAGGCACTAAAAGACAAATGGTTTCACCTAAAGTCCTCTGAACTTCACAATATTCAGTAAGGCTCACGGAAGTAATTAGTTGTTTGACTCGATCTTCTATGGGATTTTTCGTTGCTCCCACCACTTCTCAAAGCACCTTGTGCCGTTGCTGAATAATGCAGCCAAGGTGGAGACTCAGGGGGTCGGAAACATTATGGGCGATGTCCTTCCAAGCCCCACCAGATTGTGCTCTGCAGTCGCTTCAGGGCACCTCGTTCAAACCGCAGCCCCTCAAAACGGGATCAGGATTATTTCAATACTCCAGAAGACTCGTGGCTTTCTGTCCCTGCCGTGCCGGCTGTCCGTTCTGCTGCACCGGGTGTATCCATAGTGACAAACGGTATGGAATAGTCCCCAGCTGCTTTCTGGGTCTCTTTGGTGGCTGAAGGTTGGTGGTTGCCCTCCCATCTGTTGGGGAGGAGCAGAGATGGAGAGACCCCAAGCCTGGTAGGGCTGGAAATAATTTGGTAAAAGAATAAGCTGTTTATACAAGTGGAAGGAATTAGCTCTTGTGTGTTTAGATGCCTGACGTGTTACCGAGAATCCAGCAACACCTCCCTGGCTGCTGAGAAAACAGCAGCAAAGAGGACTGTGAAATCTAAACCCAACAGGGACAGGAGTACAGAAGGGTACTCACCCCCGGCCAGCTCTGGGCCTCTGGGACGGCCAAGTCTATCAGCACTTGGAAATGGCCAAAGCCAGAGCTTTTCACTCTGAGATACATCACTGAAATTGGAAAGTACATGTAACTGCACTAAGGTGTGTGAGAAGCATGGAATGGTCTGGGGACCCCTACCTTTGCAGTTCACAGGTGAAAGTGATGATATTATATGCTGTTAATTTGCTAGTTTTATGAAAAACCTCAGTATACCTTTTCTTATGTATCTACTCTTGCTTCCTTTCCAAGCATATTTTTATACCATTAGGCCTGTATCTGATGTGAATTTGCACAAGACTGGGTACTTCTAAGGGGGTGAAATTTCAGCTCTACTATTAAGCAGACAGGCCAAGTGCCAGCGGAGCACTCCCACGGGTGGCAGAACGAGCTCTCGTACCTCGTGTAGTGAGGACAGCAAACGTGCAGCGAGGCTGGCCTGAAAAACCAAATTCTTTCTCTTTTGCTGGTTTGATTATGAGTGACTGCATCAAGGTTAATGTCCCAAAGGCCGGGCTGGCCCCAGGGGGTGGTGTCAGGCGTGAGAACCTGCTGATCCTGCCAGACCTGCGGTCCGTGTGCCCTGTGAGCGCTGCCCCAGGGACCGTCCCACGCCAGCCCACTGTCATTTTGGTGGTACAGACACTGGTCTCACCCCTTATTTAACCTCCTGTACCGTGTACTGGAGCTGGTGTTGGGAGAGGTGTGAGCCCCGTCACGCATCCCTGCACAAGGGATGCGGGAGAGGTGCAGGTTGATCCTAGAGGGAATATCTTTGTTCCTGAAGTAGCTTAAAATGCCCTTTGAGATGACAAGAACCTGAGCTTCTCATCCTCTTTCTTCTCCTTTGGCCAGGAAAATGAAACCAGACTCAAAAAAAGAGGCTTTTTATGGGTCATGTTAAGGTCTGCCTGACTCTTGAGAGATAATCAGATACGTCTGCTTGGTGTGAATAAATGAGATTTGAGTACATTGATATTTCTGTAATTTTTTCTCTCTCAAAAAAAAAAAAGTGGTTTGGGAATGTGTGTATGAGTATATACTAGAGAAATTGGGCTGCTTGCTGCTATTCGGGAATTCATAGATTATAAAGTGCAAGGTTTAAGCTAAAATATAGTATTAAGATGCTTCCTGGTATAAGCTTGCTTGTGAGGGGTTTTGAGACAGTATAAAATTACTATATGCATTCATGTGTTTTCCCAAGCCTAGATTTGATAGATATGGGTAAGTGGGTAAGTTTGTTAAAGCATGTTAAAGAGTGATTGTTTTTAACTAATTTTTTTAGGTTTTGTTAGATCTTCCCATGAGTGGTTGATGGTTTCATACCTCACTATCGTGTAAAACAAACCTTTGGAACCCTAAACGTGCTCTGTGTCGTAAGGACTGTCTGCCCGCTGTGCGCTTCCCTGGGCTGGAGAAACCTTTTGGTTTGGAGGGTGAAGTGAGACAAACCCTGGACTTTGGTTTCTTTGAAGCCACACGGTGCTGCTGGAGAGATTGTCCTGACGGACCAAAACGATGCAATTTGACCTAAAGTAACAAGCCCCTAGTTGAGCTCTGATGAGGCCCGTGCTGTGGGAACCCTACCTAAATGGGTAAAGCCCTGTGGTCTTTGGTTTCCATGGCGTGTTGGTTGTTAGTGCATTTAATAGCAATAATGTAAACTGTATCTACTGTACAATTTAATCATTCTCTCTGTCTTTTTTTTAATGAAAATAGCAACAAAATTTTGGAGAAGGCTTATTTGCCCTAGCAGGGAAAAGTGCTGTGACATTTACTGGGGGCAGCGTCCCGCGCTGCCTGCCTGCCTCCCCGCTGGGAAAATAAAGATTGCTTTCCCCTCCATCAGCTCACACCCAGGCTAATTTTCCAGCCTTGTCAAATGGCAGCAGAAATTACTGGCTATCACTGCTTTATCAGGCTGGGCTGACAGGGCTAGATTGGAACAGAAGGAGGGTGGGAGGCAGGCTTGTTGCTGTGAATTGGATGCTTTGAGGCGCTCAGACAATTACTATGTAAATCTGCCCCAGAAAGTGTTTTGTCCTGGTGGCTTTGACCGGGGCTTGTCAGGAGCTGGTGGGTGCTGTGGTTCCTTTAATCACAGGGAAGAAAAGGTCAGATCTGAAAAAGCAGCTCGGCTAAGAGAGTGTGTGATGGCAAAGGCAGTGAAAAAAACGAAAAAGGAAAAAAAAAAAAAGGTTGAAAATCTTCCTGTTTTCTCTTTCTCTGGCAGCCCCTGTAAGAGAGGGAATTGGAGGTGGGCTGCTGCTATGGTCCAGTAAGTGCTGTGGTGGGCTACCTTGCCTCCTAAACGCAGTGAAGGGGTGTCTGCGTTTAACTTCTGATTTAACTTCTCCAGTGCTATGATCTGTCAGAAAAGGCACTGAAGGAGGCGGTTGATGTGTGGGAGGCCCCCAGCCTGGGAACTGGCCACGGCATCGCTGTGGGCATCCCTTAATGTGCCTGCAATACTGCTGTTGGTCTCTCTGCAGGATAAACCAGTTGCTGCTGCCGTGAACTGGCTTTGGCTGTGTGGTTTTGTGCTGCTCCTGAACTGGAGCCAGCCCCACGCTCCTTCCTCACTGTTCTAAAGCCCGTTTTCTTTCATCTGCTCTTCTGCAACGGCAGTGGATTTCTGCATGTTTCTGTTAGCAGAGAAGCCATAAAAATGGAGAATTTTGTGGTTCTGCATCTCTTCTAAAGCTAGTATGATGTTTTAGGACTACCATACGCACACACTTATAAACTCATCAGGGAATTAAGCAGAGCTATCCCTGTACCTTGAAGTAAAAGGATGCTGTTCTTTATATCTACCCAGTAGAGCTGACCTCAAAATGGGATCGTAATGGTCTTGGGACTCTGGGCAGTGAGTAGCAAAGCCTTGTAATTGTCGCTGCTTTCTACTGCCTCTCTCTTTGCCAGTGGTCCTCTTTCAACTTGTTTATTAGTGCCTGCTGCAAAGAGCTTCCAGGTGATTCTGTGGTGGGTTTTCTTTTTCTTCCTTGGGCAGGTTGGTATTTCAGGAATAGAGGAGCCTCTCTTTAACCTTCTAAAAGTCTCCCTGCAACTTTGAAACTGCCTCTAAAAGCGTTTTGTTCAGAAACTCAGTTTTGATTCTTATTTCAGCACAGCAGAGTAATTCTGTATTTCAAAGGGATTATCAGTATTAAGTGTTTTAAAGTGAGTTAAAGGGTGTGACAATGAATAAGCCTTGAGCTCCTGGGGCAAGATACCATAACAAACTGTTGAAAGCAAATCTCGTAGGAAAGTTCCACTTTGTCAGTTATGATGTACTTAACATTTTTCACTATAAAAATCGTTTACAATAAATTCTATCTTACCTTTTTGTAAAGAACTTTGATTTCACAGCAGCCACTTACAGGTGGCCCTGTGGAAGGTGAGTGTGTGATGAACAGAATTGTGCAGCTTTCCCAGTTCAGTTTGTCAAACCAGTAATAAACAACACACTTGAATGGCACTAGAGTTAGTGCTTAGGAATGGATCTGCAAATGGAAGGGCGAGAGGAAGGAGATTCTTTGGCCAGAGATAGTGACAGGGTACTTACTGCTTTGAAAATAATTTGGAAAGAGCTCATGCCCTGATGCCCTGGTAGAGAAGGCAAGTCTTTAGAAATCTCATCTGAAAATATCCAAGGGACACATTTAATGATGTAGGATTAGTCTTTGATAAGAAATATCAGATGTAAGTTCTGAACTATCTTTGCGAGAAAGACAAGATTGATCAAGGATAGCAATTTTTGAAAGCATAATTCAAGCTTCATTACTTGAGTCAGGATAATAGTCTTGAAAATGTCATTGTATCGTCATCTGCTGCAGATTTTTCATATGTATGTACAAAAGTATTTGTGCCTGTAAAATATTTTTCTGGCAGAGTCCAAATTGCTGAGGCTATTTCCTAATTCTGAGGATTTGTGTGAGGGAAATGCATAATGCCCCTCGCGCTGTCTCGTCTCCTCCGCTCCCTTTCTTCTGAACACTGAGGTAACGGCTTCCCAGCTGAGCTCCTTACCTAGCAGGGTGCCTGTTGCTCATCATGGTTATTTTCTTCGTGGGTGTTTCTACTAAGACATTTGTATGTCATTTTCAGACCTAACACAGGGATGATTCTGAGATTTAAGAGTTTATTTAATAATAAGTTGCAGAAATCTATTAACGTTTATGCTAAGACATTGTCAGTCTCGTACCCTTAGCTCCTGAAGCTGTTGCTCAGCACTGTCCCACACACCAGGGCGCCTCCTTTAACTGCAAGAAAAGACACATCTTTAGGAAAGTGTCTGAAGTACTTTATTAAGGTTAATCTGTAGCATTCGATTAAGGTTGAGTAGAAAATACTTATGCTCAGTAGGAAGGACTTTCCTAGTTTCAATTGTCAGGTGGTTCTCCCCCTTGAATGGTGTTCCTGCCATGACTCCCAGATACTGACCTGTGTTCTTCACCCCCTCCCAACTTGTTGATTCAGGATCTGAATCCTGCGCTTCTGAAACTAATAACCTTGCTTTCTGAGCTCTTAAAATAACCTCTCTTGATGGCAGCCACCTTTTCATTTTGGAAAAGCACAACTAAAAGACTAGTTACCATTTTACTGTTTGAAAAGTTCCACATTTTTAAGTGTCATGGGCAGGTGCGTGGTTTAAAAATACAAAAATTTAAACTGCGCGATATCTTTAAAAGGAAAAAAAAAGTCCACCCAAAAGAACACAATGAGCCTCCACTTCCCAGTTTGCCTTTATGATGGTACTGGAATGCAGTAGGCTTACACTGCAGAAGCATATTATTCTGGTTCAATAGGTGACTTGCCATATGGAGTAATGGTGAGTTAGGGTTCTCCCGTGTCCTGTGTGACCTGTTCTGAGTGCAAGTGGTTACTGTGAGTGTGTTTAGAGATACCGGTGGGAGTAACTTGTGTATTAGTTATATCTTCTTTCTTGCTAAGAGGATGAGAATAGGCATATCAGTACAGCAGGCATGTCTGATACAAATAGTCCTACAAATACCTAGAGCAGCAAGAAACCTTATCCAAGATCAGATGTTGTCCCTGTGGAAGTCAGTAGTAAAATACAGTCCCTGCCTCCAGGAAAAAGGCAAGTATTGGGAAGAGGTTCTGTGAGATTAACAGAGGATTAATAGTAGGAGCAGAATAGTCCTAGTCACCGAAAGCCACCGTCTTTTGAAGCTCTGAAGAGCCGGCACGTTACGTGTGTGTGGTGGGACTGCGTGGTGTATGGAGAGGAGAGAGCATTCCCGTGTATTGCTGGATCCCAGCCCTGGCTGTGAAAGGGACAAGCCGCTGGGATTCAGCCCCTGGCTGGCATTCTGCAGTGCTGGGAACAATCCCAGATCCGGAGAATCCCCTCTGGAGAAGAGTGGAGGCTGGGGCTGTTGGGTTGGGATGTCCGCTGTGTGCAGTGCCCGCGGTGCCGGCTGCTGCTGAGGCTCATCTCCAGGACAGCTTGGTGCGCTTCTGAGCAAAACAAATGGATCCTGCCCCAAATGTCAACATTCCGCTGAGCTGTTTGGTTATCTGAGGAAACGCAAGTATGGAGGGAGGGATGAAAGTGGGGAAAAATGTAATGAAAATGGTGTAAGACCTGCCAAATAATGCGCTCTTGGCATCCTGAAATATTTATCCCCTTATCAGTACGGGCACGGTGGCGAGTACCCGCACGCAGGCAGGGCCGATTCCTGAGGACGCTTTCATGGGAATTACGGTGATCAAAGCTGAAGCGAAACATCAGTTTGGTGTTACTAATTCCAGGCAGACTGGTTTAGTTCTCTGCCCTCAGTCCCATGGGCAAAACTATCTCATTTCCTGGCAGGTTGTTATCCTGAGACTCCGTGTGTGTTTCTCCTACCATATCTCTCACTCAAACCAGCCCTCGGAGCTCATGTCTGCAAGAACTCTCTGTTTTTAAAATGATACAAGTTTGACAAAACTTTCCACTGAAACTGTGAGGCTTTGGAAAACAAAATTATTTTGCTGAGCAGTATTTGAAATATTTCCATAGCGAGTCAGTTCAGTTCTATTTAACAGATATACCAGAACTCAAAAAGTTTTACCTAGTTAATATTAGTGCTCATTTAAACACTGTTAAATTTGGCTGGTAATAGTTAATAATAAAATAATCTGTTGTACATACCACTTTTCCTTTCTACGGTAAAGCTTGCTTTATTTTTTTATTTGAATAAATTTTGGTAAGATTGCATTCTTCAGGAAATAAGAAAGCCTCTGGGATTATAATGTCTCATTTCTTTGGAGGATCAAGAATCTTACTTCTGAAACATTCGTTCCACAGGGCAGTTAAACCATGAACCAAATCAGTTTGGGAGGGGAGACCTATTGAAATCGGGGTCTGTATTTTGCCTAGGGGTGGTTAAAACGCAGTTATCATGTTAGGATAACTTTGGTGAGAGTAAAAAAAGCATGTAGACTTGAAAGTATGACTTCATGGTGGCTGAAATATAAAATAGTTGTGTATTAAGAGTAATGTTAGAACCTTGGAGCCAGCATAAATAATAAAGCACGGCTGGTTTGAAGCTACAATCAAACTTTACGTCAGCTCCTCTCCAAGTGCACTCTGTGGAATTTTTGATAATGGACCTGTGTTGAAAGAACATCTCTAAAAATCTTGATGCGGATGCAAAATTGTTGCAGTTAATGGTAAAAGTGTCTTTCTAGTAGTTTATCTGATAACTTTGCTGATGGTTCCCATTCTTAAACGTCAGTCTCATCAGAAAAATGCAGATGAGTTGAAATATGAGCTAAGATAAATCTATGTATGTCAAGCTTTATGGATTTATGTCAGTTGCTGTTGTGTATAGAAAACCTGTTTTCTGCCTAATACATGAATCATGCACCTAAATAGACTGGTTTATGGTGCCTACGACAGAATAAAGCAGTCTAGGTAGGTGCATGATTCCCGTATTAGGCAGAATTTAACCGGCTGTAGGAAGACGGGGAGGGCACCGCTATGAAACTGAACAGAGAGCCTTACCACTAGGGTGGTGAACGGAAGGTTTCATTTTTATGAATCTGTGAATATAACCAGCTCTATTGAGAAAAGTAGGAAAAGGGCATTTTGGTGGTTTGTGGTGCTCTCCGGAAATCCGGAGGCAGGGACCTTCGCAATGACTATCAAAGTAAAAGTAAATACAAATGAGGACTAAAGGTCGAAGTGGGATGATGGAGACTCATTCAGAAAAATGTAAGATGTTTCCCTCTTCTCTCTTCTGAGCGTGGCTCTCTTCCAGGGCTAACGGTGCAATCTGTTCTGTGGGAAGAATGAGATAGTTTAAAACTAAGTCCATTGATGTTGCTTCTCCTCATCACTCAGAATACGCAATTACTCTGAAACCATCGATGAGAGTATCCAAATGAAATGACCTTCCCCATCTGTATACACTTCAGGTCACAGTATTGACCATGCAAATACACACATTTCAGTGCAACCTCTTTCAAAAGGTAGATTGTTACACAGGAAGGGTGACCTTTTTAAAAAGAATCAACATTGCAGTGTATTTGAGTGCTTTGGGTGGTCTTTTTTGCCCCTTTCCCTTCAGAAGTTGTAGTCTGACGCGGGGGGTTTTTTTGCTTGTTTTCCCGTGGTGGTTTTGTTTGTTGCCTTGAGGTTTTACGGGGTGGGAGAACTTGCTAGTTTTAAAATCATACTGGGCCTTGAAAATGCTAAAGGATAGATCTAGCTTTCAGGGAAGCGTGAGAATTACGCAGCTGTGCAATAGCTGTGTGTGTGAGAAGGGTCCCTGTTGGCCAACAGCAGTGGGTGGGGGGCTCGGGCGGTGGGGTTCTTCATTTGCCAGCTGAAACGGCTCCGTACTAATCCTGGGCTGCCTTTGGCCTACCGCTTACTACAGATAAGAGAGAGGATTTTTACCTAATTCTATGGCTGCGGTGGATTTTTTTTCTTCTTCCCTGCCAAGATGTCAGAATAGGTGCTGAGCCTTTTCTGTCCCTGAGCAGCGAGCAGTGTTTTCTGCAGAACTTCCCATTCCTGCAAAGCAACTGTCCTTTCTCCAGCTCACACACACGTTCTACCAGCAAGCTGCCTGGGAAAAAGTTTCCAAAAGTTTTTTTTGTTTTTTTTTTTTTTTTTTTTTGCAAATGACTTGTCATTAAATTCATTGTTGCAGTGTTTTAGGAAGAAATGTCTGAATTACAGATTTAAATCTTATTTTTGAGGAAAGCATCCAAAAACTTGATTGTTTATTCACAGCTACATAACAGTTAATATTTTACAAATACAACTGTATGAGCTTTCAGTATTTCTCTGAGACATTTCTTCAGTGGGGCAGCTGTACAAGAAATTGGTAAATATTGATTTCTAAGTGAAGTTCATACAGTGGAAATGCAAACTTAAGCTGCAAATGTATGTAAATCAGCACTGTGACCTACAGCGGTGTGTGCTGCGTGTAGCTGCTCCTTGGGAAGCACGGCAGACAGCCGGGCTTTTACACCTGGAGGTGGCAGATCAAAGCTTTTTGTTGTTGTTGCTTTTGTTTATCTCAAAGCTGGGGTGTTTCTGCCTGTGGGGATGCTTTATGGGGATGTGTCTCTCTTGGGGAACCAGGAGCCATGCCATTACTTTGTCCCCAGAGCTGAGTGACACATTAGCAACAGGAGTGTCGCCTCTTTCCCACTTTCTCAGTGAAACACAAAGATGAGATCCCTTCGGTTTCAGTAACATAAACGTTGTTGGTGAAATGTTCTCGGCTGTTAGCGGAAACTGAACTGCAAGGCCGTGATTTATTTTTAAGGAACGGGGTTTTGCTCAAAGGCGTGAAGAAGTCAGCGCTGGATCGGGGGGGTGAGCGCTGAGCGGAGGCGCTGCCCCAGCGGGTGCTGAAGGTGCAGGGCTTCCCTTTCAGAAGCGGAAGGTGGAAAGTCTGCATCTTCAGAGCTGTGTGGTGTTCTGTCTCTGTATTTCATAATAGCAGAGTCCTTTTGGGTATCTAGACGGGGAGTTGTACTTGTTTTGCATACTGTGCTGGATGGTTTTCTGGAGTTTGTCTCTTAACATAGGCTGCTGCTACAGAGCTTGTCTGCTCAGACAAAAATGGATCATTGCAGACTTTCTTTTGCTTCATACTATGNGTGGATGGCTTTCTGGAGTTTGTCTCTTAAGCCTTGTCTGCTACAGACAAAAACAGATCATTGCGGACTTTCTTTTGCTTCATACTATGTTTCAGAATTCTTTCTGATAGGAGGGTTTATTTTCTGGAAGTAGTGCTGTAGGAGATGTGTCCTCTGTCGTTTTGCAGGAAAAAGCTTCCAGTGAAGGAGAAGAAGCTAATTGCAGTCAGGGTGCTTCAGCTCTGTCGCTGTTCAGATTTACTGTATGTTGTAAGAAGTATGGATATTTTAAATGAGCTAATTACGGTCACATGAAATTACTGGGTAATGGCACTGTTGGATTTTGTGCCAGAAACCAGGATGGTCGAACAGCCCAGACGGATGGCAGCGTTTTCAGTACACTTACACCATCATTTCCTTCTCTCTCCAGCTGCAAGCACAAGGTGTACTTGGAAAAGCTACCAAATACGAGCATAATTATCCCGTTCCATAACGAAGGCTGGACTTCGCTCTTGCGGACAATACACAGCATCATCAACCGCACGCCGGACAGCCTGATCGCCGAGGTCATTCTGGTGGATGACTTCAGCGACAGAGGTAAGGCCTGGCGGGGTTTGCCGTAGCTTGGAACCTATATGGCAGCGTGGGCCCTATGGACACCAGCGGGAAGAGGGAAGGCAGGAGGCGGTACCCGCTGGGCTGCAATAACCCTGTGCCAGCGGCTCTTGCTTTACTCTGCCCGAATACTGGCACTCACGGCAAAGGGGAGGGACTGCCAGCTGGTCCTTGGCTCTACTTATATGGCGTTTTGAATGTACTCTCCCTGAAATACTCCAATCGTAGTGTTTCAACACCTTTTCCTTCAGCTTCACTTTTACTCAGAAAACCTGTTAACTTTGACCATTTTGGACACAATGCGTTAGATTTTAATCATGGAACTTTATGGAGTTAAACAGCTTCATACACCGGTACAAAGCAGCCTTACAGAGAAATGAGACTTTTTAGGAGGGGATGGGGAAAACTGCTTTAGAATAGTTGATCGAAGTTTGTCATCTATGGATGGTAAAGTTAAGAAAACTGCAATCACTGAATGATCTCTGCCCTCGTTACGTCTTGAATGCAACATGAGAAGTGAATGCTCTGAAGTTCCTTACATGAAATTTAACAATTTCTTTGGAAAAATTCATCCATAAAAATGATATGGAACTGGGAAATGTTTTTCTTTTAAATCTCTGTACATTTTTTAGGACTTCAATAATGAAGAGATTTGACTTTTTTTTTTTTTGGTCATTTGGGGGTTTTTTTTAGTTGTTTCTGGTGAAACAGGAGTTGCTGGTGTGTGTGTGGGGCTGGTTCTGAGGAGACTGATCGACAGCGAAAGAGAATTGTGCTCTTTGCTAATGTTTTGGGGAAAACCTGTGTCTCGGCTGGGAACTTAGAGGAGCCCGTTTCTGACCTGCCCTGTGGGAATGCCCTGGGTGGAGGAGAGGAGTGTTGGTAGAGCACTGCAGTGGAATTATTTCTGTGAGGTTTTTAGCTTGACGTTTCAGGGGTTAGAAAGATTAATGCCACACACATCTGTCTTCCTCACTCGTACCCGCCGCGTGGGTTGCGGTAGGGGCTGTGATGAACTGCCTCTGCCTCTGTAATGCCGTTTCAGTGAGACTGTGAAGCGGGTACAGCTCTGGCTATTCTGGGTTTATAAAATCTGGGCCCTGGGTGGAAGTTTTCCAAAGAAGCAGAGTAAAGTAACACAGCAATTTTCCTGCGGGCGAACAATTTCCTGGTACTAAACAGCTTACCGGGAAGTCTGAAGTCAGTTTTGTGAGGTGTCTGACAAGTAAAAATGCTTCTTGTACTGAGAGCAGGCATTGAAGCTGTGCCTGCCAATAAGGGGATACTGTGGCAGTTCTCGTAGTGCAGATCCCACTGACTGTTGATATGCTCTTCGATGTGTTAATGTTTTAGAAAGCTTATCTGCTTCCCGCTTATTAAAAAAAGAATTAATGCCAGTAAATAAGGAATATTGTAACTTCTGTTGCTCTTTCTCGCCTGCCCTAACTTAGGTTTTGCTGCTGGCTGAAAGTATTTCGGGTTTAAATATTAACCGTAATATTGATTTCTATAGCACTATAAACATCTCCCAAATCGTCTTCATTTCCAGTTGTATAAAGATACCTAACTCTTTAGTGGAACGCTTTTCAGCTGGAGGAAGTAGTTCCTATAGCGTGGAAGTGTTTAATGTGAGTGTCAGTTTGAAAATCTGGGCGAAACCTGTTGAGGCGGCTTGTACGGAGCTGGGCCCGGAGCTGGTGTTCCCTTAGGAGGATTTGCCTACCTGCTTTTTGTTGTTAAAACAAAGATGAGCGGCGTGTTTTTGAGCGGTTGCCGATTATGAGCTGGAGCGTGTTGGGCAGGGTCCCTGGTACCGTGTGCTCTGAGAAGAGCAGGTACGGGAGGAGAACGCCGGTATCTCCGCTCCAAATCCAGTAACGCTGAGTTTGGAGTCAGGGGAATCATTTTGACATACCCGAAGTGGGTTTAATTCTTGCATTTGTGACCCTCTGAACTATGCTTAACTGAGGCAACATTGTATTTTCTTGTCCCCTTTCTTCTTAATGAAGTGGCCACATGTTGGGTTAATTTATCTTGAAAAAATACTGACTGATAGCCATCCCCTCCCCCTTCATTAAATAATCTTTGTAAAATGAATGGGTAGATGCCTTGTTTATTGTTATTAGTCCTTCACTCTTTCATTGCTTTTTCCCAGACTGATGAGAGCAGTAATGTGAAAGACATCGAAGGCAGATTAGGTAAAAAATTAAATATAAGTATGTTGGGTTGCTGCCAGAAGCGATCGAGGCATTGGGAGCGGAGCTGGGGGCAGCGTGAAGCGGTGCAGTGATCAGAGAGAAATCTGTGTCCCCGCTCTCCCTCTGCCATTTCTCCATGAAGCCTCCTGTGCCAAAGAGCTGGCAAAAGGCTGTTAGTTCCTCTGGTGAAATCAGTTCTGTACTGTTCAAGCAATGTTATGTCTGCTATGCTTGTTCCACAGCTTCGGATTATAAAGTACTAGGAACCTAAACATCACTTGTAGGTAGCTGAAAGGGAGAAGAATGGGATATTTCAACAGCACTGTTATTTTAAAGTACTGATTAAACGGCAAATGTTTTTCTCTAGGGTGTTCCACTAATCAAAGTTTGCCTTTTTACAGAAGTTGTTATGAGAAACCAGTCCCTTTTAGAATAGAGTAGATGAGAAAAAGTAGAAACTTGAAAGGGGTGTAAAAGATGGATAAAAGAGCTGGAGCTTTTTGTTTTCACAGCTAATGCAAATATAAATGCTGAAATGCACATGAAGGACTTCTGATAAGAGCTGATGAGACTGTTACAGCGCACAGCCCGGCACCCAGCGCTTTGCTGGTTTGTCTGCAAAACTACTCATGAGCCTTCCTCTTGTT
The DNA here is from genome assembly GCA_013399435.1 of Arenaria interpres. NCBI lineage: Eukaryota > Metazoa > Chordata > Aves > Charadriiformes > Scolopacidae > Arenaria > Arenaria interpres. Next base: position 210,447 of record VXAK01025864.1, read on the forward strand.
CTTCTGCACTTCTGCAGCTTTTGTGATCAAACCCAGAAACTTTAGATAGTTCATGCATAATATTCACCATAAATTATGACATTTAGATGTTATCAAAGTGAAAGGACAGCTGCACCTTTTTAAATATCAATGTAATGCAAACTAGAGACTTGGTATTAAGTGGGGGGAGGTAAGCAAATGTTAGCAAATTTGGAAGTGCAGTATTTGATCATGGATAAATTTAATAAAAATCCTTACATGAATACAAAAAAAAAAACATCTGTGACAGAAATAAATGTGGATTTGAATATAGGTACCCAAAGTTGCAAAGTATCTTTATTCATATTTTTTTTGGAGGTTTCTATACTTAAAAATGAAGAAGGACTGTGAGAGAAACAGTTGAATGAGTGGAATTATTTCCAACTCTCTATTTCAACAAAAGTAACACGTATTGACATGGTTTACATTTGGGTGAACACAAATGCCCCAGTGGTGGGGCAGTGGAGAGGTGAAAGGGAGCTGAAGCTGGAATTCACGGGAGTTTTCCACACAGGGAAGGAATTTGTTGTCACTGAACAGGCTCTGCAGAAGAGGGATGAGTTTTAGACTTGGATTTAGTTTCCCTGGGAAAGCTGTTGCTGCGGGACCTGGCCGTGCTGTGTGCTGGCGGGCACATTTAAGAAGGTTTTTACTCTTCCCGGCTCATTTAGCAGTCAGTTCTTCAACAGAAACTTCCACAGAAATCTTAGAACTGAGTTCTAGGTCCCAGTAACGTGGCTTTTGGTATACATCATAGCTCTGAGTGCTGAGGCGTGCAGAATGTTTCTGACTTTGTGATGGGTTTGGGGTTACAAACTGTTCCCAAGTGTGATTGATGCAAGCCCTGCTCCCCAGCGTCCATGGGGGTTGAAGACCCGCCGGGTCAGTAGGTGGCCCTTGCCCTGGCCAAGGACCATTTTCTGGTGAGGGTTCCCCACACAGCCCTGTGCTGGGGTGCTCTGGAGGGTCCCTCTGGCACCGTGAGCCCACTGCCTGGGCAAGTGAGCCTGGGGAAAGTGGCTTTTATTTCCGAGGGGGCTTTGAAACTGGGGGGCGGGTTGTGGGTTTATTCTGGGGGCCGGGGTGTGTGTTGTTGTGTTTGCTCCGAAGCTGCCGTCCTTGGCAGAGGGATGGCTGCAAACACGGCGAGAAGCAGAATGTGGGCAACAGCTTCGGAGGGAAGGCCAGAGATGGGAAAAGAAGCTCATTTTCCCCGGTTCAGTTATCGACCAGCTTGCGCTTACAAAGGCATACTAAAAATTCCAATTAATGTTTTAAAACTTGGGGGGACATAGATTTGCATAATTACGTAGTTAAACAAGTCATGTAGGTTGCCAGCACACGATAGGTTTGTGCACAAATCTTTATTCTTGTTGGGTTTCAGTGACTTTATTGGCACAGTCAGGCTGTGAGGTGGTGCTGACCCAGGGTGTAAGGCTGCATTCCCCAGCGCTTCCACTTACCCCACGGGTCTCCAACCAGGATGGCACCTCCTGGGAATAAAAATAAACAGTGCACAAACAGCAATGAACTTACTGGTGGTAACAATTATTGGGCAGTTCTTTAGCTTGCAAAAAATTGATCAGATTTGCCAAGAAAAATAAAAAATTGGAAAACCGAGCAGCCAACGACTTCTTGCAGGACAGAACCAGTTTCTGTCGCTGACAGTGAACTGGTGCTTTGGTGGAAAATGACAGTGTGGGAATTTTTCCTGCCCGTTGCTCAGCCAGTCCCTTCCCATTTTATTGTCTCTTGTATTCTCCTCGCTCTGTCCCCTTTCTTGGCTCTTCCGTGCACCGCTGCTGGTGTGAGTGTCCCCGGTGAGGCCCCGGGTGCTGCGTGCCAGAGCCCTGCACGGCCGTCGCCCGCAGATCACCGCCCCTAGGCCTCACAGCTGGAGTCACTTGCTGAGTGGATGCAGATGCTGATGCCAGTGATGTGCTTTGATTTGTGTGAAGGTGGAGGAAGACCTGAGCCTGCCAACCCCTTCTTGGCCTTACAGAGGTTGTCTGATTTTTATTTTTTTTAACCAGTAGTTGTGTGAATCCCCTTGGTGCTGTTCCATAGCAGCGGCAGGGCAGGGGGGGTTGTGCTTAAAGGAAATGGCTCCCAGCAGCCGGCTGCACAGCTTCCCGCTCCAGAAATACATGATTTGTCGCATGAAGATGAAATTCCCTGTGTTTTGCTTGCAGACAGCTCGTTTGTGTAATGTGCCACTTGCCATTCCAATTGATGAGTGCTGGGCTTCAGCTCATGGCTGGGTATAACTTCTGTGATGAAATGGAAGTGAAGGTTGTATTGTACGAGTGACTGTCCTGTCACAGGGGACCTCTGCTACAGACAGCAGTTCTCTGATACGGGGAAAGCTCATTCCTCCAAAAATTGCCGTTGTCAAAACATACATTTAAAAGAGAATATTGGAAGAGGATGTTGCAATATTATGAAAGTCAACCTCTACCAAAGAAAATCCTTCTAAATCTGCCCCTTAAGTTTAGGAGCCTGTTTTTCAAGGTGGTATTTAATTGCTCAATGGCTTTTCTTTCAAGCTGAGCTCTTTAAAGTTACACAAGTGACTTGTTTTCCTTATGTTTTAATAGTTCCCCACCTTTTTTTTATACCAGAGACTGTACTTTTGTACTGAGATGTCTGCCCATCCCTGAAAACTGAGCACCCCTCTCCTCAACGAAGTGTGTGCCTGTGGGGATGGGGGCACCAAACAGGACGTGTCCAACCATGAACATGCCAAACACCTCCAAAGGGGTATGTGGGCACAGCTCGTTAGGGCTCTTCTGGACCACAGGAGGACATGGGATGATGGGGATCGTGAACTGGGAATTCCCTCTTGGTGCTCTCTATGGCCAAAGGGGTTGCAGCCAGGAAAATGTTGTGTGACGTGCCTTTTCTTCAAGTAGAAAGGGTAGAACTGAAAAGCCTTTGGTAGGAAGAGAAGTGGAACCTGGAGAAGATGTGTTGGAAGGGGGAGAGGAGCCCTGGCTGCCCTTAGGGATGTGTGGAGGTGGTGAACAGAGAGGCTGAGGGCTGTGGCTGCTCTTGATGGCAAGTTATAACAGCAACCTACCTGTGTGGGGCTTCTCAGAAAGCTGAGAAACAAGCTTTTATAAATACAGGAACATAATTCTATGTGAGTAATCTTATGGCAGTATTTTGTGGCTGGATTTGTATTTGATGATGTCGGGTTTTGCTTTGGTTCCTCTGTTGTTCTCTGTGCTGTGACGATACAGGATACTGAGTGTTGCTTGTGTGATCAGAATATCCTCCTGTGACAGAAAGGGGGGAAAAAAAAATAGTGGGAGAAAGAGGGCAGAAGCAGGAGCATCCCTAAAAATGGGGTGTTCCATGTGCCCAACGGCTGCTGTGTGAGGTTAATGAGCTGGGGTGAAGCTGAGACTGCTGCTGGCCTGGCCATCTCTCTGGAATTATGTCACACACCATAAATATCTGCCACGGGAGAGCTGTGCTGATGTGTCTCCTCCACCCACATAAGATGTCCTGTGGCTGGAAGCTTATCCAAGAGGGAGACCTTCCGAAATGCCCTGCTGTGTGGTAGGATAGAGAGTGTCCAGTGATGAGAGGTGAAAAGAATCAGATGAAGGTGCACAGAAATCTGTTGCCTTGACTGACCGAGCACTCAACTGAAATAATTCAGTTGGAAAAATTGAGGCTAATTCTGTTCCAGGGTTACAGATGAAAGCAGTTTGTTAGCGCTGTAGTGTGTGTACGTCACCAGTGACACCCTGCGCTTCAGTGAAGCTGAGCGCAGTACCCAGCAGCTCTCTGGAGAGACCAGCCGTTCGGAGCCCACCAGAGAGAGCCGCTCCGTGGTGAAACAGCGGAGAATAAGGATAAAGCCAAACCATGAAGACTGAATTTGGAGCGGGTTTACTCCCATGGCTGGCATGAGGAGCGGCATTATCATTTTCATGGCTGCATTTTGTGTATCACATTGGGAAGAACTTGGGGAGACGGGCAGTGTTATACCAGCACCAACACCCAAGTGTGGGGTTACAGCTCGCTGCAGCAAACTGCTGGGTACTGTTGAGAAAAGGAAGTGTCAGGTAATAGGAAAACGAATGCTAATAGAAGTCCTTGGGTAAGGCTTGGTGCCTTATTTAGTTCTGAAATACTTGAAATAGTCATTTTATATATTTTTTTTTATTATTTTTTACTGAGAACAAACTGAGAGTATCTGTGTAGAACTGTAACGAAAATGGCAATTAAACAAGTGTATGCTTTTGCAAATGGGATTTTATTATTCCTCCCCAGCTCTTTTCCAGGTTTCTCCAAAGTAGAGCTCTACCAGAGCAGTTTCTGGCTGCTGTGGGAGAAAGCTGGGAGTACCCCCCATCCCACCGCACGCGGAGAGCCCAGGCGGTGGCGATGGGCAGCCTGTACTTGGCCAAGTTGTGTCCTCTGGGTCCCAACTTCTTAAAGGGTTTATGCCATAATCATACCTTCAAAAGGGATCTGAGGTAGATTCTGAAATAAATCAGTATATACGCTCTGGGTAGTCTTGAAATAGGAATAGCGTATTTATTCATGTAGTAAATTAATTGCATTCTAAGTTTTTTGTTCCTTTTTTTATATTTTCTACTATGCATCTCAACTTTGATTTACATTTCTTTAAGGTTAAATTGAATTATTGCTGTAATTAAATTCTTTCTGAATTCTTCATGTGGAATACCCAAATTTGATCTCATAAATAGGAAAGAAAACTTCTAAACATGAGTAAACATTGGTTTCTATATTGGCTTTTCTCTCAAACATCAGCTGTTTACTTTCCACTTGAAAAAGCATTCTTATGTTGCAGTGATATTAAACAACTTGACAAGAGACCTGAACAATTAGCTCACGGTTACCTTCTTCAGCCAGCGTAATTAATGAACTATGGAAAAGATGCGTGTTAGGAACTGAAAAATTGGAAAAGATACAGTCCTTACACATTTCCCTACATTCCTTCCTCTGATAAGCTTCAAGAAATATTTTTTTATTATTATTTTTTTCAAATGTCAAACTTGATGCTGTGCATTAGGGGATGTTGGGAATCTCATTGGCACTGAGCACTCCTTGGCTCGTACTCCAGTGGCGTTACTTCCTCAGCTGCAGCCAGCAGTGCAATGTTAATTAGCTTGTACACCTTTGGGTGCTCTGTCTCCTGGATGAAGTGTTCCGCATGAAAGGCTGTGGTCAGGCGCTGTGGGACAGCAGTTGGGGTCCATCGCTTCGGACCTCTTACACCTCGTCCCCCTCAACGGATGACGTTTTCTGTTCTGGGTGGTTGGTGGCTGTTGGACGTCGGGAGTGCAGGTCTGAGATTTTGTATACTGGTTCAAGACACTGGCTCTCAAGAGCTCACCAACCAGACCTTACCCTCCTGTCAACATGAAAGGTTCTTGCCAAACCTCAATTGTCTCTTACTTAGAAGCTTTCTTTTAATTTAAAATTGGAACTTATTAGTGGTTTTTTTCATGCCCGACTGTTGTTTCAGTGTTATCCTTAGTTTAAATAACTCGTTACCTCCTGTTTGTGCGCAGAAAGGACTAGCAGCTCTTCCTTTTCAAAGCTAAATGCAGTTTAATAAGGTGTGAGAAGCTTTTGCATTAACATCCTACTAGTCTTTCCCAAGATGGTAGTTTGTTACAGTCGGGGTTGTCTTAATTGCAGTGTTTGAGTTCACTTAAGCGGGCTTTAAAAATACATTTCCTCTTTCCTGAACGCAGGCTTTCAAGTCAGCTTATAATCACCGCGCAGAATAGTAACGTTCTAAAAAGGGCAGGCAGTAGCCATGTGCGTGTTGTGAGTTTTATGGATCTAAAGAATCACAGAATCATAGAATCGTCTAGGTTGGACGGGACCTTTCAGATCATGTAGTCCAACCATCAACCTAACTCTGATTAAAAAAAATAATAAACCACAAAAAACAATAAGAGAAAAAAAAAAAAAAACCACAAAAAACCCATCACTAACCCAAGTCTCTAAGCACTGGGTCAACCTGTCTTTCAAGTACCTCCAGGGATGGTGCCTCAACCCCTTCCCTGGGCAGCCCATTCCAAGGCTTAATAGCCCTTTCTGTGTAAAAAATTTTTTCCTAATATCCAATCTGGACCCCCCCGGCACAACTTGAGGCCGTTTCCTCTTGTCCTATTGCCTGTGACTTGGGATAGAAAATAGAAGATAACTTTAGAAAAGCTGTTATGTTTACTGTTATAAATGTTTAGTGGTTTATCCCCCCTCCAGTCCTGTTTGCAAATCATGGGAAAGCCTGAGATCTTCTAACGTTACTCCAAACATATTGCCAGTAGTGTAAACGAGCTGTTCTTTTCCTGTCTGTTCTCTGGCACCAAACTTGACGTAGAGGTAAGAGATGAAAGTGGGCAGCGTAAGGAAATCTGAGATAACCCAAGCAGGGGATGGCGATCGTCACCTGTAAGAGTGCGTTAAAGGCAGAGCTGTGGCAGTGACGTGCTGTGTATGGGCCTGTGAAAGCCCTCAGCCGGACACGGGGGTAAATAGCCACTTCTATTTGTTGCCCGGGGAGGTGGCTGGGAGACCAGTGATTCGGTTGCCAAGTACATGGATTTTTTTCCCAAGCGAAGTGCTGCTTTCCCTTCTAGACTGCTGCTTCTACAGAGGATTCCTGGCCGGTGCTTAATTTCCAGATCTTAACAGGACGTAGAGAAAGAAACATCCTGTAATGAGTTTAGTAAAGGAATGCCTTCAAAGCTTTACACGTGAGGAACAAAGGTTGGTGCTGTGCTATTAATTTGGCAACCCTGACACAGCCCGAAGCGTTTTAAGAGCTCTAATAGCTGTCCTGACCTTGCTTCAGACATAAAGTAAAACAGAAAATAATTTCACTTTCCATTAAAGCTCTGGTATATTCTATTTCTGTCAAAACAAACAAATAATTAAAAAAAAAGCCTACAGAATACTTTCTATGAGTATTAAGAGCAGCAATTCATTTGTATTCATTTAATCTTGATGCTTTTCTGTTGAAATAACACAATACATGATTTGACAGCGTTTGTTTCTGATGATTCTTTCCTGGCTAATAGCAAGCGGTTCTACCGTCATCTGTATTTATTGAGTTTATTTATCCTGCATAAATAAAGGCCCTGTTGCCAAAAGCATCTATTCTGTTTAGTGCTGTATGTGTTTATGCAGATTTTTATTTTGTGCAGTCAAAAATCAAAAGTGCACTTACGCGTATTTGCTCCTGGCTCCGTGCGTCTGGGTGTCTCACAGGAGGCGTTAATGACGTATGGAATTGTCTCGTTACAAATCTTCTTGTACAGAAATACAATTATAATTTTGATTAGCTTGAAAAGGAATATTCTGTTGCACTGAGAAATCACTATCCAGACATTTCCATCAACTTTGGGGCTTTTTCTGTATGCGCTGTTTTCCCAAATTGAGCTCAGGCACCTTTCAGGCAGATGGGCGCTTCTATGAAGTTTATACATGGCTGAACGCTTTAATGGCTCTGTCACGCACAGTTTGTTCTTTAAATGTTGCTGATTTGCGAACAACACATTAATAACTTGTATCTAGCAATTATAAAGGATTTATTTTAATAGGATTGGGTCAAATCGGGCTTTCCAAATTAGAACGAGTTGCACATACGGTAGGAGGTTTTGGTGAAGAAGAGAGTGCCGGAAGCAAGGTGGTTTGGTACGTGCCATGGGCTTGGGGGTATCCCCTCTGCCTTCCAAGATATAAAATATTTGTACTGAGGTTAGCGATTTTATTATTTTTTTTTTTAATTTTTTAAAATTTTTTTCCTTTTTATCCTGTTGTATGCTTTTGCCTTGTGAGAGTAAGTGCTTTGATTTTTTTCAGGATGGCGGGGCTGCTCTATAATCCCGGCCAGACGCAGAGAGTTCACGGGGGCAAACACATCTCTTGATTTTATTTATGGCCAGTGACTTGGCAACCTTTGTCCAGCTGCTGCAGGAGCCCCCAGCTCTGCCCTCTCCCCCCAAATTCAAGCAATAAGCATGAGGACAAGTGCCTCAAATGGTGGGGGAAACCCCAGCCCTTTGGAACAGGTAGCTGGGGGGTTGGGTTTGGGTGACAGAGAACACTCCTAATGACCCCCATAAAATGTAGTGCAAATCCCTGCCCTGCACTGGAGGACACAGCTCCAGCCGCTGCTGGGCTGGGCTCTGGGAGCTGGGGTCAGTGTTGCTGTTGGCAGAGAGATGGGGGCTTGGTTTATGGTTTTAAGATATATAAACTATTTCTCTTCCTGCTAGATCAGGATACTTTTCTACAGTGTTTTCTAGCTCTGAAAAAACCACTTCCTTACTCCATTTCTGCCTCATTGAATAGCAGAAGAGACCCAGATCACTCATCTGTAGATGTTTGGAGGTGTGGGAGCCCTTGGACAGGAGCCCTCCCACACCCTGGGGATTTTTCTGCTGTACCCAGTGGAGCAGTTGCCTGCTCAGTCCGGGATTTTATTATAAAAAGTATAGGGTTTGACGGTGATTTTCTTTAAGGATTTCCAAATGTTCTGATGAACTAATTAATGGTGACTGCCTGGAAGGAATGCAGCCCGTAGAGCAGCTGGAGGAGATGGGTGTTATGGGAGCGGGGAACCTCTCTGGGCACCCTGTCTCTCTGATAACATGAAAGGCCCAAGTACCGTTTGAGTTTTCTTTCTGACAAAAATGAAATTATCTATGTCTTCCTCGTGAAAAGCCACATAATATATCATCCTTCAGGTTGGGCATCAGTATCGATGGAGAAGGCGAGTCAGTAACAGCGATTTCCCCCTTGGGCTGGTGTACCTGTAGCAGCTGGTTCTGCTGAGAGCAGCCTTCCTTTCCTCCTGCAGCGGTTCTAGGCAAAAAGGAAGGATGCTCATGTTTAAGACAACTCTGTAAATATTCTGACCTCAAGTTTCTTTTTAAAAACGCATCGTGCAGTTCTAGCGGGGAGTGACGATGCCTTAGAACCAAGTTCAACTGATTTATTTAGATGAGAGTTCGGGGAAAAAAAAAACAACAAACTCCTCGAGGGTCTTGGTCCCCGAGTGCGTTCCGTGAAGTGGTCCCAGGTGCGCGGGAAGAAAGCAGCCAGCTGCCTGGCAGTGCGGTGGGGACAGCCGCTCGGAACAGATGTCACCCTCCTCCTCCTCCAGTGCCTCACCCGGCAGCTCCTCACCGGGGGAAGCAGCCGCACGTTATGCTAATAAATGGAAAAATGAAAATAAGCCAAACTTGCACTTGAGTCTAAAGTATTGCTGTCCTTGAATGAATTCGAACAGACTGACTCGAGTGCCTGCTTCTGATCCGCAAACCTCCTCCTGTTTTCCTGTTGGCAGGTTGATATTAATTAGAGGAAATAGATTTTGTGCTGCAAACTGTAATAACACCTGAAAGCAGCAGCGCGGTGTGCTACGGGACAAACCCAAACCTCTGCATCCGGGCAGAGCGTTAGGAACAGGACCTCGAGTGTCCTCTGAGGTACTCGCTGGTCCTTTCTCTGTCAGGGAGGTGAAGATGCTGTGGAGCGGTGGGTGAGGTCTGGGTGCTGGCGGTGAGTTCAGGGGTACCTACATTCAGCTGAGGGAGCCCCCTGCAAAAAGCCCACACAAACAAACCACAGACAGACACAACCCAACAATCTCAGGCCCTAGAGCATGCCCTGAAGTGCCACGTCTACACCTTTCTTAAATCCCTCCAGGGATGGCGACTCCACCACCTCCCTGGGCAGGCTGTTCCAGCGCCTGACCACCCTCTCAGGAAAGTACTAAAGTACTTCTTCCGAAAATCTAATCTAAACCTCCCCTGCCCCAACTGAAATTGAACTGAATCTAGAACTTCAACAAGGACCATGAGCTAATTTCTTCTTCCCCAGTCACATGTCCTGGCTGCAGGAGAAATGCTGCTGAAAGGGGCATTTTGTGTGTTCTTCCCTATTTCAGCAGAGGTGGGTGCCTCCCACCAGAGCCGTGTCTCGGGGTGGGTGCTGTGCCCCGATGGCCATGCATGGCTGATGCGAGGGAAAGGGATTAACGGGGAGGATAACAAATCGCCTGCACATCAGACTTTCCTTCCTTGTGTAAGGCTGAGAAAGTGCAGGGGCTAATTAAAATACTTAGATGAGGCCATGAGAAATCAAAGAGATGCAAAAAGGCTCATTTCTGGGTTTCCAGGGATGATGTAAAATGCCGTTCTTCCCTGGGTTTCTGCGTGGCTTCAGGGGACGAGTAGCTGTCGGGGGGAATTGCAGCGCAGTGATTGATGTGTGAAGGTAAGGAGTCAGTGATGTAATCTTGGTCCCAGCAGGCGTGTTGTTCCGTGGTATAGCACCTGTTTTACAAGGAAGGCTTAGGGTAGATTGATTATGTATGAGGCAGGGTAAGCCAGAAGAATTAGCCCAGAGAGTATAGTGTTCTTTCAGACAGCTTCCTCTTAAAATTGAACCCAAAAAAATCTATGCCAGCGATGATAATGAAAAGCAAATAACCTTAGGGTGAAACAAGTGAGAAATTTATTGTGTGGAAACAAGAAGAATTAAATTGTCTTTGCATTCATTGCGACAGGGACGTGTTCCCAACTATGGGTAATCTGTCTGAGGTTCGTCCCTTCTGTGGTGGGCGGCTTGCGGGGCACACTGGGTACGGTGGCATCTGGAGAGCAGAGTATAAATGGAAGCATCATACTCAAGAGTCAAGCGAAAAATAAAGTACAAGACAAAATAGAATATAACTAATTTCTGGGAAACATTTAGAATTTCTCTTGGACATTCCAAGTTACCCCTTTTCTGTTGAGCAATCTGGTGTAAGAAACTTATTTTTAATTGGAGCATGTCTTAGAGAGGATTATTTTTTTTAACATCAATCCTGTCTTCAGCTTTTTACATTGTCTTTCAGATCTGTCTTGAATTTCTTTTCTTGATATTGGACATCTGTGAGCGTATTTAACTCCGAAATCTTTCTTGTCTGCCTGGTATTTTGATATCGTGCACTAGATTTGCTTTGTCAGCATCATAATCTAATTTCATTTTTGTCTTTTTTTTGCAATCATTTTTTGATGGGGAAATCAGCATCTTTTATCTAATTGGGCAGAATGAGCTTGACCTCCTTAAGATTCCTGTGGCTTTGTAGGATGGTCTCCTAGCAGGGAAGGCACCTCATTGACCGCTCTGGGAGACGGAGCCAGCAGATGAGATGGTGCGTTTGAGAAGCCTCGTGCCGAGCGGGTGTCACTGCTGGTGGTAGCAGCGATATTCCCAGGCACAGAACGCCTCACGTTAACATCTTACTGTTAGTGTGGTGCGAGCAGGGAAAGAGAGGTTGGCTGTGGGAAGGTTCCCAGGCGGGCCTCCAGATTTGCTTACGTTTACACTTGCTTTGTGCGTTGAAGTTCTCGGTGCTCCCTGGCGCTGTGATGGGGTCTCCTGCCTCGCCAGCACATCATGGCTCAGCAATTAGAGATGTTCGTTCGGGGTGCTCAGAGCATGTGTTAATGACTGCAGCGTTGGGGCAGGGAAAGAAGGATGTGTTGGCTGTGGGATGCAGTGAGAAGGAGATGAGTGTGAGGTGCGGTGTGCTCCAGAGGCACAACACAAACCATGGATAATAAGGGAAGCTTAAATTATTTTTACAGAATTTTTTGGAGAAGTTTGGGGTCTTCCCATTACATTTCATCACTCTCCAATACCCGCCGCCTTGGGAATCTGGCTGTTGCTTGAATGACTCCGTATTTTTCCATTCCTTTTGTTTCAAAAGCCAGGGCAGGTTTAGCTTCAGTCTCAGTTCTGTAGTTGCAGACCTTGAGGAAACTGGTTTGGGTGGGCATGTCCCTGGTGGTCACTGGCGAAGCTGGGGCAAGGCACGTGTTCTCCTGAAGCTGGTTTTCAGGAGAAGACACCTCGGGATGACATTTTCCCACAGTTCGTAATACCTGATGTGTGGCTGTTCTGCTGGGACAGCAGCTTAGTGAGTACCGTGTGCTGGGAAAAAGTTAATAAATGCTTTTATACTAATAAAACTGCCGACGCTGAAGCGATACAACCTTCTAAAGGGGTTTCCTTAATTGTTTAATGCAAGATAAACCCTGGGGTGGATCGTTAGGCTTGTTGACCTTGCACTGAAGGAGAAGGCCAGCAGCAGGGGGAGCGAGCTGCTCCCATAACTTGGCTGACCTTATTGGCACTACAGTAATGATTTTCAGTTTCCGATTATGTCTGGCCTCAGCGTAAAAGTCAGGTCTGAAAAGAATTTGATACATCATTAAAATAGTAGATTATGACCAAAGGGTTAAAATGGTTATTTTGGTCATAGAACTGTAGTTGAGCACTGGAATTGGTTTTAATAGAATAAATTATTCAAATGTGAGTTTAATTTTTCCATGAAGTAGATGTCACAAAGAGTGGCACTTCAGGATATTAGTGAATACACGGAACCAGCAGCACAGCATAAATGAGGTTAGAAAGTAAGTAAATAAATGAGAGGGCTTTCAGTTTGGTGCACTTGATCCTTAAACCAAATTATCGTTGTCTCGTCCTTTCCTTGCTCCTTACGGAAATCTGTTTAACTCTCCTCGGGCTCTCGGAGAAGCCGTGCGTGCATTGCAGGGGGAATGTGACCAGGGGAAGGGGGAGATGGGCAGGAAGGAGGAGGTGTGATGGAAGAAGGGGACCAGTGACCCTGAGTGCTGGGCTCCATCCTCGCCAGCGGCTCCGGGCGCCGGGAGGCAGTGTGGGCTGGCGCCAGCCCGGGATGTGATGGGCTCCAGCCATTCTAGCAGACACAAATTGGTGACAGTAAACTATTTGGGTGTTTTCGGTGTCCCCAGTGGCTGCTCTGACAGCCTCCCCGCGGGGCTGGCAGGGTGTTTTTATGCTGGCTATAGGTCAGGGCTGAAGTGAGAAAAGGCAAGGAAAAAGTAAAGGACAAAAAGGCATAATAAACTCTTGACATTATCAGTGCTTAACTTTCCTCTCAGACCATTACGGTTACTTAAAGCATCTCCTAGCCTCTAAGGCACATACTTTCATAGTAGTTTATACAGCATCATACGCAAAATATAATTAAGTATACCGTAATTTGTAATGTATTGCTATTTTAAACATGGACCAAGAAACTATACGTGCGTTTCTTAGCCACCTGGATCTGCCAGACTCGTAGGCTGCAGATAAGTACGATTTCCGCACTAAATGCGGTCACATGTTGGGTGTTTACTGTTAGATGGATCGTGTCAGCATCCCGTTTGCCTTGTGAGGGAATGTTGGGTTTAGCTGCTCCAACACTGGAGTCTTTTGCTGTAAACTTTCAGGACAAGGAATATAAGTTACGTTCTCTGTGCAGTTTCTGGAGCTTTGTGCTTTCATCCAAGGATCTCCTCATCTTGTTTGGGTTTTTGTTTGTTTGTTTGTTTGTTTTAAATTCTAAATTTGCAATGATACTACAGTGTTCCATGTGAAAATGAAATGCTTCTGACCTGACCCAAGTTACATGGGAGAAGAAAGTAGACTTTTGAGTAAAACCCCGGTTTTATTCCTTTCCACTCCTGTCTGTTCCTAAAGGCTTTTGCAATAATGCTCCAGTTTGGGGCACTCGTCAGCGTGTCCGTGTTTGCATAGAAGTTGTGACAGCTCAGCAGGGAGTGTAGGAGAAATTAAAATAGATAACCTTCTCGGGAGGCCGAATTCAGCACGTGTATGGGCACCTGCTTCTAACGTAGCCGAGCCGAATTGCTCCTGTCTCTCAGAAGCGATCGTCACTCTGGGCATTAACTCAGATTTGGCTTTTAATGTTTCTTAAGAAATTGTCTACTGAGACTTACGCACCTGTATTCACTCTGTGTTTTTGCAGGCATTTTATGCTCTAGGTGGTTCCGAGCTGCCCATTAATAACAGCAGCAACATTCTTTCAATAACGGCAGAAATTGCAACAGAAGGGAAACTTAATTACTTTTGTTAAGAAACACGCTGTTAAACTATCCCTGAACCTATGTTTTTAATGCTTCCCCACAAAGTGTTTTAGATGCACACAAACATCTTGCAAGTGAACAGCTGGGAGTACTGCAACAGCACGGTAAACTAATAAAAGACATAAATGCCAATGGCGCTGCCAGGGCTGGGTTCCTGCAGGAGGGTTTATCCCGGGTGGGATCCTGCAGCCTCTCCGAACCAAGAACTGGTTTTTGGGGGGGTTGTGTTTGCAGAGACAAACGGAGCGTGGTCCTCAGCTCAACTGATGCACATAGGAATTGCTGCAAAGCACATAAAAACGTAAAGTAATGGGTTACCTCCCAAGCAATTAATATTATTTGTGTCTCTTAACATAGCTAATAGCAATGGCCGCAATATTAAAGCGTGCCTCAGCTCTGAACGAGGCTTCATCTGCGGCAGTTGTGCTTTTCTCTTCATGAATTATTTAATTGCTTTCTCATTTTGTGTGACAGGTGGTACCTTCTTGGAAATGCACGGACTTTTCCATGGAACTAGCTTGCAAAATTCTCTAACAGTGTATGTGCTGAGAAGTGTGGTATTTTGAGCAGTAAAGCAGTTAACCATTCCCAGTCTGTGCTGGTGTTACCCTCCTGCCCCCAGCTCCGCTCTGTGGGTGGGGGTGGTGGTGTGTGGGGCATCAGCCTGGGTGCTTCTTCAAGCACTTGGTTTAGGATTGGATCATGGTTCGGAAGCCGCATTTAATTGCAGTTAATTCCCTATTTTGTTATGTACGGACTCTAATTCCTGGCCTCGGATCAGTGAATGTTGCTCGCTTTGTCTTGTGGTTTCCTAGGATTAATTGTTACAAACCAGGCAACGAAGTTTATTCCAGTTGGGAAACATGAATCACGAATTTTGGGAAGTGAAAAAAGCCGGTGTGTACATTAACGCGCCCTCTCTCCCTGGTTAGTGACTCGTGTTTGCCCGGTGAAGGTGGCAGCCAAAGGGTTAACGGGAATGACTTTCTTTATGGTAAGAAAATGGGAAAGCATTACTGCATTTCTGACCTGCAGTTGGGAGAGATAAGGAGTAGAAACACAGCAGCAAAGCAAGTTGTGACATTTTGCAGAAGAGAAGCTTCTCTGTGTGTGAGAAACCAAACCAAACTGAACCTTCTGGGTGAACTTACCCAGAAAGCAAAAGCTGGGGAAAAGCAGGCAGCTTTCTGCAAAAGAGCACTGTGGTTGCACTAACCCAGAGCTGCTATGAGATTCAGTTATACCTTAGTATCCCTCTTATCTGATAAAGAATAGAGTAGAAAGTAAAAACAGAATTTATTTTAAGGTTATGTGTGTGTTTATATATATTTTTTCCTGCTACTTCTTGGTGAAGGTACACAGGCAGCACTTCAGGTACACAATATACACATGGTCTTTTATTTGTTAGTTTTTTTTATATAGCTCTTAGCTCCGTAACATTTTTCTCAATCCTTTTCACTTCCCCACGTCCACTTTGCAGCATTTGTGCTTCTATTTGCCCTCATATTTCTGGGGCATAAACCCAATCTGTGGGCAGCAAACTGTTCCCTTCAAACAGCTCTGTTCGGATTGCAGCCCCACAGGGGCTTTCTCCTGCTTGTCAGAGTAGCAATATCCTTACTGGTCTTCATAATTATTTTATTTATGTCACTGTTTATATATGTCTTTGTATATATTACAGAAGCCTATTATCTCAGCTGAGTTGATTTTAAAGTACTTTAATCATCTCTGCTAATCTGCCTGCTTTGAGTTCTAGTTGAAAGCAAAACAAACAGCCCCTCTGCCTCCCCCCTTGCAATTCTTTGTATCTTTTGTAATTAAATACACCGTTGTCAGCTGGCTCTGGTTGGATTCCCTGGTCACTGCAGAGATTCTCCTAGTGTGTTCTGAGCTCAAGAACTTCCTCGGCTTTCCTTCCAAAAGCCTCTCGACTGGGCTCCTACGAAGCGCCTCGAGTAGCCCATTGCTTGCGTGAAACACTTTGGGTCTTTCTAAGGATACTTTCCTCAAGTTTCCTCAGGAACTCAGTGTTATTAGAGATGGGCTCTAAAGAAAGCGTGCTCTTACAGAAGTATTGAGTCGATTATCTTTCATATCGGGACTTTAAAATGTTCTAAAATGTTTCCTTTTTGCCTGGGGAATGTGATAGCAGCTTCCTTTGCTGCAGTGAAGTGAATTTATCAAGAACAGTTGCATTTGCTACAGCGGTGCAAACACAGCAAATACAAATACTGATTTTTAAACAGTGTAAATCACCTAATAAAGTAATATGTCTATCTTTAGATATTTTATTCCAGATAGTTTTAAATGGTAATAAGATTAAAATAATGGAGAGTTCCTGAATAACCACTATATAATAATCACTAGCCAGTGTAATATTGACAGTGTGAGCTTATGTCATCATCATTCTAGTAGCCTTCTTAGCTTCTGTAAATTGTCTTTCTCCAAAACAGGTCTCTCCCCTGACACTGTCAAGGTCAGCAATTCCATATATTTCATGCCAATCTGGACAGCACACTGAAAATTTGAGTTGGATTGTCACACACCTCAGACCTGAGCCACCTCAGAAGGGTGGCTGGAGTCCCCATGAGGAGCAGGGCTGGGAAGGTGAGGCTGCTTCTCCCTGTCTCTAGAGGGTCTCCTCTGCTCGCTCTTGCTGGTGGGGTGGCCCGGAGCAGACCCCACTGTAAGGTCACCTCCTTAATGCTCTCCCTTTGGTCCTCACCCCTGCGTGTCACACCTTGTTTGGGAATACTTTGTTCTGCCGTCTCTTTTGCTCTTTCTTTCACCGTTTCTACCCGCCCCCTGTCTTGGGTGATGGCAGAGCGAGCTGCAGAAGGTACTAAAGATCCAGGCACACAACGGGTTTGAGTGGCATACAGAGGTTTTATATTTTCTTTGCATTCTATTTCTTATTTTCATTACTAGTAAACATTGGGCTGTCACTGCCAGTGAGATGTCTATTTGTATCTAGTATCAATATTCTTTCTGCAGAGCAGTATTTGTGAGCTCAGAGTCCATCACGTATATTTGGAGTTAGTCTTTTCTTTCCCATCTGAATTACTTTGTTTATCTATGTTGGCATTCACCTGCCATCCAGTTATTGATGGATAAGTTTACAGGCTTTTTTAGTAGTCTAGAAAGTGCATATTGTCTGAAAAAAATTGTCATTTCACTATTAACTCGTCCTTGAATCATATATGGGTAAGTTGAAAAGCAGTCCTTAAGTAGGTGTTTGTGGAACTCCAGTGGTGGCTTCCCTCTGGGGTGAAACCAGCAATTTGCCCACCATTAGTCTTGTGATGAGGTGTTAATCCTTTCATGAGAAGGAATTTTTCTCCCGTAGCATTTTAGTTGCTTTCTCTTTTTATGTTTGGTAAAACCAGCACGCTCTGTGGGTTGATACATTTATTATCCATATGTGCATGAATCCTGTAGCTCCCTGCACCGGCCGCCGGTGTCAGACCTGAGGAGCTGTGGTTCCCAGGTCCCACAGATACGCTCGTTTTACAGCTCCTTCTGCTAATGAGTCACTGTGATAGGGATCTCCCACCACATCTGTGATAAGTGGAAGTTTGTGCTGTGAAAATCACCACAAACTCTTCTACAGTGGGTGCAGGTGGGACGTGACCTGCACAGATCTCTGCGGTTGTCCAGTCTTTCTGACTGCTTTTGTACAGGGCAAGATCCCCTCTTTGGAAAATAATTTGTTATTAGGCAAGTAGATGTTTGCAAGCTGTTCTTCAACTTTTTTTAAAATATTTTTTTTATCCTAGCTTCTTAAGGTAGGGCACTCAATTTTCCAGCCATAAGACTTTTTAAAATAATTTTGATTTGACTTGGAGTATAACCTTATTTTTGAACAGGCTTTGATGCCCTGCTGTTTGCCCAGGCTGACTTCTGCCTCTCTTTTCCAACCTGTTTTACATCCGTTGCTCTGAGACCGAGGAGTGGTTTGTTTCAGACAGAACAAAGACCACCAAAACCCCTCAGTGCTTCAGGGGTCCTTTGTGCCCCTTCAGGTGCTCCTCTTCACGTTCTCTTACTGAACTTCCTTATTTTTACGTAATTCTTCTCTGACTATATCACTTCAACATTCTTCAAAAATGCAGACTGTAGGGAATTTAAAATCTGTGTGGAAGCTGCGTTAAATTATTCAAACCATACCTTGAGTATCGCCCAGGATCAAGTTGCAGTTGTCTTTGCTGTGTGCTAACATATAGCACTTACTCATCATACCAAAACATAAGTCTTTGAAATCGTGTCCTGCCCTGAACTTTAGATGGATTGCATTGCTCATTTTGTAACGTTTCCTGCCCACAGATCTTTCCATGCCCGTTGACGTGTCACGGTCCTTGGTACAATCCTGGTCATCATTCAATTTGTTGTACAGTACTGTTTTTCCCCAGTCAGACCCAAAACATCAATCCATATTTACTGTCTGCCAAGAAAAGACCCAACCCCAACTCCCCGGCATAATAAAGGAAATTTCTCTGCACTGTTGGACGCTCGATTGCCAAATACCGAGAGAACTGGGGCTGCCCAGTGATACTGATGGGTGACTTACCATGGGCTTTGCTTTAATCTTAACGAAAAAGGAACAGTTTAGAGCTGCTCAGCAACTCAAATGAGTGTCAGTCTTTATAACTTGTTTGGGGTTTTTGTCGAAAGGGGTCTATATGTATGGTCTTTAAATATTTAGCCCCTTGAGATCTCTTCTGGCCAGCTGTGGGAATCCCAAAGCCATGGGATTAGTGACCCTGCTGAGGGAAGGAGGGCAACCGGCAAAGTCCTGCCAAACGGGTGGAAGAGCTGGTTGTCCCTCGTCGCTGTTGTGAATTGATCAGGCTGGCTCATGACAGCAAATGTTGGACTTGCGGTGTTTGCATCTTCACTTCAGCCAATAGAGGCTCTTCACGACGTTCGGAGTTCTGTCTGACCCACGGGAGGAGCATAATGGAAATAATTATAGCTGGATGTCCCTCCTGAGCAGACTGCCCACCAAGGGGGTTTTTTGCACAGTCTCATCTGTCTCCTCTATCTAGCATTTGTTGTATGTTTTTACTTCTTTCTGTTAGTGTCTCTGTGCTGAGCAGTTGCACCTACACCCAGCACTGAGTTTTCCCGTGTCCTGCTCCAGCCCGGGTCAGGCAGGGAAGAGCTGTGGGCTGACCGCTTCCAGTCGCGCTCCTTCCTCACCTTCAAATGCTTGGATGAGTTCTCTGCTGCTCTTACCCCTCCAAGAGATTGACGTGAAACCCGGCACCTGGAAGAGAGAAACATTTCAGAAATGTTTTATAAACTATAAAAGGCAGGGATTGTTGCACTTTATGAAGGATGTGCAAAACCAAAGACGTGGTGAATAGCTCCCTACTCCTCTTGATCTGCACAGCCGTAAGTCTGTAGTGCTGACTGCAAAATAAATCCCAGCAAAGCAAACGTTGGCCCTTTTGGCTATTTCCTGGCTGTAATTTGTGGCTGCTAAACGTGTGCATCATTTGGGGGTGTCATTAGTGCAGCTTAAGCTTACGGAGAGTTTGTGGTGCATATATCTCAGCTCCTTTTTTAATCGTAAAGAATTGTGACTAGTATGTAGCTGATCTTGCAAATTCAAAAATATTCCATGCTTTAATTATGCTGACTTTATTTAAGTGCTAAAGGCCGCAACGGGCCCGGGAACAGCACATAATACAGCCCATTGCAAACAGCAGCCTAATTTGTTGATTTCAAGTGAGGTATAATTATATTGCTTCATTTGCTGAGCAAATCATAGGAGAGCTTCTCTAAATCAGCCTGATTGTGTAATGAAGAGCTAATTACAAACAGCAGTGTTCTTGCAGTGAATTTATGGTGACTGCTAATGCCAGGTTGGCACCAGTGTGACAATGGCTCATTAGTACATTTACAAAAGCGACAGCGGAGCTCTGCCCAAAGCACAGCAACTGCCCTCCCTTTCCAGAGACCGCAGTGATTACCTCTCTCCTTTCCATTCTTACTGCTTAAAAAAAACCCACCACAAAACCAACAAAAAAAAACCCCAAACCACACCACAAAGAAACCCTACTGCACTTTTGTCACTTCTTCTTGGGAGGGATTAAATAGCACTTTTCTAGAAAAGTCTGTGGTAAGACAGAATGACCTGGAAAACATTCTTCTGAGCTTGTAAGGCAGATGGAAGCTGTGGTCTGACCAGAAGCCTTCTCCCTTGGTGACCACTGGAGGTCTGCTGTGGCCTTTCACCGTTCCTTTTCTCCCATCCTGCGGTCCCCGCGTGGGGCCGGGGGTTGGCTCGGCAGGCGCAGGGCTTAAAGAGAATTTCTGACAGAATCCTGTCTGTGTCAGCCTTGTGCCGGTTAAAAGATTTTAGATTTCTCCATTATAATATGTATTCTCCCGTTTAAGTAGAAATCGGCGGTGACGTGACACAGCTTCCATTATTTAATTCTAAATTATGTTTACTAAATTATGTTATTGTCAACCAACTGAAGCGGAAAAATGAATTGGTCACTCTACACATTCTCAGCACAGAATAAGTTCTCTAGTTCTTCTGAAGTTTCCATTAATCTTTTGGTTTTTATTAATTTCTTTGAGTCCCATGAGGCATACTTTCTTATCGGTACTTTGAAGCAATCGGAATAATTTATTTCTGAATGGATGTGTGTAATTGCCTGTTCGATTTTAAGCCTGACACCCGCAGTAGATGGAAGGCTATTTTACACCAAGGCTTCCCATCTATTAAACGGTGCACTGGGACTGATGCCCTGTGAAACTGCCCGGTACACCTTCTCTCCTCGCACAATAGCACGGGATAAATTCCTTCCTGTGTGTCTCCATCCTGCTCGCTGTCTCCTGTCATGCAGGATAATGAAGCTGTGGCCTCTTATTGTTTGCTGTCTGACCCTGCTGGGTGACGGGGGACCCATGATGGGTGTTCTGATTTGTCCAACCACCTCAAATATGGGAATACAAATTCATTACACCAACAGTAATGGGCTTGGAATTATACGGAGCAGATTCTTGCAAAATATGGGAACTCGAACCAAGCAGTGGGGTTTCCCCCTCAAGCTGCAAAGTGGCAGTTTGCTCTGATGTCTTTGAGTTTTGACTGTTTCTGGAGCTCGTGCCTAGCACGAAGACTGTCCGGGTCAAATTGCTAGATCAACACCTTGTGGTCAGTGGGGAATTCTTGGAGAAAGAGTATAAGAAAAGTACAGTATCACTGGCAGATACTGACTCTGTCATTTGTACAGCCTCTGACAGAAGGCATGTGTGTGCAATGAAGTGAGTACGTGCAAATCCCATCTAATTATATGTTTGTTAGGCACGGGGAACACAATTTTCAAAAAAATCACTGTTTACAAAGTGTTTTGCCTCAATCTTGTGAAGTGTACCTTCTCACCGAGAGATCAGAGACTCTCTCCATTTTTAGCACCATATTTGAACATAAAATATGTTTCACTAAACAGATCTTCTGCTCGAAATCTAATACATTAGTAAGCGCCAGTAAGACTATCAAAGGGACCATATTTTCATGTTTTTGAGGCAAACTATTGCAGTAGAGAATGTCATAGTTATTTTTCTATTTCCTTAATTGTTTCTTCTCTGGAGAATGCAGGAAGGGGAAGGTTGCAAAGGTGCAGCTAAAATTGTTGCCTAAGTTACTCTCTCAGTTTTAGACTGAAGCTCGGACAGAAAGGCTCTACGTTACCCCGATGAGCGTGTTGGCCATGCTGCTCGAGGGCCCAGAATTTTGGGGGCCAGTTTATGCTTTAGGAAGTAAAGCTGAAAATCACATCTTGGTGAAAAGAAACAGATAAGCAAACCAAAAATTAATTTAAAGTCACCAACTGAGCCATTCTGTGCATGAATTTCAGGTAAGCCTTAAAAAAACCCAAAAACCCAGGAGAGCAGTGACATATAAATATATTGCTTCTAAAAGGCGAATGAAATTAAGTAGTCCTGTCCACATCTCTAATATACCTCGGGAAGAAGGCAGAGCTGTTGTCAAACTATCACTTTCTCTCGGGGTATATAAATTACAACATAAATTGTGTATGTTTGTAGGAAAATATTAACTAGGAAGTGCTTTGGTTTGCTTTCTTAAATTGAATGGCAGTTTCGTAAAGGGTTGGGATGGAGGACTCGTAGTTGATAGGACAAACAGCACAATGGGTTTCAAGTGTTAAAAAGGCGATAATCGTTTAAGCAGGTGGGATTGTGGCTGATCTGTGATGTGTGGGTTTTGCTGGTACGCTATGTTCAATGCTGGCTCCAGAGAATTATTAAAACATATTTAAACTTGCATGAGAAATATTACATATATATCTGATTGTATATATCTCACATTTATTTTGAGCATACTTTTCATGGAGGTTCAGGTAAATTAGTTTACTGATGAAAATAGTTATAAAAAATGGAGAGTCTTTAAAAATGTTATTTGATTCCTGTTGTTAAAAGCGTCGTAAATGATACGCCTGGGGAAGCTAAAAGCCGTGCTCACACGGGTACTGATCTGAAACTTGTTATTTCCGTGCTGCTCAGGTTTTGACTTGGAGCATTTCAGTGAACCCATCACCAAGAGGAAATTACTTGCATAAATTAATTGACCCATTATTATTACAAATTCATGCATGGGAATCTTGATAAGTTCACAAGTGCTGCATGAACAGACTGGGGGAAATGACAAAAGATTCCTTGTGACCTTTCAGAAGATTTTTATCTTAAATTTTGGTGGTGTATCTAAAAATGGTAAATGATGTCGCTTACCATGGAAAAAGTACTACTCATCTTAATTCTCGGGAAATTACTATCAAATGTTGCAAAGTCAAATGGCTGATATTTATGAATATATAATTCATCCTTTGGTATCTCCCAGTCAACCAGTGTAGCCTTGAAGTCTGACTTCATACTGATGAACTATTTGTCTTTTCATCAGACATCGCTGGGATCGGTGTCAATAACCCGTGGTTACTCTGGGTGTATGAATGGGAGCACGGGCACAGCCCTTTTCCCTCCGGCAGACCTGTGCTGGATTGACAACCATCAGCTCTTTGGGAGAGGAATTCAGTGCAGCACTATCTAAATGGTAGTTTGAAGAAGCGGGCATGGTGCGAGCTGCTGAGATGGAAATTGATTTCCTGTTTTCCTTTGGTTTGGCCAAAGCAGGGGGGCCAGTGGGGGCCAGAGATCCCCGGTGCTTTTTCACATGTGTTTTCGTGGTACAGCTCTGACGCGGTGCGTTTCCCACTGCTGGTGGGAAGTTCTTTACTGGGGAGGCCAGTGGGACTGTCTCTGCTCTGCAGGGAGGGACTGGGAGGCACAAACAGTCACAGTTCTACGAGATCACTAAGTAGATCAGTAATCAGAGAAAGAAAGAGAAGCTTGGGTCCCTCTCTTTTTTTTTCTTTAAATTTCTTTCTTAAAAAGGCTGTTGTTAAAATTATTTTTAAAATTCATTTCTGTTTACAGAATTGTGTTATTTGGAAACTTCTCCTGTCAGATTCCCAGCTTAAAGTCCTTGTTACCCGATTTTACAGAATAGGCAAACTCTTCCTACAAACAGTATACTTTCCTGCCTGCCTTTTCTTTTTTCCAACGCAGCATTATATAAAATAAACTTTAAAAATGTCTCATTTCATGTTTTGCCATTAGTGAACGTAATATTTTCAAATACTTTTTTTTAGACTTAGGAATGGAATTGGCCTTTATATGCAGGTGGACTCAGATGCTGTGTTATTCTCCTGTAACTGGGCCAGGCAGGGGGTTTCCCCTCTCGCCGGTCCCACTCGGCGCCTGGCAGCGGCTCTGCTCATGGGAGCCTCGGGAAAAACAGGTGGAGAAGTCTCAGGGAGTATTTCTGTGGGTTGTTTCCTGCGGACAGGCTTGGTTTGACAAGGAAACTGGCGTTTCACAAGGAAACACTCAATGTCTGCATTTTTGCAACACCCACGGTGTATCTGGAGAAGAAGAGACACCTCCAGAGCAGGACGTGTGACAGCATCTCTGGGGTTCGGGTGCCAAGGGTCGTGGTAGATTGCATTACCTGTTTGGAGAGTCATTCAGTTTGGTTTTTTTCATCCATGAAGTAGGATGGTATCTACTTTTAAAACTCTCAGGGGGTGAGCGAGCCGTACGCAGAAGACACTGAAGGCATTTGGGAGTGCGTTCTGTCCACGTTGACCACTAACGAGCTCAGGGCTCCTCTACCCGTCCGCAAGGTGCAGTTTCCCACTTTGGAGGCTACTTTAGCTCACAGCAGCATCGCGGATGACTTGAACGTGACAACATGCACATGTTCTCCTGTAAGAAACCCCGCTCTTGGCTCTCACGTTCCGTAAGCTCCATGGCAGTTTGGTGGCCACCACTTCCAGCCATCTGCGCGGGTGGCACGCAGCCCGTTTCTAAGAGGTGCCAAATAAACATGTTTGTAGCCGGGAATCTTGTGCGATACCGCACGTGCCATCTGGGCTACGGAAAGGTCACACCTTGTGGCAGTTTTGCCGAGCATCTCTTTGCACTTCGTGCTGCCTGTCGGCACTAACGCCCCAGAGAAAGAGGATTTTTCTCCACAGTGAAAGCAGGCACCTCTGCCTGCCCACGAGGCAAATACAATCGTAGGAGTGACCTCGAGTAACAGAATTTGTCAGAAGATGAATATACAAAAGTCTTGTAGCAACTCTTTGTTACTAATCTAATTCCAGAGTGCGTTAGTAAATGAAAGAACGGGGCACAGATTTCAAACTTTTCGGAGAAATGGGTAACTGGTGACGATCCCAGCGAGTGCTCCCTCCCACCAGCTGCCAGCTTTGGGCTTTGGCTGCGGTGGGGTAGAAAAGGGATATTGCAGCTTTGCCATTTGTCACGCAGCTTAGTCATCGTTATTGCCGTCAGTTTAATTGGACTCTTAATTCAGCTCTGAAAAGTTGTAACCTTTGGAAAATATCTGATTGATAAAGTGAAGTGTTCTGCTTGGTGTTTGGCTCTCACCGCGCTGCCTGCCTGCCCTCTAGCATTTCTCTGGGCGTCACTCGGGAAGCGTCCGCTGCTGTGATTCCCAGCACAGCTCAGTGCACCCTCTTGCTACCAGGGTGTCTTTAACCCTGTCAGTTGGTATCACATAAAAGCCTTTGAAGAAATTTTCTATCTTAAACATATATTTTATATATTTTTTTAAGTAGGCTAAAACCCCATAGTGTGGATTGTTAGCATCTGGAAATGTTGCTTACAAGGAGAAATACTGTACATTTGAGCAACCATATGTAGAATTTCAGTGATATATGATAAACTTGATTGTTTTTTTTTTCCTTTAGTGTTGATGGTCTGTTGTCCTGTGGCTCTATCCACGTTTTCTTTAGTGGAGTCTTCAATCCAGGACTTTTAAGAAAAAAAAGTTTGTCCTTCCAAAAAAAAGACTAGTCCTTCATAGGATTGAGGTATAGACTTTGAGAGGCTCGTAAGTACATGATCAGAATTAAAGCCAAGTTTCACTTCATCTTGCTGCTGTTTGTCTTCACTTTCATTAATTTCACCACCACTCCATCATGGGTGGGAGCGCTGAATCATAATTTTTTTCTATCTATAACACGTTTTTTTTTCCCCCAAGGAGACGCTACATTTAAAAGTTAATTAGTTTCCTCACAAATGTACACGTCAATAAAATTGAGTTATGATTATTAAAATCATAAAAATGGCATCAGTCTTACAGACCTGGACTGTTTCTGAACATGGATTTGTCACGTGCAGATTTCACCGGCTTGTGGATCATCTGCCCTTCATGCCCTGATGAGACAATATGCTGAGACAGGAACTAGCTCAAAAAACAAAACCCACCCAAAAATCCCCCCCCAAAAAACCAAACCCAGGGTCATATAAAAACTAAAAATCCCCACCAAGTGTGTGTTGCCTGTTGGCAGCCTCTTTTGCTGCCTGACCTCTCCTCCTCTTCTCTTTCACTCCTCTTCCATGCCTGTAATTTTCATTTGGATAATTTTAGAAGAGCAATTAAGTTACTCGCCTGTGTAAATGTGCTGGGAATAACAGGAAGGAAAATGCTTGAACTGGTGGCTGTGAGTAACTGTGAGTAACTGTACGAGTGGAAGATCTGAAGGAATTAAAGCAACAACAGGAAGCCAAGAGCAAGTTAGCAGAGATTTGTGTGTGTAAAATACACTACAGTTCCAAGTTGCTTTTTTGGCAAACCCAATTTTTCAGGACATTCAGGGTTGTGTGTGTATAAACCCATCACTGGGTTTGCGTCCTGCATGACCAGCACGGGCCGGTGGTGGGGCTGGTGGTCCTCGCTCACAACAGTGCTGGCATGTTTAGACCTAACAAACGGGGTTGGGAATGGAAGGAACACGCATGTTTTCTGGAAGGTGGGAGAATGTTTACCCCCTTTCTGGGGGTCAGCAAGGAAAGTTTTCTACTTCCCTTGAATGAGATTAAACTATTTTATCTTTCTCTTTCATTCCTGGTCTAAATAGTTCAGAAGCTGTCGCCGCCATCCTTTGGCGTTGCGTCTTGCTGGGCTTTTGCAGAGTTCTACTTGTGGATCGTTTCCACTGTGCTGAGAGTGTCAAGATACGCTTTTCAGCTTAAAACCTCAGAAATGCCATTCACATAAATGAGTAACTCCTAGTGCGGGTGAAACGACTCTGGGGGTGTGGGGATGCTGAGGGGTCCCCATCACACAGCGAGGGCTGCCCGGGGGGCTGGGCTCCGCTCCGGGAGCGGGACGGGGGTTTGCCGTCGGGAGACGGGACAGAGCGTGTGCCTGGTCAGTCCAAGGGCACCCAAAAGCTGGGAGGGACCCTGAGCAGGTTTGGGGGCACGCCTGAGGTTTTAAATGGTCTTGACTATTTGGAGAAATGACCTGGGGAAAAAAAAAAAAAAATCATCTTTTGTAATGAGGCAGTTTGCAAGGACAGATGTGCTGCTGTTCCTTTTAACAAAAATATTCAACTTCTTCAGCACAGGGTGAGGAAATCTTGGGCATAAGTAGGCTTGAGACAATGTATGTAGATATTTTTAAGTCTGTCATCTACAGGTGCATACAGAAGTGAGGTAGAGTGAAACTAAAGCGGCCAATGAGTGGAAAAAAACTCCAAACCAGCTCAGTTTTAATGAAAATGCAAAAGCTGTAGTGGGCTGTATCAGCAGCAGTACAAATGATGATGCAAAACAGGTTTTCTTCCACTTGGTGTTGGAGTCTTCACAAACCTTCCCAAAACAAGTCAGTGTGTGCCTTTCTCCCCAGCTTTATGCTCAAGGGACTTTGTCCCCTCTCAGCTGAACGTCACCATTTCTCAGTGGTGGCCCTTTCCCTGCCGTGGCAGCACAAGAGGGGCTGGAAGGCTCCGTGTGTGAGTAGGAGGTGTCTCCGTGTCTGCAATGGACATCTGCCTTTTTCCTGGTGACCTTGTAGTATGGACCGTAAAGTTCACATTAAGAATGTGCCAACCTTCTGTAATTTTTATGTGAAAGATTTTAACACAAGCACTAGAGCTAAGGCTGTCCTGGAGCATGTCACGCCGTGCAAAGCTTACCTCCCTCCATTGGTTTTTTCCTTCCAGAAAGCATATTCCTCTATTTCTGTGCAGTTACTATTGAATGCAACTGTGACAATAATTGTCCAACAAAACACAGAAGAAACTGTTGGTAAGAGTTCCTGTGTTCAGGGAAATAGACTTTGTTCTCATGAGAAAAGCTTTATGCTCGTTCAGTAGATTAGGTTTTGAAGTGTATTGTAGTAGAACTTGGAATCTCCCCGAGATCCTGGCCCCTGTGCTAAAGGTAGTAAGGGTGAAAGGAGAGAGGTGGACAAATTGTGACCAAGTTTCCAGTGGGGTCTGTGGTGCTGAGGAGGTGGGAGGCTGAGCCTGGGGCAGGTGGGAGTGCTGGCGTGTGAAGGGCCGGGGCTGCTGCACGGGGACGCAAACAGGGACATACACACCAGAAGTGGTTCGTGATGTCCCCGTGTCACATGGCAGGCTGGGCTTTGATTTGTCTGTTCCATGGTTTGGTGAGATGAACTTTTTACCGAAAATACAGGTACGGATCAGAAGTGTAAAAATTGTTCACGTTTCTCACCTCCCAAGTTTGACATAGCGTAAATCTGTACTGTCTCCTGGCTCTGCCAGTTACTCTATTAATAATATTTCCTTCTTAAAGGTTGTTTCTAATTTTATGTGTGTAATTACAATGGCAAACTGTCGGCTATATCTGCCTAAATGATTACTTCTGTTTAAATTCTATTATCTGTGCCTTCAATTGATTGTGAGTGAAAATAAATTTAAGGACTGAGACTGTCCCTGAAAAATTAGAAGTTGAGGTTTAAAGCCTTTTTAAACATCATTTTTCCCACGTGAAGAGCTGTTACTAATGTTATGCCAGTGGATTGTGGACGGCCCTCGGAAATCAGCCGATGGGGTGAAATCCAGTATCACTGTCTATGCACTTACTCCAGTCCATTGGAGCCGCGTTACACAAGATTATAAAACCCCTTTCAGGATCACAGCCGTGTTTATCAGGTTCCAAAGACCAAAAACAACTCCGAATTTGTGGAGTGAATTCTAATACAAAATTTCTTTCGGAGCGGGAGGGGATGTGGAGAGGTTACATACTCCCACGCTGCTGTGTGGGTGGGCATTTAGTGATTTTTCAGCAGGAGCCCCGACAGGGCTCTGGCGTGTGACCGGGCTGTGCCGGGGTCCCGCCGAGTCCTCTGGAGTGAGGTGGGTGCCCCCGAGCCAGAGCGTCCCTGCGGGACCTGCTCTCGCACACTGGCTCCAAACCTGGGTGTCTGGGTTTTTTACCGCTAAATCATGTTTTTTACCACCCTAGTCGTGTTCCCTCATGTAGTTATCGTGCTATAGCTGGTTTACTAAGGTTTTTCTTGTTTTTTGTTTGGTTGTTTTGTGGTTTTTTTCTCTTTCCACTGCTCGCCTATAGCTTTAATGGTTTTGGTAAGATTTTCTTGGCTGAACGTGGTGAATTACCCTTATTGAAGCGTTCCACATTGCTCGAGTGGTTTTGGTAGATTCGTGTGATGTTTACAGACATTTAAGACATTTTTTTTTTCCCCGCTTTTAAACATGAATTGAAAGCATGGCACAGAAGACAGAGCGATGCCACTCTGTGAGTGCTTTCTCTGCGGCTGCGCTGAGCTGTACTGCTTCTGGACTGACACCGCAGGTTTAAGCTGTCTTAAAATAACGCTGCTCAAATCTCACTTGAACAATTATGTGAGTTGTAATTATACCAGTGACTAATGAACAGCCATCACTTATAAAGCTTCCTAATCAGAAATGTTGCTGACTCTAAATGAAAAGTAATGAAAGGCTTTCCAGATTTTCAAGTTGAAGTCAAACTGAGTACTTGAATTAGTCAAAATAATGGTCCAATTTGGACAATGGATTCTTGGTTTTGATAACTCTGCCTTGAATAAGTATCTTCATTGGTAGTCAAAGGACAGCGATTTCTAGCTATTTGTTATAAACATGATTTTGACAAGTCTATTGAACGTTAGTGGATTAAATCTAATTGAATTCTGATTGCCTAGCAGATTTGTAATGGATTATATAGCAGGAGTCATTGGCTTATATTTACAGCTATAATATACCACTTAAAATTCAGCCTCCTCATAAACAGTTTCATTTAAGGATTCCATTTGGCGTATTAGAGTCAGCAATGAACTTGCCCATTCCCTGTCGGGAACATGCTTTTATAGAACAAGAAAATAAAAATGGGGCTTTTTTCCTAGTTGGATGAAGGGAAGAATCTAAGTTAATTATGAGTGGCCTCTTTCCTACTGTTAAATAAGGAATGTGTCATATTGGGAAAACGGCAGGAAGAGAGGAGTAAGAATTTCACTGAGTTTTTTTAATCTCATTACACTGTGTGGCTGAACTTCATGGAGAAATGCTCTCCCCTTGATCTAGGTTAACTTTTGATCCCTGTTTATAACAGCCTGTTCCCAACAGCGACTGCTCCCCAGCCTGTGGTCAGCATGACGTTCCTGGCCTCGTTGGCCTTTGCCCAGACTCACCACACGTGTTCTAGTAAATCCTCCAGTGGGTAAAAGCATGCAAAAGTGTGTTCTGGGGGCTTTTCATGTGCAGGAGAGGTGGAGGAGCCCAGGTGTAGCGAATCCTCCTCCTGCTGATGGATATATCCTGATTTTTCAGCTGTGGAGTGAGCCGTGGCAGCAGCTGATCATTGACCTTGAGAAACAGTTTCCCGATGTTTTGCTGCATCTGTAAATGTTCTTTAACAAATTCCTTGTGTTCATTACGTGGGTATTAATGCGCCCTGAAAATAGAAACAACTTTATTTTTTGTGATTACTGTGTTTTCCCTTTGTAGTGCATAACCATTTATATGCAGCATGGTGCAGTAGTTGCTGTGCTCCACAAGCTGACAAGTGTTCTGAGATACCAAACCAGATGCTGTTCCTGCAGAGCTCCATGGACCTTGGGGATGTTCTGTAGGAGGAGCTTGAATAACTAATGCCCAGGAGTGGTCAAAAATGTTGGGGAATACAAGCAAATGTAGAAGGTCTGCATTGGTCGAAGGTGAACATTTGACCTGCCTAGTTATTTCTCAGATTATGCTTTATGATCTCAGGAAAAAAATGTATTTATTTTAACTTTGAGAAGTGATTTCATCATTAGCCTTAGGTAAGGATGTTTTTTTAACGCAACCTTCGTTAAAATGTCTCCTGTGGCTTATGTTGCTCTTGTAGCTTGTGGTGTCCCCAGTGCTTTTGCTGAACTTGAGCCATTCTTTAGGGAGCTTTTTCTGTCACAGATTTAGAAGGAAATAAAGTTTAGAAAGACATAAATAACTTTGCATCATGCGCATATTTCCTGGTGGGAAGGTGGCAGTAGCTTCACCTCTTGGTGGCACTGGCACTTGTCTGATGTGCTGCAGGGGCTTCTTGGGGAGTCCCCAGCCACTGGTGACTGGCTGGAGGAGACATTGTCCCTCTCCTGGGGTGGTGACAGCTTGGGGCTGGCTCTGGAACCTGCTGGGGCTCTGAGGCAGAGCGGGGCTGCCTTCCCTGGGGCTGCCAGGTGAGAAAAAGGCTTTGCCTTTCTTGGGGTGTCCGTCTCTAGGTGTGGGCTAGAGAACGGCAGGAGGAGAGTTAGAAGCTTGGGTTCCTTCTGCTGGGTGGCCATGGTTCAGAAGAGAAAGTGGCAGAAATCACGGGGTTTTGAGGAGTTAGAGGGAGATGGGGGTCAAAAGCACATTCCATGGAGAAATGGGTCTAATAGTTCATTGCTTGTAGTAAATCTGTACAGGTGAGCACTTGCTTGACCCTTTGCCCCATCAGTCAACCACATAATGACTTTCAGAAGAAGTCTGGTGGCTGGGAAGCTTCAGCTATTGCTGCTGCTTCACTGCTGGTAACAAATCCCATTGAGCAGATATCCGGGACAGCCTTGGGCTGATTCACCCAAAGCCGGCTGCCAGCCCTGGAGAGCTTGGAACTTAGGCAGGAAGAAGTTCCTACAGGGAGTAAGTCTAAAGTTAAAATTAAAAAAAAAAAAAACAACAATCTTGGCTTGTTCCGTTTTTCTCCTTTGGCAGACTCAAGATTTTCTCAAGAATCTGTGCTTTTTTTACCATAGGGATGAAAGCTTCACATGTCAAGGTTTTACGGATGTCTGAAAACAGGGAATTCTCGCGCGTGTGGTGTGCGCGACGACTGGCTGTTACGTAAAGGCAAACTCTGGGGGTGTTACTTGAAAACTTGGTTTCGGCTGACTTACATCGATACTTCCCTAAACACAAGCCTGAAAACGAGCAGAACTGCCATAATACTTGACCAGGGAATAGTTGTGGTCTTCTCAAACAGTGAGGACTTCTTTATTTCTTAATAGAAATTTGTGTAGGTGGTATTTAATATAGTGTGCGTTGGCCTTCTGTACTTCTTCCCTGCTGGGAGGGTCTTTCCCGGAGTGACTCAATGAGAACTTCGTCAGAGCTGCTGTTTCCCTGCTGGTCAGAGAGCACAGAGGTTCTCAGCATGAGCACTGTAATTACCAAATGATCGTTAATCGGTTCGGTAGCAGGGGACCAGGGTCTGAACTAAAATTTGGTGTGCCTTTGGCTGCGCTGACCTCAGTCTCTGTGGGTTTGGGCTGTGCTTGGTTGTTAACAGTAACTGGTCCTTCTGAACCAAATCTCCGGCAATTCTTGCCCAGTGCTTGGGGAATAAAGTTTCTTACGAATAAAATTCTAGTAAATAAAGCTCTGGTAAATTCACTTGTTCACCTTAACCTTTCACAAGAGTGTTTCATGTCAAAAGGAATTAGAGACGCACCACTCTTAATTTGCGGTGTGGGTTTGGCAGGAGAATTATCCTTTCAGGTGTGAGATGGAGGTTCCCTGTGGGCTTCTGGCAGCCCTTGACTCACCAGCCGAGCCCGGGGACTCTTCTGCAAATAATTCCCCCTGGACTCGGTAACGTGGAGCCTGGGAGAGGCCGCCCAGTACAGTTCAGCGCATC
Organism: Arenaria interpres; assembly: GCA_013399435.1. Lineage (NCBI taxonomy): Eukaryota > Metazoa > Chordata > Aves > Charadriiformes > Scolopacidae > Arenaria > Arenaria interpres. The sequence continues at coordinate 242,939 of VXAK01025864.1, forward strand.
TTTTCCCTTCGTAGTGGGTATTTGTGCCCGGCGTCTGTATTCAGAGGCCTCCAAGCATTTCCCAAAATGAGTGCTTGATAAAGAATTTGAAATGAGAAATAAAATAGAACTAATTAGTGTAGTTATCTGTGTGCACTGTAGAATTCTCCTGCTGTCACCAATAGCTGCAGCCGCCAGCCTGCGTGTGGGAACCTGCCTTGTGCCCGGTGTGGTGGTAACATCCACAAGGACATTGCTTAATACCCTGATTATCTATTTAATGAATCAAGGAAGATTTTATTTATTCGCAGTAACAAAATGGCATGAGAATGAAGCTCTATATTCAAATAATCGTTTAAGAGGCTTTAGGAAAATATAAGGTACAATCGTGCATAGTAGCAGGGAGAGCTTGTAGCTGAGGGGGCAGCTCTTCTTCTGAAGCTTCTCTCGTTAGAAAATACATTCCTGTTCTTCATGCAAACACCTGAAGTGGCAAAATACAATTAGGCCAACCGTAAGACTGAGGTAATCAGAGGAGGCCCTGGATATTGATTGCTATATTAAATAAATAAAATCTAATAGTATGTACAGATTTGGGGGCAAAATTATGTGTAGCACAATTCTGCGAGGTGTGGAGAATTTTCACTAATTAGAGGATACTCTCAATAGTAAAGAACCAGGGTTTGCTCAAACGTGTGAAGAAGCAGGAGATTACGAGTAATTGTTAAAAACTTGTTAAAAATTGTTAAATTTTGGGGGAGGTTGTGGGGTGTTTTTTCAGGACAAAAATAGTAAAAGAACATCAAAACATAAGAATTAACTGCTGTCATCCTTTGTCATTGAGATTAACAGTGCAATGAGCCTGATGAAATTCAAATTTTTTTTTCTGGTTTAACTATGCTAGGATGTACTGTTAATTATAAAGAAAATCCTCTACTAAAGCTAATAAATGTAAATGATAGCTTGATGAAGTCAATAGTAGGATACGGAATGCATTTTAGACTAATTAATAAATTGCAAGAATAAAGGTTCTGTGCAGGGCAACTTCTTGAGCCTCGGAGGTCGTATTATAACTGTATAAATTTTTCATTATTAAAATATAAAAAGTACACATTACTTGATGTGGGTCCGTGCCCGCTCTCCGTGAGCCGTGCGTTGCAGTTCTCACTGAGAGGCCACAATTCGAGGAGCTACCGGAGCCCATTAACACGCGAAGGCTTTTGTTTGTTGCTCTGTTGTCCTTTTCTTGGGACCACCTTGAGGGGTGAAATTTATTTTAAATTGCCGAGAGGTGAATTCTCGGGATGAGATTTCAATTCAATATTCATTCAATTTGATTTTAATTTTATTTGATGGAAGCAGTTGTCCATCGTAAACTTTGTTATAAACTTACAAAATATATTAACTCCTGAAGATTAACATTTCATGGCCCACTTTCGTGTGTGCACCACTGTAATGGTTCACCAGGTTTTTTTGCTGGACGAAGGTGTTGATTTGGCACCTTTAACTGACCTCCACCCCAATGGTCGGTGCATTTATTTGATACGTCCAGTCAGGGTTTTCATTTTCAGAGGGACTGCAGCCACCCAGTGTGAGCACCAGCTCCGCTCCGCGCTGGAGGAAGTTTTTGTTTGGTGTTTGATTTTTTTCCCAGTCTAGAAGGGAATTTAGGCTTAGGCCAGACACAAATTAACATCTTGTTTACTTACTTAAATCTCCACTTGGTATAAATTTTTGTGGCAGTAGGAGTTTTAGTCAGTCCTCAATGCAGTGTGTCTGCGTGAAAGTTAAGAACTCCAGGAATCGCTGTCATAGGCTTGCATTAGCTAAAAAGAGAATTTATAAAGTGTATTTAAAAAAAAAAAAAATGAGGAAAAAAAAAAGATGA
>VXAK01025864.1:244914-284367 GCA_013399435.1 Arenaria interpres
AAAGAGGACTTCTTTTTACTCAAAATGTGTGAAATCCTTTCTGTCTGCTTAGTGCTTGAGATTTTCAGTCTCTGTTCTCAAGAGAGCCTTATACTCTTAACATTCACAGGAGCAATTTCCATTGGGGTGGTAGTACTATTCATGTGCCTGAAATTACCCCTCTGCTTAAAGGATTTCTGCTCCAGGGAATGATCAGAGTTATAAGCAGTTGGTTCATTCTTAATTCGTTTTCTCCTTTTCCCCTTCTGTTCACTAGAACTTCGTGTAAATCATTTTACTGAGACTAATAATGGAGCTATGGATGACAAAAAGTTATGTATATCTACTTTGAGAAGAAGCTTGTAGTGCGAGTAAAAATACTTGTCTGTGTCCATCAAGTTCCGCTTCTAAAGAAATTAATAACTTTGAAAAACTTCTTTCTGAAAATACCAGACTGCTGAACGCACAGTGGTGAGCAAAAAGTAATAAAACTTGCAAATCTGAAAATTCTAAAATAGGAACGTTATGTTGTCTAAAGTGCAGGTGACCTGAACGTCCGTGGTATTTGTTCCAGTGTTTCTGTAAATTGTTGCACTGCGGAAACATCCTTTTTGAGGCAGGAAGGAGAGGGGATTTAAACCTTCTGTAACATCTGTGTGTTGGGGAAAAAAAATGGGTTTTGGGGATCACTACTTGTTTGCAAGGCCAGAATAGCTGTTCCCTGGCCGGTTTCTGCCGCTCGGGCTTCCAGCAGCGAACATCAGCCTGTGCTTTTATCTGTTTCTTTCTCGGTGATGACCATTCTGGTGTCCTGTGCCTGTTCCTCGTTTGAATATTGTGACCAAAATTCTATTTAAAGGTTTAGTGTCAGCAGCTTTGTATGTTTATGTAGATCTCCCAGGCTGCACTTAAAAGTGTGTGTGTGTTTGGAGCAGGTCCCCGTTGTGTCTGCCTGTATTCCTGCCTGTATTCCCATGTTTTGACGTGTATGAGAGGAACATTCTCTCATGGCCTAGGGCTGTAACGGAAAAGAGTAAAGCTTAAGGTAACACTAGAAAAGTTTTCTTTCAGAAAGTCCATCAGTGCCCTTTTTTTTTTTTTTTTGTAAATACAGATATAGGTCCAGGCACCGTAATCATCAATACTTTTGTCATCTTTCTTGGTTTCTCTGTAAGGGACCAATAAGGCAGAATGATGTTTGAAGTAAGGAGGAATTGTCACTTATTACTTCTGTACGCATTTTATGTCATCTTTTCATTGCTCAGTTTGAATGGTCTGAACAGTGTGATTGATGACAATGGGCTGGAATGACTGGTCAGCTGGCCGGCCTGCAGACCCTGAACTTCTGCTACTCACAGGTGGCAGAATTTTTCAGATCTGTTCCTTTCACAAAGACATGCTTTCCATTAGCACAGGGATGGTTTTGTAGAATTCATTTGGAAACTAATTTTTTTTCAAAAAACATACCTAAAATGTAACAACATTTCTACATTTACTACCTTTTGAATTCACTTTTCATTTTGCTAATTTATTTCTCTATATCAAAGGCAGTGTGTTGCAGTTGGGTTTTGGGGAGGTTCACAAGGATTTATTTATGTATTCTTTTTTTTTCATTTCTTCAAAATTGCAGTGAGTGTCGCTGAGAAGAAGTTGGCAGATGCCCACAGACCCTTGGAGTTAATTTAGTCTTCCAATTAAGCGCAGCCCCCTGCATTCTCCTTAGAAAGCAGGGTTTCTCCCTTAAAGCACTAAGGTGATTGAGGTGTGCTGTGCCGGGGGATGGGGGATGCTGAGAGCCCCGCAGTGGGCACTCAGAGTTTGAAAGATTTTTCTTCCTGTTAAAAGTTCCAAATTTTACCTTCCGTGTGCCCAGAACAATTGGAAACTGTTCTCACCCGGTAGGAAGGTTGGGAAGTGCTGGCTGACGGGCTGCGCAGGCGGCTCCGTTTTGGGCTGTGAGGGTGAATCTGCTCTTAATTCCATCTGCAGTCCCCAGACATCCCAGTGACCAACAAAGACCCTGCTGCTCTTGGTGGGACGATGCTGGCGGGAACAATTCTTGGTGGGACGATGCTGGCGGGAACAGGACCACGCGGTTCCCATGCGGGGCGATGCTTCCAAAGGTGTGAGAGACACCATCCCCTTGGAGTAACATCCCGGACGTGTAAAGCTTTATGGAGCCCAGCCCTTCCCGGGGTGCCGCAGGGGAGAGGCCCCTCACGGCACGGTGGGACGTGGCCGGCAGAGTAACTGATGGACGGTCCTGAGCAAAGGCTGCCTTGCAGCTCCCAGTGCAGCCAGCAGAAGGGATGGCACCGCTGGTAAACGCTTGTGGCTTAGGCTTAACTGTGTGGGGTGGAAAAATGGTGAAAGGCGCTTGCTTTAATGATTTGTGCGAGGGCAGCCAAAAGAAATGCCCCTGTCACAGTCTCTGGGGGAACGGGACAGGTTGGCGGCTGCTGCCCGTCCCCTCTCTGGCGAGGTGGTGCTTGTGGCGCTGCACATCTCTGGGATGTTTGTCAGCTTTACTGCCTGTGCTTCCCTGGGGGAAGAATGAATCGGTAAATATTTTCTATTCGGACACGAAAATGTGAAGCAAAGAATGAAGTAGTAAATTCCTCTTCTCAATGAATTTCCTTGGTTTATTTTTTCCCTTCTGCGTCTCTTTCCAAATTCATTTCCTTCCTATCGTTTGTTGTTCTTTTTGCCTTAACAGCCAGGATTCTGTTTCTTTTTTTTTTCTACTGGGGTAACGATTCAGCCCGTTGTGTGCCACAGAAAAGCAGAACAGTAGAGATGCTCCTTTAGCTTCTGATGTGATTAATGATTAATGGCATTCGTATAATGTAATTAATATAATTAATCAAAATCGTTCAAGTGAGATCTTTGGTTTTAAGCCAAATAAGTTTCCAATTAAATATGGAGAAAAATACTGTAAAAGCGTTTACATCAACTTCGACATCTGTAGGTCCAGGTGATAGTAATCCCAGGAGCTTAGGTTATGTGAAGAATGGTCACCGTTAAATCTCTTCTCTCTGGATGCTCTGCGTGGGTCACCTCTCTGGTTTGTCACTCCGTGGTCAGTACTGGCATGTGAGTGGGTGGGATTCAGCCCCCTGGTTCCAGCCGAGCCATTGGAATCACGGGGGGAACAGTTGCCCGACAACACTCGGCCACTTTCAGACATCTTTCTCGTGACCAGGTCTGTTCAGACTTTCGGGTGGTGAGTCTGGGACACAGGTCAAAAAGAACGGAGAGAACTTTCCAGGGTGGTCGCAACCATGTTCTTTATTTCTCAGCTTTGATTCCTTTCACAGCTGCTAAACCTGATTGAGATGACGGTAACTGTTGGGCCGGCGCCGTGTATCAAATCCCATGTGTGGGTGATGACGTGAGGCAGAAGATGACCTCAGTGAGGTGTCTTGGTTCCTGGTGAGCAGCTGTACAAGTGCTAATGAAATTCTGCAGAGTGCATACCCTTGTAAAGGGACAGTAACCTGTGATTTGGGAACCACGATGGCTCTTCTGTGTGGTCAGACCAGCTGGCCAGATGTTCTCTGACACATCTGTCCCACTAAACAGAGCCCGCCGTTGTTTAGTTTCTATATTGGGTCCTTTGGCGCGTTCCCCACCTGGTATCAGGAGGTCCGTGTGGTCTCTGAGGTTGTGCTCAATGAACTGGACGTGGTGGGGTGAAGGACTGAAATGATGACATTTCAACAGGGAAATGGGTCACTGGAAATTCCTTTTGACAGTTTGGGCTATATTTTGTTCATTTAATCTGTTTTATATTATACTATATATACATATATGATATGTATATATGTATTAGAGTGTGTGTATATATATATTAGAATATATATACCAAAGCTGTCTGGAAGGGTAGGGGAAGCTGTAAAAATAACGCAGAGGAATTTTTTTCTGCTTTGCGGTCTCCCTTGCGTTGCTTGCAGGAGGCCAGGTCTTTGTGAATGGAAATCCCCCTCCCTGTACGTGCAGTCTGAGGTGGGAACCAAGGAGAGAAAAGTAGTGAGGAGCACCCCAACTCCTGCATTTTCCCTGCTTCTGGCTTTTTCCTCCTCCCTGGGTGCTACTGCTGATGTGCAGAATTTGGTGACAACGGGCACGGTTCAGATAAGGGAGGACGGTGAAAGGTGGCGTTTATTTCCAGCTGCAGATGGTGCATCCCTCCCCACATGCCCATCTTTGTGTGAGACTGCTGTCAGATTGATGCAGAGGGCGGCGTGCTGCCGGGGGCAGGGTGCGTCTCCCTGGGCACAGCCATCACAGACGCCGTGGCTGCATCCCGCCACAGCAGGGTGTGTGACGGTCTCTGGCTTTGTGTGTGTTTGCATAGGTATCTCCATACTCATTTAGATCGGGGTTTTTTAACACGTACTGAATTCTTGCCACTGAGTGCTCGGTTACTTTCGCTTTTCTAGGAAGACAGTGGATAGGGTTTTACCGTTCAATGTCTGAGTGACCTTCGAGCTGACATGGCCATACCTTCAGCTGCAGGCTCAGTGCCGTGTCTTCCTCGAGTGTGAAGGAATCCCAATCCCTGTATTCTTAGTTCCGTGTTGATAAATCTGTGCCTTTGATTTTTACTTCAAAAGACCGTGTCTGTGTCCGTATGTACAGTGGAGAAACAAGAGCTGAAGTTCGTTGTCTATCACAAGGCTTTAATGTCCTGCAGTATCAGGCAGTGCTCGTTACAGGAAAGGCCCGGGACACGTGTCAGATACCCTTGGTGAAAGCCAAGATGCACCACGTTCCTGCAGCGTCTCATCCAGCTGGCAGTTAATCTGTTTGAGAGGAATGCTCAGTTGTGTGTGATACGTTTCGATTGGCAAGCCTGTGGTGGTGGTTTCTCATCTTGTTCTTTCATGGGTGCTCATGGGTTTTCTGTCGTATTTTGGGTTTGGCTTTTTTTTTTCTTTTACTCTACTATTTTTCTGGGGATTTAGTCTATTTGGACTGGCTTATACATTCTCAAGTACTCAATCATTCCTTCATTTTATAAAAATAAGTACCACATTTTCCCTTTTCCAGTCCTGTGGGGTGCTCGTCCTCCATGGGTTGACAGTGATGGTGCAGAGGTTGCTCCAGGTACTCGCTGGGTTCCTCCGGGGTGAGTTTCATGCAGTGCTCTGGGCTGGGCTGGCCCTTCTGTCCCAAAGTTAAGATGAATCCAGTTGAGTAGCTATACATAATTTACTGCCCTTACAAATGCTCTTCTTTGATTCAAGTCTCCTTGAGCCATGAAGAGCTCCTGAAAGCAGTTCCATTATGTCCCTTCTGTCACAGCATCTTTCCGCCACATCAGGTTAGTTTTTCAGGAAAGCGTTTGATGTTCCTTTCTGGGAGAGTCATCTCAGAAGGCATCTCTGATTTTGGCTACTTCTACATTCAGTTCTAGCTAATGTCTTACAGTTTGGCTCTCGCCAAGTAATTAGTTTGTACAGATAATGAGCCAAACAACAGGCAACGCCTTCATTTCAGTCAACCCCCAAGTGATGCTGTCGTAAGTGGCCGGTTTGGGGAGTTGAATGTTCACCCAAAGTTTCAGAGATTTCCTCCTTTCTCTGACAGTGATGGGATCTGCATCTTTTCTTTAATTAGGGGTGTTCCTAATGATCCCACCGTGGGTCATTCCAGGTTGGGTGTCCTGCCGTGACTTTCCTCCTGCGGCACTATGGCCTCTCCTGGTGGGCTTCCTTCCAGTGCCCGTCTCTGAAAAAGTGGGTTTCTTTTTCATTGCACTGCCTCATGTGCCTGAAGAAAGCCTTTCGTACCTTGTGGACTTTATTTGAGATAGAAACTGAAAAGTGTCAAATCCCTGCCAAAATATTTAGCTTCATCCCTTGGCTATTGACCTCCAAAAAACCCAATTATTTCCAGAGCCAAAAGTCGTTCATTGTCGTTGCCCTGAAATCTGAACGGCTGAATCCCATTTAACTGTGGGGGACCGCTTTGAGCTTTGGCAAGGAGATGAGAAAGAAATGATTTTGCACCTTTTCTTAAACTTAGAGCCAACAACAAAAAAATCTTACAGGCAAAGATTGGTGAGAAGGTGAATGCTTTTCTGATTATTTTTTAACATGCTTTTAACTGTTCTCAGGCTATCTTATCTATTGATTTGTAAAATAGAATTACTCTGATTATTATTTTTTTTTAACTGCGAGTTAAGCAGCTGAAGTGAGAGATTATATGTTTTTAGCTATGAATTTCCATCACTGTAGCATATGTATGCTTTTGTTTTACTTTTTCTATTATTTTAAAGTACAACAAGCTCTAGGTAGGATAATTTTCTGTTGTCAAAAAGAAACTGAAGAAAGCAGTGTGCTATTTCAGTGTAATGCGTAAGCTCAGACTAAACAGCAGGGTAAAGAAACGGGGCAGTAAATGCTAAGTGTGGTGATTCCCACAGAAGGCCAAGCAGGCTCTTTATGGATGGAGTGCTGCTCCTGTTTGTGTTTCGGAAGGCCGTTAACTCCCACTGCAATTCCACTGGCACCTTTCATAAGTATTTTCCCCTGTAGAGAGAGAGACGTCAATACTGTACAACTATAGCTACTTTCCGTGATCAATAATATCATTAGACTATATAAACTCACTTGCTGTAACGTATATTCCTATTGCAGTGATTTAATGCAGGGTCTTTTACATCGAGCAAACCAACCATAAACTGTCAAATACAGTCTTGGTTCTTAATTCAAAATAATGTGACAAATGATGGTTAATTTTTATTCTTTAAAGTAACCTAAGAAAGATGTGAAGATTTACAGATGTCAGCCCATGTTACTTAACAGATTAATGCAATTAATTGTTCTTTTACTGTGGTGTTGATTTCCGGATTTATTTTTACTTCTGGGAAGAAATGCTCTGGTCTTGCCTTCCAAACGCGTGCCAAGTCCCTATCCCAGATTACGGTGTTATTTAACCAACTATGTATACAGATGCAACGTGCTTTGTATTTATTCCCTGGACTTTGATGTTGTTTGCTTTGTTTCGGCTTTCCCTCGACAAATATGTTCAGAAATAGGCCTCCTTCACAGGGGCTTGGGACACAGCTACTGTAAAACAGAAATCCATAAAGTTGCCCTTTACTGTAATTGTTTCATGTTCCCAGCCCTCCCAGGATTATTTTCCTTGTGCGTTTCTTAGTCATAAATTTGATTATTGCACTACAGTGATTTACCCTAAGAAAATTAATATAATCTTTTCAAACTTCTCAGCTGTTCCACTTTGCAGGCGTTACCAGTGCGTCTCCCCAGCTGCTCCCCGCGGAAGGGTCTCAGAGCACAGCCTCATTTCCCCGGCGCGTCGCTGCCCTACACTAACAATAACTGCAAACAGTAAATATTTTTAAGACTGGCAGCACAGCAATGGCAGAATACCGCCCGTTTACGAGAAACATTCCATTTTAAACTTAGACGCCTGTCCTGAGAGTGAGGTGTGATGTGTCCAGCAGGCTCAGGGCTGGAGAATCCACTGGAGTGACCTCGTGGATAGAAACTCGGTGACTTTGGGGAGAGCTTTGTGCACCATAAAATCCAGTTAGGAAGGTGTAGGAAAAGTATGTGTAACAGAGATTCAATACATCAAAGAATAGTCCAGATTTTAAAATTCTAATGAACACTACTGCTATGATGCATACCTCTAAGTACAAAAGAGAAATAGATGGTAGGCAAAAAATATATACTTTTTACAATATATACCTTATCAGGTACTTAATGGAACACCATTGAAATGCTTCAGATAGCAGCTGCTTGAAATGTTAAACTGTAATTGCTTGAAATACTGTGTTTCTGAGCATTACTCTGCTTGTCACAATTACTCTATTACATTTACAATTTATATGTAGCCAGGTTTTTTGTCATACTGGTGGGATAACTCTCTGTAAAACCTCTGAAATGTGATTTCCGAAATCAAATACTGGGTAAAAGAGGAGGCTTCTTACAAACGGTGAATGCACACGTGGAGATGGGCACACACAGAGATGTCTGCTTTGTGTGTGTAAGGGCCGTGTGTCTTTGTGCATACTCTTGGATGGAGTTTAAGCATGGATTTAATTTCTGTTATAGGAAAAGGGAGTTAGGATGTAGATGTGAGAGCAGAGATGCCAAAGGGTGATAGGAGGCACTGAATTCTCGTCACCTCACTGTTGTCCCTTGTGACTATACACCCTCTGAAGGTGGCCAAGGTAATAAACCTATAAGAGATTGCATAGAACTTAATAATCTCTGAAGCCAACCTTACCTTAGACTTTCCAAAGGATTTTTCAAAAAATTATCATTGTAAATTAAGGTGAAGTTATGCTGCTGACACGGGCCGTAAATCCCTTTGCTGGTTAGCCATCACTATGCAGTTTCTGTTTTCATAGAAATTTGCCATCATTTGTAATTTCACTGTGGCACGGTTCTTGAGAATGTTTCATCAATAGGTGCAGCCCATTTTCATGGTCTCCTGGATACCACGGGAATTTATAAGTTCCCATTGTCCCAGCCCTACATGGCATACCAGCTGCTGTGATAGCTTAAAAGGCGTTGCAGCTCAGACAAGTGGTCCATCTGCTCATACAAATATTAGTGAAATGTTCTTTATAGATATATATATGTTTATAAATACGAGCTTTTTTAATATTAGCGCAGTTCCATTCCCTTTGCTGAAGTGGTACCCGTTTACAACAGCTGAGTTGCTATCATTTACATACCAGTGAGGAGGGAAAACCTTACACAAGGGTAGAGCTCCGTTGGGCTTTGCAGCTCCCCAGGTATTATTTGACAATTATCAGGTAAATGACACATGTGAGTAGCATCTATCATCAAGGGTAAAGGCTGTGTCAACGAATTTTTGTGTCAGAACAGACCATCCTAATCCTAATGCCAAATTGGGTCAGGCTGGTTCTCCAGCCTAGAACACTCGACTGATTTTCGCCTGTACATTTGCCATTAATAACTGGGATTCAGAGAACATCTTCATTACAGATGGAAGAATTTGCATAAATAAGCACCCCAAGACCATTGCCACAAGAGTTTGTTTCAAGGTTGTTTTACTGTAGGTGCTGACAGTGACGTTACAATGTATGTTCTAAAAGAGCAGGGGTGCTGTACAAACCAATAATCAATAGATAAGATCAGGGATGCTGTACAAATCAATAATCAACAGCAGATCAGGGATGCTGTAGGGGCTGTAGCAGGGACTCCTGGAGCCCGGGTCAGAACGGGACAGAGAGGAAGAAGTGCCGTTGGATGAATGGCTGGTGGATTTGTCAGCATCCCTTGTAGACCTAAATGAATTTATCATTTATAACTTCCATGGTTAGCTTTTAAAGAATGCTCCAAGTGAGAAGTCCTGAAAACTAATATATTCTGGATTATAGAGTTCTTGGAAAAAGAAGTATTAAAATGCTTATTATTCAGAGGTTGAGCGTTTAGGGAGATACAGAGCCTGACCCTTCAAGTGCAGACCGAAGCAATTTCAGTCCAGCATCAAGGCCCCTTCCCGTGAGTCGCCTGAATGCCCGTGCTGGACTCAGACCGAAAAAAGGTGTAAATGGGGTTATTGTTTTACTGTTTCGGGATATAAACGCAAATTCCTTCCTGAATAATGAGGCGCTGGAGGAGCCGGGTGAAAATGTGGGTGAGCAGCGGGTGCTGTTCCTTTAAAGACACACAGCTTGAAGAGCAGGTGGAATTGCGTCCTCCTGATGTTTAAGGACTCTTAGAGCACCGTGCACCACCAGCATCTGGAGACCAATTACTGAAGAGGCTCCACAGGGGTGCTGCCGCAGGGTTTTTAGTTGGATGAATAATATATAAACTCTGTAGTTTCCCACAGAGAGCAACTGGAGCAGTTCCAGAAGGAAATAAGCTTTTTAGGAGTTGAACTGAAAATGAAATAACAGCACGTGGTTTAAAATGAAGCAGTTTTGCTTTTACATACGAAGTCGAACGGAATATATGAGTTACATGAATTCTGGGGGTTTTTTGCCTTTATCATTTTGAAATGCTGCTGTTCCTAATTCTGGCACGCATCTATTTGAAAGCCTTTGCAAAACGCTCTAAGGCTTATTCCATTACCCCAAGAACTAGCACACTAAATTTCCTTTTAAAGAAGCGGTGGAAATGATCTTTAGTATCTGCATCGTTCAGTTTATAACTCGGGTTCGGCGTTACGGCACTCAAACCCTAATCAGATTTCTCTCTCGCTGATATGAGATTTCTCCCTCACTGATCACCGCTCCGGGTTTTACTCCCTGCTCTTTTTACCACTGGGCATGGATGGGAAAGTGGCAGCGACAGCAGCGTTCCCACCCCAGAGCCCTGCAGATTCCTGATCCCTGTCTCCTGGCCCAGGTCACTTGAAAAGCAAAACACATTGGAAAAGGAAATGAAAATATCTGAATGCAGGTATTTGGATCTGGGAAGACATGTGTGTCTTTTGCTTAATTATAACAGAAATCCTTCCTTTCTGGGTTCATTGCAATAGAGACACGGGTGGAAACCCCCTGAGCGGGCACTTTAGAGCTGAAGAATACATTGGCTGGGGAACACTGCAGAGAACTATGCAGAAGAAAACAAACCAGAGTGTAACTTTTATTTAAAAAAAAGACAAACCCCAAAATAACAAAAACCCCCCACACCAAAGCCCAGCATTGTCACTGGTGCTGTTTTGCTTCAAACTCCCTGCCAGGTATTTTGGGTAAAGCTGGAAGTTCGGTCCCTTGAATTTTTAATTATGGTAGTAATCTTCAGAGGCAAGCGTTCCGACCAACTTCAGCATAACTATGCAGCTGAAGCGTTTGCAGGTTTGATGGTGACACCAAAATCCCCTAAATCAAAATTGAAGGGAGAAAGGCAGCAGCGGAGTGATGTTCGTGGAGGGAAAGGATCGGGGTGTGTGGAAGCTGTGTCTTCTGGTAACATTGATCGGTTTGATATCCTGAGCTTTAGAAAAACAGCTGCAGTTTATCCTCCAAGGGAATAGAAAGCTTTATATGATTAATTAAATAATTATGGGCAAGCAGAGGAGTGCTAGAACCACACCAGAAATCAGGGCGTAGCTGTGCCAGATTGCATCTCAAACTGTACTGGAAGTATGTATATTACTCTGCTTTTTTGCATGGGAAATTGCCCAGGCAGGAAAGGGAACGAAGAGCAGCCGCCTGGGCTGAGTGTGGGCTGAGCTGGCCCTGCCCCACACAGCGGAGATCGAGTCTCTCTTTAATGAGATTAAACCATCCCTTGGCTTTGGCTGTTCCAAGCCCCGTGTCCTTCTCTGAAGGGGCTGGAGTTGTCCACGGGCACCGCTGCCGCCGGGGGCTGCTGCTCTCTTGGTGATGGCCTTTGGAAGAGTTTGGAAAAGGAATTACCTTTTTGACTGTTTCCCGCAGTGTGGCAGTCATTGGTTTTGACTCGAGAGCTGAGCTGGTGTCGGTTGCAAAACTGGGACGTTTTCTACTTGGCATCTTCTAATGCCTGCAACAACTTCCAGCTCTTGTCCGAGGGCTAGTGGCCAGGCTCCAGGAGCATTAACTACGGTGGAGTAGAGATAGAGGACATTCTTTTAGCATCCCGAGAATTTTCCTCCTCCTGCTTTTCATGGATATTGAATACAGAATTTTCTTATTTATGAAATGGGCAATCACAGAATTGTCTGGGTTGGAAGGGACCTTTCAGATCATCAAGTCCAGCCATTAACCCAACACTGACAAACCCCATCACTAAACCAGTAGAGGCTGGGATATCTCGGCAGGGTTTCCCTGGGGTTCACAGCCCCGTGTTTCTGCTGGAAGTCTCTACATTCTCCTTTGAGCTGCTCTCTCTGTCCTCCTCCTTCAGGCTCTTGCTGTTTTTTCCTCCAGTTCCTCGTTCTTGGTGACAGTGGCAATGGCCATGCTCTGGCTGGCTGGACCAGTGGGTTCCAAAGGGCATCATGGACTTTTGTTTGGATTTACTGGCTGTTCTGGCCTTTGGGTGCAGTGTAGCCGTGCCCAGGGATGCCTTTGTGACCCGGTTCTGTTCACTCCAACATCGTGGTCTGCTCCAAGTCTATAAACCAGAAAGAAATCATAACGTAGAGGGGAGCTGTGTGTGTGCTGTGGTTACAGCTGTAGTCAATAGCTTAAATCACTGTAGTATTAAGAAGGATGTGCCATTTCCTTTCTATCACCTGATTCCGTAGAAGTGGACTCATTCATAGAACTTGTAAAAGCGCGGTCCCTCTGGGCTTGTGCGGGGCAGGAGCACTGGGTGACCTGTCCTCTCGGCACGGTCACTCAGAGAGAGCAGCCAGCTCTCTGTGATTGCAACACAAATGGCTTTTTTCTTTTCTTTTTTCCCAAAAGAAAAATGTGTACATTACTTGTCTTTTCTGTTGTGCACGCTGGAAGAATTTTTGGGTGAAAATAACTGGGTTTTCCTGTATGTGGGTGTAAGCACAAACCCGCCGCTCACGTCCTGCGGGGACCGGGGCACGCGGGACCAGGCTCTGGTTTTCCTGCGTGGGGCAGGAGCAGGGGGTGCTTTTGATGTTGGGTGTCATTAGGAGTTTTAAAGAGAACAGCCAGCTGCTCTGTTCCCTGCTTCTAAATAACTGAGCGTGTTACGAGCTGGGTCTTAGAACAAATGCTGAGCATTGAACAAAAATAATGCATTTCCTTTTGAGGGGAATCTCAGACTCCCGTGTGAATCTTGCCCAGCTACAAGGTCATCATTATGGAAGCTCCTGCTCTGCTGATGGGAGGGTGCCAGCCGGCAACAAAGGCAATGCTTCCAGCTGCCCCGGCGGCCTGAGATCTGCTGATGATTCCAGAAATCCAAGGTTGCTAAAAGGGGAAGTAACAGTAAATTAGCTCAGTAAATTTCTACTTTTTCTAAGCTTTGAAAAGTTCTGTAACTCTTTCTCGAGGGGCGGGAGTGGGAATTGTTGTCCCAGGAATGCAGCACTATTACCAGCAGAGATCTGATGGATCCTCTTTGTGCCTCTCATGTTGGCGGCTTCTTCGAAGGGAGACAGCCTGGTTATTTCTTAGCTATTAAAAATGAACCGGCTGCGGAAAATAGATAGCGATTTAAAAATGCCCTCTGATGTTTTGCTGACTAAAAGACGGAGCTGTGCTGACTGAAATTACTCCCGTGCACAGTGCCTGCAGTTTATTCTGATGTAGTCCTTCTTGAGTTATAACATTATAATTCAGGGATTTTAAGATTTATTTTTTTTCCTTCTCAGTGTACTCTGCTGATACCGCCTTAGCCATCTAGCAAGGTACAGCTAATGTCAGCTGGAGGGCTGACTCTAAAAAAGTGCCCAAGATTTCCCGTTAGGAAGGGAGCTGAGTGGAGAACACAGACCCATGGTTGTGCCTTTGGTGTGCCCTAGGAACTGCGGGAGGGGAAAGAGACGGTGCTGGTTTAAGACAGTGAAAGGGATTGAGCTTAATGGAAACCTGTTTGTTTAGTTTTTTTGGTTTTCCCGCTGTTATTGAGGTGGCGTGGTGAAGATTTACTGTTAAATGACCATCGTATTAATTCTTTGTGAGAACTCTTAAATTTAATGATTGAGGGCTGGATTCTGCTGCTCACCAATGGAAATCGGGAGATTCGTCTCAAATTATTGCAGGTTTATCCCAAGTTAGTTAAGGTCCAGTTTTGAGTCTCTCTTTTCTTGGTGAAAAGAGATTAATTAAATAATATAAAATAGAATTTTAGACTGTTCAAGTAATCAAAAATGAATCTGTTCTTTAAAAGGTAAAAAAAAAATTCATATTAATGTGTTTTTGCAGTCTTTCCTTGCCTTTTTCTGCCTTTCTTTGTCATAACAGGAATCGTAGACAATTTAGGCTTCAAAACTCTGGTCCCTTTCCAAGTCCATGAAATATGGGACATATTTTACTTCTGTGAAATAAAAGTATTGGTCATTTTTCCTTTTGGTGTGGGATCTGTGTAACAGAATAACACACCAAGAAAGCAGTACGGCTGGAGGGGCAGGCGTGGTAAATTCAACAAATCCAAACCAAAATTATCTGCCAGGGAATGGAGTTGGACTGGAGATAAAGGAGGCCGAGCTCGTGGTGGATTGAGAGCCCGTAAAAGAGGAGTAGAAAAAAATTAGAAAGAAACACTAGGTAAAACTTCATAATCGCTTTCTAATTATTGAAATATAAAATATTCCATCAGTATTTTTTCTGTTCTCCGTACCTGCTCTGATGTGTGCATCTGAGACTAGTTGTGAGAAACTGTTGAGAATTTAGAACCTTAAATAAAAACTAAAACATAATTTTCACAATGCCAAGGTTAGATGTTGTCATTTATTTATTGCTACTTTTGAGTTCCTGCTGTAGTTGTCTACAGAACACGTTAATCATTATAAAAACGGAGGGACTGTTCTTGCCTCAGGAGTTTCCTCTTTGTCTTTTGGATCGTATTTTTGATGGGCGTTTACAGATTCTATGACAAAGCTGCTGATTTAATTCTGACATTTGTTAGCTGAGGGAAGGAAAATAATATCTGCTGTGGAAATAATATGGAAAGTCTTTGTAATTTTTTACTGAAATGTTTCCCCTTTAGAAAAGTCAGTCATTTCTTCTGTTGAAGAATCATCGCTTTCATTGAAAACCTTCAACAGTGTAATAATAATGAAATTTAAAAGAAAAACAGAGAGATGAAAAGCGATTTCAAAACCATTTTCACTTTCCTTTGAATCATAGTTTACTCTTGGAAATGAAAACAATTCTGACCCATTCCTAGATTGTAGGATTGCATATGTTTTAGCTTTTCAGATTTGCTAAACGGCTTTGGAGCTGTTCAAAGGCGGCAGCCTCTAATTATTCCTACAGCTCCTTCCTTTTTTCTTTTTTTGTTGTTGTTGTTTTGCTTAGCTTTGCAAAACAGGTGAATAGAAATGAGAAACTAATGAATTATGAAGCATCTGAACACAAACTTGTGCACCGCACAACGCTGTGAGAGCTTTGTAACAAAGGCATATCACAGAGCAGCCCCCTTGTTCTATTTTAAGACTTGGGAAGTCTGGTTTTTGAACAATATATTAAGGGAAACAGGGTTTCCAACTAGTTATTAAAGTCTAATTAAAGTTTAAATAAAGTGAAACTAGAGTTCCGTGCATGTAGAAGCTGTTAGTAGTGTAGGTGCTGTGTTTGTGTGCTCTGACTGCGCCTGCTGTTGGGAGTTATCTGGCAGAACACGGGCTTTTGTAGTTCCAGCTTTCGTAAAACTTCCTTTGGATTTTGCTACCTCTGCACATCTTTGGGAAGCGCGAGCAATTTGAAAGGAGAACATTGCAGTTGTGTGCCTGGGCTGGAAAAGCTGTTCTCCCCTTACCTCCACTTCTTCTTTGGGCTTTCAATAGGATCTTTGTAGCACCTGGGACCTGCAGATGTGTTTGTGCTGCAGCTGTCGCTCCTTCTTAATGGGTAATTTTGAATATAAAATTATAAAAACTACATAGTTATATAGTTATAAAATAAATATATACATGTTGAACTATTATATATAAATGTTTTATATATATATATATATATATATATATAAAAAAGATATATATAATATAAAATACATTGAACCAAACCCCCCAGTGCTTTCTGAAGAATGCTGCAGGCTGTGCTAAGGGGCTGCAAGAGCCTGAAGGGGCAGGAGGTGGCTCTGGGCTCAGGGGAAGCTCCCCTGGATCGCACAGCCTCCCCCCAGGCAGCTCCACCTTCCAGATCTGCCCAGGGCAGCACCAGTGTTGGTGTGGACCAACATCGCCAGGGCACCAGCAACTCAAGAGAGTCTCTTTCTCTCCTACTGCTTTCCAAAATGCAGATTTTACGGGTTCCTCACCACTTGCTTGTGCAAACAGGATGAAGTGTGGATTTTATCCAGAACGTTGAGTTTGCGAGTGCCTCGGGCAGCTGGGTACAAACGGACCTGCTTTTTCAGACCAAAGTGCCTCAGAGGGTGTGAACGGCCCGTGGAAAACAGAAATGCAATGAGAAGTTGCTCGTTCCCGTAACTGTGGGTTGACCTGGTGGCAGCAGTTCCTAGAGCAAGTTCCAGGAGCTGCTTTACACGATTTGCACGTACGCGTCTGTGTAGATAACATTTTGTGTATTTCCAGAGCATTTCCAGTTCTGGAACTTTATGTCGACTATCATACGAAAACGGGCCAAATGAATAAATAAACTGCAGCAATCATAAGTATTCTGTATAGGTTATTACTGGGTTTTTTCCCAAAGTTCAAATGAATGTTATTAAAAATATGATAACATTCCTTGTAACACAATTGATTCCTTATAAAACCATAGTAAGTAGATAAAAAATTCTAGAGAAGAAAATGGAATAGATTTTATTGTGTTTATGCGTTTTGTTGGTATTAGATACAATCCAAAAAGTATAACATATTATGAAATGCACTAGTAACCAAAATATCTAGCAATGAGCTGTGTCTGTGTCTTTCAGACGTATGCAGTGTGTGGATAAAAAGGAAGGTTCAGAAATTCTTGCACCTCTCTTTATCTTCAGTGCCATTTTCCTTCCCATTAATTACTCTCTTTCCATTTGTGCCACCCCATTGCAAGCGCTCCTTTTGGGCCTCTGAAGGCCTGAAGAACTCCAAATTTAGAATTTGGGGGGGGGTAAATAATCTTTTAGCACAAACAGCCCTTTGGCAGGTTTGACACATCCCAAACAGCTGTTCTAATTTGCCATGTTTTTTTATGCAGCACCCTGAAGGAGAGGCCATAACTCCCGTCCCTAAAGGCAGGGTTTGTCCCCGCGCCCCCCCTGCGGCTGGCAATTATCCGGAGTGAGGAATGAAAGAGGGAAGCCTTTGGAGCAGCCAATTCTCAGAACCATTAGTTTTCTTTTATACTCCAGCCTAATTCCAGGAATGTGCTAGATGAGAAATAAGACGTATCATGTCATTTCAGGATAATACCATGTAATTTTGGGGTAATAAAGAATTCATTTCTGGAGAGAGAAGTGATCCGATATGGAAAAGTTCAATTTCTTTCTCTCCAGAGAGCTTTATCTCTTCAGATGTGACCTCGTATAATTAAATATATTTCAAAAATCAAGAGAAATGGCAGCAGAGCAGACAATAGAATCCTCTATTTTATGTAGAAATGAAATGAAATTATAGGAAGCAGTCAGTGTAATGTGAGATGAAGTCGATTGCTGCTGTTCATTGTTTCCAGTGGAATTCCTGCTGTTTGATTTTTATTCATTACCGTTTCATAAGGAGGCAATTGTATTGTGTCTGTGTGACTGGAGTTTTAGACTCACGCTTAATTACATTAATTCAGAAAGTACTGTCAAGAATCAGTGCTTAATTACTGTTATTAGGTGGGTATGAAAGAGCAAAGGGATGGTGTCCACTACACGGGAAGTTACAGATTTCACACATGAAGTAGCAGGAGCTTGGAAGTTCTGATTCTTAAAGGAAGATGTGGTTAATACAAGAGGATCTAAATCCCCTTTTATTCCAACAATAGATTAAAAATATTTCAAAACAAAAATAAATAATTTTTTTCCCAACCACTCATATTTTCCTAAAAATAAACCGCCTCACTAGCCTAAGTCAGAGGGTTTTGACCGGTTTAGGATGACAGGCTTAGACACAGAAATTCCTTTATTTTCTGTGGTTTGATTGCTATTCCTTTAACATACCTGAGAATATAATGATTGTCTCAAGATGGTGTGAAATCTGGTTTCACGAGTGTGGGTATGACCCAGGTCTCAGCCTTTCCTCATTGGAGCTGCCCCATCCGTTGGCCATCCTGGGCTGCGGGTCCCAGCCCGCGCTCTGGAATGTGCTGCAAACGTCACTTCTCTCAATGTTTTCTCTCACTGTGATTTCCCAGCTTTGGCACCCGGTGACATGGTGATGTCAGATGCTATCTAGAAAATATAAATGAGCTGAAAGGCCACGCAATGGAATCTCTAGACCTTTTCTTTATGAGCGGTGTCATTTTAAAGCAGGAAGGTAACTTAATGTAACGTGGTAAATTCTATTCTACAAATGGAGCCTGCTAGAAAATTAGATTTAGATTTCCATTTGCTTAGGGTACTCGTGGTTAATGGCGTTTCAATACTTGCTGAAAAGGCAGTTTTAGGAACTTCTGGTCTGAGGTGTATTAATGACACAGCAAGGTGACTCTTGGGACTGAGATGGGCTTCTTGGCTCCTTCACATCATGTCAAATAAGGAACATAACACTTGACCGTAAAAATTCATTAATGTTTTTCTGCTTCAATGAGGAATTTGCCAATCTCAGTATAAAGTGTGGGGTGGGTTTGTGGGTTGCTTTGGGTTTTTTTCCTTCCATAGTATTGATTAGGTATCGCCCTCCACACTCTTTGGGGTGGGGGGATAGTGTGTCAGTCTGTCTCAGAGTAGTACCTTATATTTTGGTAAACATAAACTTGTGTTTTATGCGAAGGTAAAAGCATGAGTTAGACCTTACTCTTGTGGAAAGCAGCTTCTTGGAGTTCCACAGGGAGAGGAGCTTTTAGAAACGATTTGAACAGAAGGGCTTCTACATGTTCTCCACGATGGCATGGGGAGCCTTTACGAGAATACGTTAGATTTTCCATGACGTTATTTCTTTTGAGAAAGAAAGTGGGCTTTAGAATGGGACGCAAAAGAGAGACAGTTTTAGCTGATTTCCTTTGCATGTGTCTCAGCTGTTGGCTGGTGCGTCTGTGTTCCAAAGGTTCTCACATCTTCTCTTGTAAGTGTCCCTCCACGGGCATCGTCCCAGCAAGGGCTGGAGCAGGAGAGCATTTGGTTATTTGGGCCAAAATCCCTGCCAGCTGCCTGAATTCCCCTCTTGCCATCTCAGAATCCAGTGCCTTTTGAGGCTGATGTGAGGGAGAGTTTGGAAATAGAGAGATGGTCTCAGTGTAACCTCAGAATTAATGTTGTGTTCGTTACCTTTTGACCTTCATCCGTTGTGGAAATCGTGCTTTGCTGGGAGATTGAATCGTTTCAAACGTCCAGCGTTGCTGGGGTTCGTAACCCATGTACAGCGCAATTCAGTTCCTAAAAAATTGTCGTCTTCCTCACTCCAGTAAAAATTAATTTTACTGAAGTTGCCAATTCGTGTATTTTTGTACTGCTATAATATTCACTTTTGTCTGTAAATTGCAGTTTTTCATTTCAGTTTGTTCTAAAATTACATGATTAACTTGCTGTTTATTATTTTTTCAAAGTGCAAATTGCAACTGAGTGTCTGAACATGAATTATGCAAATTCACATTCAGTGTAACATAAAAAGCCCTAGTTTAGGCTTATTAATTTCACTAATATGACTCACTATCAGCTACACATATGAATTCATTTGAAATGCTTGAATTACTCATATTATAAAGCTCCTAGGAGTTTAAGTAGTATTTTCTTCACCCCCAGGGGTGCTGAATGCATAGAATAAAAATATATGTGAGGAATGCACGAAGCCACCGTTTTTTGGGTGGTTTGTAGCCAACTAGTGAGGAATTGGAGCAGAGGGGTTGGTTTCAGTGAGGCAGGTGTGTGTGGCTCCCTGTGTCGCCACGAGCCCAGGACGATGCAGCCTGCTGCAGACTGGGCTTGTAAAATGCTTGTCTTGAGAAGGGATTTGGGGAGTATTCACTAAAGCTGCAATCACAAGGAATATCAAGTGAAAAGAGAGGAAGGGAAGCTCCAAAGAATTGAGCTACTAAAGTCTCCATCTCTAGGGATGATGCACAAACTACGTTAAAAACGCTGCCGTAGGAATGGCAGAAAAGAAACCTCTGACACCAGCCTCACCCTCATCTGTCAAACTTCAATTCTGCTGTGAAGCAGGGGATTTTTTCCTTTTTCTTTTTTTTTTATTCCAAAGCAAAGATGCTGAGAATTGTTTTTCTCAAAGAAATAATAGCTTTTTTTCTAGTTAGTTATAAGCTGTTGAATTATTTTCTGGAGTTACTCTGATGAT
This sequence comes from Arenaria interpres, assembly GCA_013399435.1. Classification (NCBI taxonomy): domain Eukaryota; kingdom Metazoa; phylum Chordata; class Aves; order Charadriiformes; family Scolopacidae; genus Arenaria; species Arenaria interpres. Next base: position 264,856 of record VXAK01025864.1, read on the forward strand.
AAAAAAAAAAAGAAAGTAACGTCCATGACATGGAAAATTTCAGGACGGATCATTACGTTTTTGCAAGATTCATGTACAGAAAACAGTCTTCTAACAAGGAAATGTTGAGAAACATTATTAGTAAGTAATGCTACAATTTCCTCTTCAGCACGTACTGACCACTTTTTGGCAGTGAGTCTCAGGCCCACTACGCATTAGTGTGATACCTTTTTCTGCTAAAAGGTAGATAGCCTGTGAAATCCAGAATTTGGTGCATTACCAAGAGAGGGATTTTGTAACATAGCCAGTAGAAGGGTCAGAAATTTTCGGTTCCTCGTCCTTTGACTCACCTGTACGGTCGGGATCATTCCTTCAGCAAAGAGTCACATCTCTTGAGCTTTTTTTTTTTTAGTTTTTTTCTTACTTTTCTGTGACGGTTCATATGTACTTGCTCATGTACAGATGTAAAATAAGATAAGTTTTTATTCCTGCTATTTTTGATTCTGATTAGAAAGCTAGTAGTCAGCAGCATACGTTCTCTAATATCACGGGGGGGGGGGAATTAAAAAGAAATTTAAATTAGTTGAGAATAACCGTGTGGAATTCTAGTATTCATGAGCTATCTTAACCTTCGATGAAAATAACAAACTGACTGAAGCCCTGGATCATGCTACTTATAAAAGAGCAGAAAAAAAACTTTTCATTTTGATTAATGTTTTCCTTTGATCTTCCTTTTGAAAGGCAAAGGAGTTTTTAGTGCAAGTGTCATTGTTCCCATTACCCACAGTTCCCCTCCGTGGCTCTTTTCTCAGGGGTTCCCGAGAACTGAGTTGATACATATCGCGTAAGTTTGCAGATTAGAAGAGTAAAAATTAGTAATGTTCCGACCGTTTTGTGAAATATTGTTTTGAAGTTCCTTTTTTCTTTGGTCTTTACAAAGTTAAATTTTTATGGAGTTAAAATTAGAATATGTCTCAGATCCTAAAAATGAGGCTCTTCCAACTATATAGTGCTGAATCGCATCAGAGGAAAGTTTTTATTTTAATAATAGTTTTCCAGTATTTACTTACTGAGTAGAAGAGATAAAAGGAAAGAACATTGCAATCATAAATAATGTACAAAATAAACTGAGTGTGTCAAAGATACGTTACTTTTACACTACCCACTTCGATAGGCTCTCCAGCAGCCTAGGGAGGACTCGCTTCGGGAAATGTGGCAGTCAGGAGCGAGAAGATTAATGAGCCTCGGGGTCTCACACGTCCTGTCAGGACAAGAACTTGTCCATCTCTGTGCACCACATGCGGGTGCCCCCATAAAATAACCCAAATAAAGTTAAAAAGGTAGAGTTGAGTGTATTTTTTACCATAGTGAAGCAAATCAATCAGGCAAAGACTGGAGAGCAACAAAGGTGATGCTTTCACAGAGCTAATTATGGCGTTTTAAAGTGTTTTCCTGCAGAACTTCAGAAGGAAAAAGGAGATGAATCTCTGTGTATTTGCTCTGATAAAAAGAAATCTGGTGGATAGCAAAGGGTGTACGTGGCCAGCCCTGAGCATTCCTCATGAAAGACCTCTCCCAGTCTGCGGGGCAAGCTAAGCCCGACCCTCTTCAGGTGCCGGTGGAGGCACTCGCTGTTATCAGTCCTGGGTAGATTTGAGGAGCTGCAGGACCTTGATAATTTCTTAGAGAGTCCGTTATATTTCAGTCAGGATTCTAAATCCCTCCTAGCGGAGCTCCTGGTTGTAATCACCCTTGGCAGAGCGTTCTCCCTCCCAGCAAAGCGCTGCAGGGCTGGGCAGAAGTGGCTGTGCCAGGCTGATGCCGGCCCTGTGACGGGCTGAGAAATCCCCAGAGACTGTCAGTGGAGACCATCACCACATGCTGTCTCTGGAGGACAGCTGGGGACCTGGGAGCCGAGCTGCTCCCCCTCTTCTCTCTTCCCATCTGTGGTGGCCTTCCCAACTCTGGGGTGGGGGGGGGTGTTTGGAAAGATACTGATGGGTAAGGAGTTATAATTTGTGCCTTACGAAATCAAAAAAGTAAATATTTCGATATGGAAAACAATAACAATGACATTTCCATCCCAGATATCTACAGCTGGCTTTGAATTTTTGGAGGTGTTCACCAGTATTAGATCTTTAGGTTTTCTTACAAGATTTTGTTTCTTGCAATGTGTGATTTCCCAGCTCCGGGTTTAGCTGTGCTTTGGTCTCCTCCCGCATGTCCCTGAGTGCTTCTGCAGAGGTTTTTAGACACTGATCTTGAGTTCTCATGTAACATTTTTATTCGGAGACGGTACCGTCATGTAGCAAGGATTTTCTTCAGCAGGTCTGGCAAACCTCAGTGCTTGGGGTTCTTTCCTTGGCCGCGGTCATGAGCATAATGATCAGATGAGCCTTTTGAAATAATAGTGTTTATATTAACAATGGACAAGGTGTTTTGAGAGGAAAAACACGTTTAAAAATACTCCACACATTTATTTTCTGAAAGATCTTACTGCTCTGTAATTTCCAGTGGAACGGACTTTGCTTTCCGTTAGCCTCAGTAAATTGTACGTCTTTCCTTGCTCTCCCTGTTCCCGCTTCCCTGCCGTGTTTAGAGAATGTTCTTTTCTCCGTTATTTTGATGTCCGTTGTGCTTCAGCCCTCACTTAGAAGCAGACCTTTTCTTCACAGAATTATCTCTTCGCCCTCCTTTAGGATTTGCAGAGACCTGGCTCATCCCCAGCAGCTCTTCATTCCTCCCTTTGTGCCGGACCTTAAACCAAACCAGGATCTTCATTGAGTAGATAGAACGTCATCTGGGGGGGGGTGTGTGTGTAAGCAATTCTATAGTTTTTAATCCTTGTTGAATATTTTTTGGTTTAAATTATTTTATGAACTGTCAGTGTTGAGGTTTTGAGCTTATTCTGCATCTTGCAGAATAGTCTGAACAAAATAGTTTTGGCTTTGGAGGTGAGGGGGAGTGCTGCCAGGTGGGACCCAGCCAGGCGTGAGGGACATCACACCATGAGTTAAATTCCCACTTTGTACGAATGAGAATCGCCTGTGTAGTTCAGTGTCGCCCTGGGGGTTAGCTCCAGCTGTGGTCCTCTTCAACTCTCAGGTGTGGGATCGGGTCCTTGTACCCTACTCCCTGGCCATATGGGATTCCGGGTGCCCAGGCTCCTAGGGGTGAGGGAGGAAAGAGAAAAGCTGGTCTCTAGGGGATGTTCTTCAGCCTTTCCTGTAACTTCAGTAGATAATAAAGAAAAAAAAAAAAGAAATATCTGCATCGTTACTAGCTAATTCTGTCTGTTGAACCGGCCCCAGTACAGCCACCCCGACGCCCTGTGATGCCGGCTGCTTTCCCACCAGTCCCGGGTCCTCGGGCAGACTCCGTAAAGCTGCTCAGGGGGAGGAAAGGCCGCTTCTCCACGTTCAGCTAAAGCAGTTCTTGGCGGCTCTCTGGGAACCGCTCCCATCTGCCAGGTGCTCAGGAGATTCCCTGGCTGACAGCGGCTCTGGAAGAGGTGTCTGCGCGGGGCCCATAACGGCGGCTGAAGGGCGCCGCGGGCAGCCAGCGCTCGGGGGCTTTCTGAGTATTCTGGAGAGGCAGGTACTGGGGTTTTCTGAACGAAAAGCACCGTAGTACCCAGGATTTACGAATTGCCACTGAGATGGAATGTCCTGAAGTTACTCGATATCCATGAAATCATTCTTTACGCAAATAAAATCAAAATCCAAAATGAGCTGTTAGACTAATTAAGGGAGGAAAGAAAAGCACGACTAATTCGCTTATCCCTGAACCAAAAGCAAAAACCCGCCGTCCCCGTGCTCCTTCCTTCTTGCAGCTGACAATTAGTGTCATTAGGAGTTTAACCCTGGTACACTTCTGGTAGCTTGCAAGTTTTTCACTGGGAATACTCAAATTCAGATTTTCCTTCTGAAAAGATTGTAGATTCTTCAACTGTCTCTTCTTTGTGAAAAGATTCCCAAAAATTCAGTGGCAGATTAAATTATAATTCCCAATTTTTCATGCTGACACTTTATATTCAAGAATTTATTGGGCTGAGTTTGAAGAAATAATGTACTGGAACATTAATTATGAGTTTCCCCTGTCATATCCTCTGGTTTTTTGACTGTGGTGAATGCAGACGGTCACATGAAGAGCAGAGGATCCTGCACGGCTGCTTCCCTGCCCCTGCGTCCCTCGGCAATGCGATTCCTCACCTGCTGTGAGCACCAGACAAAGGGAGATCTCCTTTCCTTCCACGCTCCTCCTCACGTCTGGCACCTCTGCTTAAATCAAAGGCTGTAAATCCACGAGTTTAAAAGTATTCTGCCTTCTCCTTTTCATCAGGAGGTGATTTTTAGAAAACGCTAATTGGCAAATATTTCAAAGGCTGGTGTGCTACTTCGGGTGGGGGCCGGGTTCTGCGCCCCCCGCGCTGGGTTCCGGGGCTCTCGCTGCAGGTGGCCTCTATGGCAAGCCTTAATGTAGCAAATTACTTAGCCTCTTTTTTTTTTTTTTAATAAATAGTTCTGTCTTTTAAATCCTACCCCGATATTCATGAAGCACAGTCTGAATTGCCCAGAGCCATAGACAGAATCTTCTGAAATTAAAGCTTCCAGTGAAGAGGATGCCAAGTACCTCCCAGGTGGTGGATCAGGCCTTTACAGTGTCAGTGGCTTTCAAGGGATAAAAAATTGTCAAGGGATACAAAAGTACTTTTAATAATTAAGTACGTTAATTGAAAACGCCGTGCCAATATTCGAGCATTTATTCATTCATGCTATACAAGCCATCAGTTTTTGAGGTGGGCAGGCCCTTTTACCTGAAGAAGCAGAGACCTTGCATGATTATTTTTTTAATACAGAAGCATTGCAGGACTACATTTTCCTGGTAGTTCTGAAGATTCCCAAAATGATGTATTAAAAGATCCGAACCTCTGCAGGAAGGAAAACAAAGAAACTTCTTTCGCCTTGTGATTTGCGTGGCTTGAGAAGGGTAAGAATTCAGCTGGAATTAGACAAATATGGTAATACCGATAAATTCTGTTTTGCTGAGTCCTTTAACAAGTAGCACAAATAAATCATTATGTTCTCATTGCCAGTGGTTTTCCTGTGGTGGAGAATAGCGTATCGCAATCCTCAGTGCAGGAACGCGTGGAGCTTCGTTATGGGGTAGAAAAGCTCATAGGGTTTTCTTGAAATGAAGAAAAAGCTCTGTTCCCGTGGTTACAGTGCAGATGTCGATAACCAAAGGCGTCTGGAAGTCAGGTGGCTCCTCAGTGGTGTGACTCTGCAAAATCATTTCGGCATTTGCATGACTGATTATTTAGCCTGAATTTCTTGTGAAATCGCCCTTGTTTGTTTTTCCACCTCAACCTTCCACAGACAGCCCCGCTTAACCGGGGGAGCTGCTGTTACTGGAACCAGCCTCAGAGGAAGGTGCTCTGTGCTGCCAATAATCTTCAAACCCTGTGTGAAGCTGGACTTTGTCTGTATTTTTAGATACCCTTAAGTAGGTAAAAATGAGCTGAAGGAGGAAAAAAATTGCTGGAGATAACTTGCCAGCCCCAGTCTAAGCTGTGTGGTGTCACAGGGGGAGCGTGGTACCTGCTTCCTTCAAGGTCGGTTCCTGCCAGTAACTATTGCCAGAGGCAGTGTTGCATCAGAAGGAAAAAGAGGGTGTTTTGAGGATCCTTGACATGAAATTTCAGTGTTTGTTGGGGAGGGGAGGAAATATGCCTTATAATGTTTATAATGTAGACATGGTCGTGATGCAGCAGCAGCTGCAGTATTTAAGATGCTGTCAATAACCACAGTAATGCCAGAATTGCAAATCTAATGACGTACATAAAAACTGAGAGAAAAAAAGTGTTCAAAAGCAATAAATCCTGAAGTGACACAGTAGGAATTTCTCAATGGAACAAATGTTCCCGAGTATAGTAACTATTTTCTCAGCTTTTCACAGCAGACCGATAGGAGTGTGCTTAATTACAATTCCCCAGGAACGGATATTGCCAAGCTATCCAAAACCAACAAGAATCGCAGAACATAAGATTCTCTAAAGCCTAGATGTGCAAGGACCTCTGAAACGTTAAGTCTGCTCAGTGGTTTTCTCTGCTTCATTTCCTAATTGGCAGCACAAGATGTTTTCATGGAGGTAGAGTAATATACCCGGTGAAATTACTTGGTATCTGTTATGTAAAACAAGAAAAAGTGTTGTATTTTGTTGTAGTAATTCAATATTATCTGTTAATCTGTAATACTGAACTCCTGTTGATCCTAGATATTTCTGCTTTCTTCAGTGTTATGGTCTTTGAGTTAATCCTCTTGCTCTAAATGGGAAATTTTGAGAATGTGGAGAAGCAACCCCTCTGATAAACTCACTGACGAGGTTCCCATGAGTGGTTTTCCCTTCCTTAATAGTCTTATTCCCTGTAGTATCTCCATAATGCAGGAAGTCTATTTATTGGGTTGCTGAGGTACAGTTTCTCCCATAGTTTACAAGCAGCGATTTTGTGTATTATGTCTGAGTAAAACCCTCTCCTTTTCTGCAACTTCAATCCCTATTTGATTTGCTCTGTCCTGCTTCTATAGATTTTTTATTATTATTATTTCCCAGCAGGCTTGCTAGCAGCAGCATTTACTTCAGAAAAGTTGATACAATCTGATGTTACAGCCACAACCTACTCAAAGAAGAGGAAAAGTGAAAAAAATGGCTTTAGAGCAGGCTGCCAGAAGTAGTTGAAGGGGCAAAAGGTGGGGAAATGTGAAGGTGCCAGGCTGGCTCCAGCAGGTGGTCCCGAGGACAAAGAGCATCTGCTATGGACGTGTGAGCAGAGACCAACCAGCCAGGCTGTCTCTCCAGCCCGCTTCTAGTTCCCTGAAGTATTTTTATTTGTGAAAAACAGCCCAGGACTCATCCCTGAGAACTGGAGAGAAAGGCAGTTGTGTTCATCGTGTCTTTACACGATGACCTGATGCACAGAACGTTGTAGGGTTTGGAGGGAGGAGAGAAGGTGTCGTAGGGAACTGGGCAAATGTAATGAGATGGTGAGAAATGAAATGTGGGCGTGAATAAGGATCACAGTTCTTCATCCCTCAAAATGAAAGCTGTGTCATGAAATCCAGTTCTTTATGCTACAAGGGGAAGAGTAGAATGCAATTTCTGATTGGTATTAAAAATGCAAAATCATAGTAATTAGACTCATGTTGTTAATATTACAATCTGTTTGTTATTCTCTGGTAATATTAGCATTCTCATATGCTTAACTGTGCTTCATTAAGTTTTATTTTCTGCCACTAGACCACCCTATACATCAGCTCTCCAAGGTTTTAAAAGATTAATTATATTTCAGGCGTGCGGTAGTCCATACTTGCGTGGCCTAATTAAACACATCTTCACTGCTAATCCGGACAGGTAGTTAATAATAATATTGCTGTATAAAAGTAAACTGTTCCTGGAGCTGTGTATGCAGAAGGGCTGTAGGTAACACCAGGGGTTTAGGTGACACCAGTTCTCCAGGTGGCTCCTGGGGACGATGGAGTGGGCAGTGATGGGGACCAGACGATGGACTGGGGCAGTGGTGGGACCTCAGGACCTCTCTCCCGGGAAGCTGGTGGCCCAGGAGGTGGGCGCGAGGCTGCTGGGCTGAGTTTAGAAATGGAAAAAATCGGTCCCCAGCACCTACAAAGGCAACCGAGCTGTCAGCTGGCTGACACTAAGTATTAGGAGTCTTTAGGTCTTTCTGTGCTTGCAAAGCAGTACGCTTGGTGTGTGTCCCACCAGGAGCTAAACCATTCCTTTGGGTGAGGATGTGCTGTGCCGACGGATCACCTCTGACTGTCGAGGTGGTCCTCCTGGAAATCCCTTCCAAAATCACAGCCTGTGCTCTGGTGCCTGCAGTATTCCTGAGTTTCAGAAAAACAAAAAGCTGGAGGACCAAGAAATTTTTAAATTAGTTTAGCTTCTCACCAATAGCATGTTCTCCAGAGTATTAACATTTCCTTTTTTAGTCATAACAATACCTTTTTCTGTTGCTGTTCATCTGTCAAAGCTATAATTTTTTGTTTCTGAATTCATAGGCTTTTTTTCTGCTTGCAAGATTCATTTTATTGTTTTATTGTCTACCTTTTTCTCTGTGTCTCCTGCATTGTATTTATGCACCTAAAGTAAGGGGTTGCCCTTTTGTCGTCTTTCTAAGTGGTTTCAGCGCTTTCTCTTCCAGGAGGAGCTCCCTGGTGTGCTGGGAACTCTGCTTCCCACGGTCGGGGGCTGACAATCCTCCCACGGACCCCCTTGCGCTTAGTGGGAAATGAGACACTGGCAAGTGGTGCTCTGTCGGGACAGAGTTATTACACTTTGGATACCAGATGATTAGTGAGATTTAGGTCTAGAAAGAAATATTGTCATAATCTGATCTCCTTCGTACACTTGTATGTGGTATGCATGCATTTCCTGAGATTGTTCTCTCAGCAGCTAGAATGTATTTCCTCTCCTCCTGAACCCAAAACCTCGATAATTTCAGGTTAAAAGACCTGCTGTGTACCCAGGCCCCTAGAGAAGGCAGCAAAACTCCTCTGAGGAGTTAACCTGTGGCTGCCGGTGTCCCCTCATTATCATCCCGAGCAGTCATTGATTTTTCTAACAGAGCCCGAAGAGAGAATAACTCCAGTCTGATTTCTAGTGGTTTATAAATAACGGGGTGCTGCACGCTGTCTTGTGGCTGCGCAACTTTGTATGCTCTCGTTGAAAGTTTTGATGGGGGTGACATCTTTTCTTTGTGTTTAATTCATTTGGGTCTATTGATTTCCCGTAGTAAGAAAGGTTTTGTTCCTTGAAACTCGGGATAGGGACAAGGTTTATCTCATTGTGCTAAACCTGTGTTGCATAGATTTTTGACATCTGTCTTCTCCGACTGTCATCCTGCTGGGATCTCCATGGGGTTTCTCAAGCTGGTCTCTTGTCGCTTTCTTTATCCCTTTTTTAAAGCTACCGAGAGATAGAAGAGAGAATAATTGCTGCCATAATTACTGAAATTGTTTACACAGCTATACTATTTGTCAAATTTCATTCTGCTTAAAAATGGTTCTTTATAGATCCAATTCACCAAGCATCAATAAAGAATAAGGACAATTAAAAATTGAATTTCAATGCAAATGTGGCCTTTTCCCTATTCTGCATAAACGCACATTTATCAGGCTCATAAACCCTGCTGTTGACAGGGTACCGTTGAAAGAACCAAGAAACGGCCATACTGTTATTGTTCCAAGAGCCTTTGATATCAAAATTCATTTCCTACCAGAAAAAAAGATTGCAAAATGTCAGTAAGATGTCATAGAAGTCTGTACAGAAACAGCCTGGGGACATATTTGCTTAAATTTGCCAAGTCTGCAGCACGGATAGGCCTGGTCCCTGCAGAGTGGCTTGTTTGAACAAGCATTTAACTCAAATCTGATCCTGTCCTTCATTCCTATATCCCGTTATTGCTGACAAGGTATGGTTATAGAATCCCGGATTCGTTGAGGTTGGAAGGCACCTCTGGAGATCATCTCATCCAATGCTTCTGCTCAAGCTGGGTAAACTAGACCAGGTTGCCTAGGAGTGTGTCCAGTTAGGTTTTGAGTATCTTCACAGATGGAGACACCACAGCCTCTCTGGGAAACTTGTTCCAGTTGAACCTCACACCATTGGCCTTGGCCCATCCATCCAGCCTGTCCAGATCCCTCTGCAGAGCCTTCCTACCCTCCAGCAGGTCAACACTCCTGCCCAATTCGGTGTCCTCTGCAAACTTGCTGAGGGTGCACTTGATCACCTCCTCCAGACCATTGATAAAGAAGTTAAAGAGAACTTTCCCCAATACTGATCCCTGGGGAACACCACTGTGACCGGCCACCAACTGGATTTCACTCCATTCACCACCACTCTCTGGGCCTAGTCTCCAGCCAGTTTTGCACCAAGCAAAGCACATGCCCATCTGAGCCATAGGCAGCTGGTTTCTCCAGGAGAACGCTGTGGGAAACACTGCCAAAGGCCATACTAAAGCCCAGGTAGACAACATCCACAGCCTTTACCTCACCAACCAAGCGGGTCACAGTAGGAGACCAGGACCTGCCTTCCATGAGCCCATGCTGAATGGGCCTGGTGGTCTGGGTGTCCTTCAGGACAGATCCCCCTGTAGAAATCTGACAAAGTCAGTAAATATTGCTGCCTGTTATTTTCTTCTCTAACACTGGTATTACTTTTTAATTAATGAAATCTAAACCAACCATCTAGCTGAGTACAGGCGATGGAAATTTAGTTTTCTGTTTACTCTGTAGGATTATGCTTTTAAGTAAGATTCTTTGCAATCTAGCAAATTGTTGGATGAACTTCACTGACTTAAGAATATTAAAATTTACTTTTCAATTTCACACTCAAAGATTCTCTAATGGGAAAATGTAGATGTTTAAATTTTAAGCCACACTAAATGGACTTCTTATATTTAAAATCTGAATGTTTATTTATGTACAGTAGATGCCCTAAAATAGGGCCTCTGGAAGGCAAACAGTGAGTTACAGCACTCATTTTGTCTCGGGGAAAATTCAGTCATATTCTCACAAGGAGATGTCCTAATAGCTTCTGTAAAATCTAAATCATACCTGATGTTCAGTGCATTGGTGCGTGGTGTACAGCGCGGGGAGCAGTCGGTGTCGGTCCTGTTGAGACTGTCCCACCAAGCAGCGCGTTAACGGACGGGCCGATTAGAGGTTGGAACGAGCGCGAGAGATTGCGAGTGAGCAGCACCCAGCTCCCCGAGCAGCCCCGCAGCTCAGGTCAGAAACGCACACGCTGCAGGTTAAGGGAGAACTGATAAGAAATTGAATGGTGCTTTCAGCTTTCCAAAGTACGGATTTATTTTCTAAAAAACCTTGCTCCTTAATGGCAGTCATCAAAATGGTCTCACTCTTTATCCTTAGCTTACCTCCATTGCTGGGTAGAGGCTGATAGCAATTGCTTGTATTTATTATTTAATTATTATTATTGTGGGATATTTTTTTTTTTTTCTCTAGCTAGAGAACTCCCTCGATCAAAGATCTCTTACAATTCAACTCTAAAAGCCAGTACCACAGGAGTGATTTAAGAGATTTCAGGGTCAGGAGCTGAGAATCCAGCCAGCAGCCCAATTCAGAATGGAGTTAAATGGTCTTCCATACTTGGAGCTAAACCTGTCCACTACATACAGTGTTGGATTTGGATTTTTTAAATCGTTGTTAAACTTTGTGATTAAAAACAAGAAAAATGTTACATCAGAAGCAGCTTATTGTGTTAAAGGATCATATATCTCTTATATTGTGTTATTTTTATGCAGTTAAGTGCAGGCATGTTTCCATTAGAAGAACAAACATCTGAGGCTGCCAAATATAGATACGATGTGTGATCCTTCTCTAGTAATAATAACGTAAAAAAGTACCACTCTCATTCCAATAATCATAGAACCATAGAATCATAGAATTGTCCAGCTTGGAAGGGACCTTTTAGATCATCCAGTCCAACCATGGACCCAGCACTGCCAAACCCACCACTGACCCATGTCCCTCAGCACCACGTCTGCCCGGTTTTTAAACACCTCCAGGGATGGTGACTCCACCACTGCCCTGGGCAGCCTCTGCCAAGGCTTTGCAACCCTTTGGGTGAAGAAATTTTTCCCAATATCCATCCTAAACCTCCCCTGGTGCAACTTGAGATCATTTCCTCTTGCCCTGTAATGATAGCACTTAACAGATTTCCATGGTGGATATTGTTGTCGTCATATTTTGACAGAAAGTTGTGAATTCCTGTCCTCTGTGGGGGCTGGGTGCCCGGGGGGTTTACGACACACGCTCAGCGTGAGCTGCAGAGTTGATTTTGGGAAGGGCAGAGTGTGTTTGATACTCTGAATGTTTGATACTCTGAACGTGTTGGCCACGCACAGTCTTCCTTTGCTGGTATTTCTCTGCGGTGATACTCTTTGCAAAACCAGGAGTGATAAAGAGAGACTCTCCTCAGAGCTTGGAAGAGCATGTTTATGCACATGCCAAAGCTGGAGAAAATAATGTGTCCCCTAAATTTTTCCTATTAAAATAAAACCACCTTTTTCAATTGTGTCATAAGTTGATTTTTGGTGGAGGCCAAAGTGAATGAGAATGCATTTGGGAATTAAATACGGTCATGGTCCATTTAATTTTTTCTGTACTTAAAGAACAGAATTTAAAAATTGTCTCCCTTAGAGGAAACTCGTACAATTGCCATCCATATTTGACAGTTATTTCGTTTTTAATGGTAGTTCCTAATATCAGATTCCTATTTGGTGTTTATTTTGCTTTGTTAAACCCTTTTGGGTTTTGATCTGTAAAAACAGCATAAAATTCTACTGCTGAGGAAATGCGATGGGAGAATAATGGATGATTCGATCTCATAGATGAAATGCGCTTGTGGGTCCAGAATTCTTTTATGTGTTTGGAACATCAAAATGTCACACTATTATAACAGGAAATAAGATTTAGCCCATTGGGAAGAAAAAATCTATAACTTTATTATGTAGCTATTGGAGCAGGGTTTTTTTCTGTGGATAACTTTCCAAGTGAAGATTGATTGAAATCCAAAGAAATAATTATTAAGCGCTTAGTAGTCTTGATTATCACTTACGCAGCCAATTCCAGCAGATCTGAACAGGATTTTAGTGGTGGGGGTTACAGAACAGAACCCCTGGGCTTTCAGGTCGGACAGATTTTACTCCGTTCATCCCCGCGCCCTCCAAGAGCAACCCCCGCAGCCTGAGGGTGGACACAAGCAAAGCTGTGGGGGAAGATGGAGGGCTTTTGTCACCATAGAGATCCAGATGAGGTAGCTATTTGAAACTTAAAATTCGAGAGAGAATTCACACAGGGAACTGAAATTGCCAGGGGAGGGGAACTTGAGTCCCCTCCAGCCCAAACCGCTCCGTGAAGGTCAGTCAGGTTTCATGGAGAGGTTCACGGTGGCTGCTGCTTGGCAGTGGCGAGGTGGTCGTTATTAGCGGGTTAAAATAGTTTATGCAGACGGCCTGCGACACCCAGGACATATAAATTCTTTCTGTTAGTTTCAGGGCATTTTATAAACTATGCTGACACTTAACCATACTTTGCTTATGGTTTGGTTTTGCTGTAGATTTTGGTTCTGAATTGAATTGCTAATGGAACTTTGTTGTTCAGTAATATAAATGAAAATATTAGTTATATAAATACTGCCACATGTAATTAATGTCCCCGGTGTCCTATTCATTTGCATCCTCCTGGATCCCAGTTGCAAAACTAATAGATTTGCTACCAGGGGACATTAATTGGGGGTGGCACTACTTCCGTGCACATTCCTATTCAATTGTCTTTATTGTAGCTTGATTACTTTTCGTTCAATTCTAAAAACTGCATTGTATTAAATTACCAGAGCATAGCTTCTGATATTATTTTCTTACACATTAAAATACTTGTTATCGCTATACTTGGGTTAATTTAAATCATTAATCATGCTGCATGTCAGTACTCCCTAGAGGAAAGGTGCAGGAATCACCAATAGCCCAATACCACTTTAGTGTCACTAAATATGAGCTATTTGTGCTTTGAGTAATAGAGAGAGAACTGTGTTATTGTGTTGGAGGAACTGGATGTCAATACCTAAAGTGATGGAAAATATTTTTTAATAGATAATTTTATTTAGTTTGCAAGTTTCCACTTACCGGGTTACACAGCACTGAGCTAGGACTAATCATTGTAATGTTTAATGGTTTGATTATTTGTATGCCTTAATTTGATCACTTCTGAGTTTGCTGCAGGATTGATATTTATTTATTTTCCTGATAACAGTGTAGACCTATATACATTTTTTCATCTGTCTGTCCTGAGCTGTTTGTTGGCTTGTTGTCTAGTCATCCTGGTGTCCTGAGATGGGTGAGCACCCCAGCCCTGTCACAAGTGCAGTGAACGTGGTTGTGAAAAGCAGTGAACTCCAGATTTCATTCAGTATTAGAGTTTCAGATTGCAGTGTTTAATTTTTTCTGCCCTGGCCCTCCTTATTCAGTTAGGAACTCAATTCTCCTGTTCAGTGCCGGTGGGGAATTAGGCCATTCACGGGGCAATACGAAACGCCCAAGCTGGTTGCCCAAGACTAGGTGAGGTGGCTTGTTGATATCTCCAGGGTTGGTGACTCCAATTAGCTGATCATTGTGGGCAAAATCACCTTGTTGCCTTTTGGAGAACAAAAGGCAACAAAATAAAAGCATATAGAGCAAAAAGTTTCAATAAATGGCCAATTCTATGGCAAAAATAGTATGCTATGTATAAAATCAAAATACGACCTAAAAATCTGTTCTCTAAGATCATCGGAAAAAAGAGAAATCGTATCACTGTGACATGGAGATTATGGCATTCCCCTAAAAAGGATAATTTTATGACATGGGAACTGCTCTTTGGATGCTCTGCAAGCTCCACCTCTTGTTTGTAATTAGCTTTTGTTATATAGATTTTAACTGAAGCTGTCTTTTAAAAGCAGTGGATTTCTAGGGAATTCAAAGCCCTTATGTGAACACCGGCCTTGACCTGTTCTTCCAAGTCTGTGTGTTCTGCGTGTCGGAGTGAACAGACTGTAGTTTCTGGAGCTGTGGAGCAGGTGGCAGAGAAACCCCTAAAAATCCTGCACTGGTTTTCGTTCTGCCGTCATAGGGACAGAAGGGAATAAAACCCATAGTCTTCAAGATGAGCACCGTGATCCTTCAAATCATAGCCAGTTATATCAGTTTGTTTGATAAAATTTTAGATCTTATTTCAACAATTTTTTCTCTGTCATAACAGTTTTGAGATGTCTTTATAGAACAGAAGCAATTACAGGAATTGTCATTTTATTTTTTCTTCCAATGAAATCATGAGTAATTCAGGTCTATCACCTCTCACTGCGCAGAATTCTGTTGACTTTCGTGTGCTTGATTGATAGTTTTCAGATTTCCTTGTCAACTCGTCCTTCTAGATCTAAAAAAGCCGTAGCAGTGATTTTAAAGTGAGCATTTCTGTATCAAAAACACATCCAGGAGGCGGTCATTAATAAAGCTGTTTTATAGACAAAGGTTAAAGAGATGTAGTTTAGCTTCTGAAAGATGGGTAAGAATATCCCCTGATGCTCCAGTTCTGAGCTAAGCAGAAGGAGGGCAGTGAGTAGAACTGCAACCAGCCTGTTCAGCATTTAGCAAACCAGTGGTTTTCACCTCAAATCTGGGAGTATGAGCAATGTTTAGGGTGGTAAGTCCCATCCCTGGAGAGTGGGAACCAGGAGGATGATTCTAACCAGGGCATCAAACGCTTTTGGCTAATGGGGCTCTGAACAAAGCTCCTCCCTCACTTCTCCTTAGGCTTTCTTTAAGTCATAGTGTTCTTGAGGTTTTCTTCCGTATTACTTTTCGTGTCTTCAGTTGAAGTAAAGGCATCGTTTCAAAGCAATTTCCTTTAAACAATATTACTCACTCCTTATTCGTGTTCTCCTCGTACATTTCTGTGCTCTATTAATCGTTTGTTTCCCCACAACCAGTAAAGCATACAGTAGATCTCTAACTGTTCTGTCATCTCTTTCTCTTCCTTTTCTGAAAAATCACAAGATTTTAGGGGTTTCTGTATTGTTGCCTTTCCGTTCTTCTCCTCGCTGTCTAAAAATCTTGCACTATGTTGGGTTTTCAGCACCTGTTGAATTGAGTTCCTTGTTTTTCTATGTTCGTGGCATCCTCTGCCAGACACGATGCGATGCTTAACAGCAGATACGCACAGAGATCGCTGAATCAGATCCCGTGATGTATGTATCAACGGTGTGCTGGTCAGTAAAAAACAGAAGAAAAAAAAAGAGCGGAAAAAGAAAGATATCTTTCTGTATATATTCTAATAGCAGATCACCTCCTATTTCTGCTCCATATACTAACTTTTCCTCAAATATATACTTTTTTGGGGGGAAAAATGCAGTATGTGTGGTGACTGACAGGTGGTTAATCTATCTCATTAATGAATCCCTGTGATATCATTACTGTCCATCCCTGGGCACGGAGGGCAGCGTTTCCTCTTCCTTGGTGGCGGTTCCTCCGTGGGACAGCAGTGTGCTCTGTGGGCAGCGATGCCCCCAGCGGGACCTGCCCTTCCCCATCAGGGTGTGTGTTGGGTGGGAGCTGGGTTGGGTCAATTTTGCCCATTTATGCCAAAAAAAAGATGTTCCAGTCTTCTTAATCAGAGATATGGAAATCGGGGGGTAAAACTCATCCTCCCTGCCAGCGGCTGGGGCAGCAATGGATCTCTGATGTGGCTGAGATTTCTGTGTAAAGGCAGCACGGGAAGCATTATTCCCAGTTTTTGTCTTTTTGGAAAAATCTCCCCATGTTATTTGGTGAGGCCCAGGGAGGACAGAAGAGCTGTTTTGCTGCTGTGTCCTGTTTTGCGGGGTTTTTTCAGCTGCGCTTTGTGGCACGTCCGTTCAACACATGGATCGCGTGAGCACAGAACTCTGCTTGGGCGTTTGAAGAATGAAAACTGAGTGTGATGGCAGCCGATAAACGAAGGCAAATCTGAGAACAAAACTATGTGGAAAAGTTGATATACCCTATTGCTAAAAAATGCACTCAGACAGCAAAATCCCAGCCCCATTGGCCATTCGGTGTGAGGTGCTTACTTGTTTCAGGGATTTTTATAAAAGTAACTTTAGCTGGCCCCTAACTTTGAATCTGAAGGAAAGAACCTACAACAGAGATTTTAAGGGATATATTGCACTGAGACAAAAATCTGTCATCCTGCCCCTCGGGAGCGAGTGTGTCAAATGGTTTTAATTCTTAAGCAGAAGTCTTAAAATAAGCAGATGGGCTGCAGTTCTGAGTGAAACCAGGGAAGCGTTGTCAGCATTGTAAACTTAATAAGGGAGGTGATGCGGATCAATTCCTGCTGTCCTTGACTTTCTGCTTCTATTAGAATTCCAGAAGATCATTAGCCACCTCTGGGATGGATTTGATTAATAGGCTTGGTTAAACAAAAGAGGTGAGGTCAAACGTGATCTGAAATGATGAAAAATGTATATTCCAAAGGGAATTTCCACTTTCCAAATTATGAATGAGGGAAAGTACGTTTCCTCTTGATTCTGATTAATTTAACTGTGTTTTTTCATTGTGATAACCTGTAAGAGCTTTGTTTTGCCTAGAAATAAAGTTTCATGCTATGCCGCACTGTTCAAAAGCGGTATGTTCAAGCATGTAATACCAGAATGCCTGTTAAGGAATAATAAACTTAAATACACTGGTTCCTTAGAACTACCTTTTGAGAACACCGTACAGATTCTTGTAACTCGGAATAAGACAGGGAAGGGCACATCTTTCTGAGGTCCTCTGTCTCCTCTGAAGATGCTGGTGTAGCCTCCGCTTCGCAGGGGCATAGTGTCATCAGAAGACAACTCCGTCATCTACCAGCTCCTATTTGTCTGGGCCAGAGAAGGAGCTGTGGCTGGTTGGTACAGATGGTGATGTCATGGTGGTGTAGAGAGAGTGGAAAGGAAAATGTTATTTTAAACATTAGTAATCTCACTGTTTTTCTGCTCCCCTTCCTCCTCAGTCCTTGCGCTTCCAAAATTGATCAAGCGGGTAATTTATTTCAAGCGCCGATGAAAAGCAGGAATTACCCAGACCCATGAGTAACGCTGCACTTCGCTTATCAGTGGCTTTGCTTTTTTCTGTTGCTTCTATGTTCCTCCTCGGGTCCGTTCGTCTGTGCAGATTAAGCATGCTTTATAGCCCAAAGATGCTATTTCTGTCTACTTGGTTCCCCCTGAGATGAGAGCAATGAGTTTCATTGTATTTATTTCTCTGTTGCTCACAATTAGTTTTATGATCTATGCCAAGAATGTGTGTGTCTTATGAATCCAATCCATAACTCTCGCTTCTCTCAGGATGGCAACGAGTCCCCAGAGATACAATATGACTTAATTTCTTATTACAACATCCTTTTCAGCTTCTAAATAACTGCTGTCCTAAAAAACGCTGCCAGCACAGGTAGCGGGTTTGCAGTGGCCGGCCCTTAATCTGGAACATTGGTATCATTCTCCTAATTAATAACATGAGTCATGTTTTGTTTATTCGCCTCCACGGGCGTGAATTGTCGTGTTTGAATAGGCAGTTTTGTCTTTTTTATGCAATTTTCATTTGCAAAACTTTGGGTGTGACATCAAGTGCATCAAGAGTAGGTCTGAGTGGTTTCTCCTCTGCTCAGAGCTGGTACCCATCGCTCGGCGTGAGCTTCCTCACCCCTTGGAGATCTGGACCAGTTCCTTTAACAAGAACAGCTTGTTACTGGGATATCCTCTTCCCGTGACTGCCTTGGTTGCCCTCTAAATAAACTAGTTTAATTTTCACCAGGTACAAATGAATTTCACTGTAATTATGTATGTTTACCACAACTGTTTCATTTATTGACAGACTTCACACAGTCTTCTTCTGAGCTCCTCTCACTTGGGTGCTTCAGGTGCTGCACCACCACTCGCCTTCCTTGAGGCTGGCTCGGGCAGCCTTCCTTCCCCTTTTTTTCCTTTTTTTTCCTTCTTTTCCTTTTGTTTCTTTTTTTTTCATGTTTTTCCTTTTTCCCCCTTTTTTTCCTTTTCTTTTTTTTCCCCCTTTTTTCTTTTTTCTTTTTTTTTCCTTTTTCTTTTTTCCCCCCCGTTTTTTCCCCCTTTTTCCTCTTTTATTTATTATTTCACAATCTTTGTTCTGGACTTCACTGTGTCAGACCTTTCTGGAAAAGCAGCATGAACTGAAGCAGTAAGAAATCGGTAGCATTTATAAGTTCCGTATTTCCGTGGCTTCCCTTATGCTTTTTTAAAGAAGTTATTTCTTGGATGACTGTTTTCTCTGCTGTCTGGAGGCTTCAAATGTCTTAAATCATTTGCTGGAGTTACAGTGTCGGGATGTGTAGCAGAAAATACAGAATTTGTCCCAGCTGTTTCGCTGCAGCAGGGTTTGTGTTCTCCTTGGGTTTGCTGACCTGCTGCTTTTCTGCCAGCGACAGCAGAGGAGCCTGGAACCCACTGTCCTTCAGATTTCTACTCTGCTTTTTCCTGTGGAAAAAAAGATAATAAGCAAAATTAATGGATTAATATAACTAATGAAACAGAGAAAAAAGGCGCTGTAGTCGGGGGATAAGAAGCCGTAATTTCCTTAGAGCTTACAGTGACTGGCAAAGAGATTCAGGAGTGGTTGTGGTGCCAGGTTGGTGGGGAAAGGGGAAGCAGCTCTTCGTGGGGGCTCTCTGAGATGTTGCAACCTCTTAGATGTATTCTCCAAATGGGCTTTGTTGTGTTGCTTCATGTGATTTTAAAATATAGACTATAGACAACTGTGTCCGTATTAAAATCAAGCAGCATCCCTGTACATTCTTCCTCTCGGAACAACCTGGTGTCTCGCACAGACACGTTTATTTCACTTTTTGTTATCCATAGATTGATTTGGAGAAAGTCCCAAAAGGGAGAGAAAGAAAAAAAAAAAAAGAA
>VXAK01025864.1:284411-375405 GCA_013399435.1 Arenaria interpres
GGTGGGGGCGAAAAAAAAGGCAGTACTAATTCCTGTAGACTTCAAAAAGATCTGATGCCTCAAGTTTTAAGGTATTAATCAAACAACTTTCTGTAATACCAAACCAGTAATTAGTTGAACTAAATTGGGGGATTTCATAGTGTGCGGCTCTTACGTGTAAGTTCAAAGATTTGGGCACGCTAATGAAGGCACAGGATTTCATTCCCAGATATGCTGAAAATGTGGACAGTTGTATGTTTTAGTGATCTGAGCAAATCTACATTCTCTGCCATCACCAAAAAAAAAAAAAAAAAAAAAAAAAAAGGTTTAACCATGTGAAAAAAAAGGTAAGAAAAAGTAGATGCTTTGAAATGATACAGAAGTGCTCCAAGCCCTCCCGCGCTCTGGTTTGGTGCGCATCTGTTAGTAGTGTGATGGAAAGAGGAATTGTCTCTGAGCTCCAGGTGACCGTTTTCCGTGCCGAAATGTGCAGCTGGATCCCCGTTGTTAAAAGAGCTTGTTCAGCTGAAAACATGCTTCCAGGTGGTCGCAGGGACCAGCGCTGCCTTTAGCAGCATATTATAGACATTCAGCTCGTGTGTCGCGTGTTTCTCTTCTGAGCCTGAATGTAAAGTCCTGGCTCCCCAGCCATTACCTTAACAATTTTTTTTAAGGCTTTTTGTGTATTTATGTAGGTGCGGGTGCTTTTTCATACAGAAGGTCACGGTACTTCAGGTAAAGCCTGGGGAGCGTTGTAGCCATTAACTTGCCATTTAAAATGGATAATTGAGGTGCTATAATTTATAACGTATGCAACGATTGACACAACAACTAAATCACTTCAATTGGATTAAAGTATAATTTTAGTAAGAATACAGTTCTTTTAGATAAGATCATTTTACATTTCTGCTGTGCACTGTGATGTGGTCATATAATGATACGAAAATCACACTTGACATTTCTGCTTAAAGAAGTTTTTATTGACTTTGTGCTGAACTCTAGGAGTCTTTAAGAGAAAGGTGGTGCCGTTCGCCCACAGAGTAGTGAACTCTGAACGCTTTTCCTGGCCTTTTCACTTGTCCTAGAAATGTCATGAGGAAGTTGCCTTCTGCTAGTGTACAGCAGGATTCATGGGAAACGGTCTATGTAAAATCCTTCGGTTTATATGCTATATGACAATTTAGTAAGAGTTTCAGAGAATCTTACAGGCACAGAAAAGAGATACACATATTGTTATCCATTTGTAAAAAGAAAGAAGGCAGACGTGGAAAAACGGGCAGTGAAAGATGATCAGCATCACTAATACAGCCTTGCTCTGTATGCCGCCGTTAAATGCAGGAATGAGAATTGTAGGTGTTTCTGGATTTCTGCATAGTTAGCAGTTTTGTACAGGTAATTACAGCTCTCCCTAATCTCTGAGAACTTCTGTACTTTGACATAATCAGACTCTCCCTTCGTAGTCACAGTTGTTTTCTAAATTGTCTGGCCACATTAGGTGATAAAAGTGATTAGAGCAGTAACTCAAGTAACGAGGAATTTTTGCAAAGAAGTGCTAATAACAGTGAAGTTTCAAATCAGCAAAGAAAAGCTTGTTTAGTTACTGGGGTTCACCGTTTCCTGTGAGCCGTGGCTGATATTTAGCCACCTGATTCCTCGGGTCTGTGGTCCGGCGGAGACTCCGCGGCATCCCTGGCAGAGCGCGGCTCAATGTTTGATAAACCTGTGCTATTGGAGATGATCAGATACGTTTCTCATTTTCATATATAGGCTAAGCTTTGCCTACAGTTTGGAGTATTTTCTAGTCAAGTTACAGTGTTTTTACAAGTCTGATCCGAGGCTGTTGATCCCTTCTAATAATGAGTTATATGATTTAATATCATCTTTACTGTTAGTACAGCAATTACTTTTTTTCCCCCTGGCTGAGGACGTGCCTATTGAGTGGATATTAATAAACAAATTATGGGTTTCCTGAGTAAAATATCTCGGTGCAATCTTATTAAAAATGAATCAGAGGTGTGCTTTTTGCAGTTCATTGTGCAGAAGAGCTCTGAGCAACCGCCAGCCCCCGCTGCCCGGGTGCCTGGCCGCGCCGACCCACCGCCCGCCTCAGACAGCGCCCGCGTTCACTTCTTTACAAATGGAAACCGCTTCAGTGAAACACCCTTCATTTCAAAATTAGCAGCAGCAATTGAAAAGCCCTTTTTGTTTATTTTTTTACCTGGTTAATTAGATACAGCTGAGCTCCTGAGAGGCGAGGGTACAGATTCCCGTGTACATAATCTCACTTTGTCACTTTGCATCTGCAGTTATTAGGGACAAAGTAGGCGGATATTGTACAGCTACTGACGATATTGCTTGCAATGTTCTAAGCAGGGAGCATTTGGAGATGTTATTCCTGATGGATCAGCCGGGTCCTGAGTGGCAACCAAGTGGAAGTTGATCTTAATGCTACAAGAAAACTACCTGAAGGCATCTCTCTTTGTTTTTTTTTCCCCTTAAAACCCGTCTCCTTTCAGCCTGCCACTCTCAGCGGTTGGGTTTGATGTGACGGGGTGGCCTGCAGTCACGCTGTGGTTGACATGGTCCATCACCACACATCACAGAAGCGGTAACACAGCTTTCCCTGCAGCAGGACTTTCCCTCTCTCTCCCCACCATTCCCACTGCACCTTAGGTAAGAGCTCCACTCAGTAGTTACATTTCTCTTAAAGAAATTCACAGGAGGATGGACGGGAGAAGAGAAGGTTCTGCTGTGCAGGGCCAATCCATTAGGAGAAAAAAGTACACCTCCCTTTGATTTCTGGTGACAGCTGATGGGTAGAGCTACGTGTCCACACCTCCCTCCTCCAGCCAGCGGCTGTGCCTGCTTTTACCACAGTTGTTGCTCCTGCTCGTGTCCCTCCTGGATTCATTTTCTGAACAACCAAACTGTGTATCCTTGAGACGCCTGTTGCCTCTGCCTGCTGTCCTTCGACAGAGAGAGCAATGGAAGGGAAGAGGAAGGCTCAGAAGGGTCTCCTCGAATTCTTGGAGAGGGCCGCTAAGACAAGCACAGAGGGTGAACACAAGCCGGAGAGCAGATGTTAGACCTCAGACTCAGGAGCATCCCACTGTGTGTGGCTGAAGCTGCTGTAGGTCACGGAAGGGTGACACAGCAGGTAGTGCCTGGCCCCATCCATAGCTGTCCTTCTGTTGACCTGCTGAGCTCAGTTTTAAACTCTATGAATTTATTATAGTTCAGAACCCAATTTTTCTTTATCGTCTTAAGAAGAAAGCCACCGTTACTGTAAAAGTTTCAAAGTTTTCAGGTCTTTTTACAATTACAACCGTGGTTCATTCCATCAAGGGTCAGAAACAGTGACATGATTTTTAGAAACGGTTAATCCACACACTCAAATTCTAGGTGTTTGATACTGTAAAATCTAGAGTTGGCATCTAAATGATTTGTTGCGAATTATTAGTATTATTTTTTTGACTCGGCCATCTCTCCGTCCCCATAGCTAAGGGACTCTGCTGACTACTTTGGTAGGTCCTCCTTTTTCTAATTGCACTTCTTTGCCCTGTCTTCCAAGGTACCTTCATCCACCTCCCGGTCCTGCGGGTTGGCTGCTGCAGTAAGGCGGGCTGTCAATGACTGGGGTTGGTAATTATGCTGATGTGGGCAGACAATCCATCACGGTGGGTTTTGCATGTGGCAGCTGATAATTAATCATGGGGCCATGGTGCAGGAACTACACAGCGGAGCAGAAATTTGTCTTCTAAAGGCCAGCTCAGGGTTTGAGCATAAAGAATAATGAATAAAGTAGCTTGTGGCTCTTGTTTACCGATCAATCTTCCCATTTTGCCTTTTAAACTCTGCTGTAGGGTTTGATGGAATCATCCATAGAAATGAAGATAATAGCTCAGTGGGAAAAATGCACATTTGAAGATTTCACTTTGATACTCTTGGGTGTGGGGTTTTTATGTTTCCATCTAGTACGTAGTAAGAGGAGTTAGGTACTTGATAAATTAGAAACTGGATATATTAGTTTTGGCAGAAGGTGAGGGGGGAGAAGTCTGTGCAGGGGTGGAAGGTCTTGTTGCTGTATTCACAACAGGCATAAAATATCTCCATAAGACCAGTAAAAGATGTCCAAAAGTAACATGAGTATTTGCTGTCACACCTTGGCGTGTATCTGGAGATGACTGATGTTCTGTCAAGGCATCTCTACTCAGATTCATTTGCAGTGTGCTTCCTTCTAAGCTTTCGGTACCTTGGCTGTAGGTTATTGTATGAAAACCATTAGAAGGCCTGAAGGTCTTTGTGGCTTGTTCTCTGAACCTGCCTGGGACTGGCTGAGGTGGCTCATTCCCTCAGATGTTGTAGTCTAGCGTTTCCGAAATGACAGGATCCCTCAGGTGTAGTCGGGGGAATGGGCTGTACTTAGCTGCAATCGTACAGCTTTATGGAGGTTCCGGAGAAAAAAGAATGGAGGAAGCCAGCATCCATTTTTCTCACTTGACAATAGGATCTCACAGCTTCTCTTAGAAAATTTTCTTGGTCTCTTCTCATTGATTTTTGATTTACTGCTATGTTTCATCTCTTAGAGGCGTTCTCAACTCTTGCTGGTAATTATTCTTTCGCTCTTTACCACCCCCGGCAGTGGTCAGTGGTATCAGCTGGTAACATGGACCCTTCCTCATGGCATAAGAGAGTCCTAAAAGCAGATCTCTCTCACCTGTAACTGCTGGTCTTCAAGCTACTCCATCTCATCCCACATTGCCGGGTTTGCGCATCACAGCCCAGGATGCGGACCCAGCAACCTCTTCCAGAGCAATTGCTAACCCCTTGAGCACATCAGAGGGAAGTTTGGCCTCATAACCCTTAAAGAGGAGCAGGCAACAATGGTTTCACTGTTCCACTTGTTTCTGCCTGAAAGAGTTTGGTCACAAAAGGCAGATGAGATAGGATTCTGCTCCTTTTTCCTTCCTGAGGAAGGCTCTGCTGAAGCTGGCCTGGCAGAAAGTCAGCGCAAAAGATCAATCTTTGATTTATTTTTCTTTTAAAGAAAAATGTTTTAAAAAAAAAAGTCTTTAAAAAGCAGCACTTTAGAAAATCGTTAAAGGGAGTGTAGTTTTTGTGGTGTTTTAAAAGTCAGTGTCTGTCTGACAGCGGTGGGGTATTGACCGAGATGGCCCCTTGTTGGGCTCAGTGTGGCTTCTATCAATACAAATACGATCCACGCCGCTCTGAAAGCCCCATGGCCACTTGTGTTCCTTAGACCCAAAACTGTAGTGCCTCCAGTGAACCTTCAACTAGTCCCCAGATATACCGTAAATGAGCCTTGTCTTCCAGCCTGGTGACGTGGGCAGGTGACCTCTGACTCCTCATGTTCGTCTGTGCAATGGGTACATAATGACACTGTTCTGTTCTCCTGAAATGCAAGGTGACTGTTCCATCTACCAACATCAACCATGATGTTTTTTCCACAACTGAGTATTTTAAGTGTACTTACAGAGAAGTATCTGCTGTAAAAATGTAGTTATGGCTTCTCTTGCCCCAGAGCAGAGGGATACTGTTAATCTGCTGTGTCCCCTGTGTTCCCTTTGGCTAGGGTTTGGAAATGACGAGGAGGAGATGCAAGGGCATGGTTGCTCTTTGTTATGGCGTGGAACTCTTGAACCCAATGGAAGAACAGCAAAACTGGGGAGAGCAGGCTCCGGTCCCTGTGTTTCTGGGCCGTGTTTAATCCTTTCCGCCTTTGCAGAAGCACCCTGATTTTCAGAGCATGCCAGCTTTTCACGCAGCTTTCAGAGTGCATTCCAATGCACAGTTGTCCTTTGGGCCACCAGGGCACACCGGGCTCTGACTCTCTGCTGATAGATAGTAGGAGCGTGCACATAATCTTTTCTGCAGCCTATAAGAGCACATTACACTCTTTGCCATTTTAAAGAGCAGTTTTAGTGGCAACCAGCATGTTGTGACCCAGAAGTTAGTTTAATTAGCCTTAGCCAGCAGGTTCATTCGAAACTGAAATTATGGCATGATCCAATGCACTTAAATTAAACAAAGTAAGTGCGTAAAAATGACTTTATAATGAAATAATTAATTGAAGACTCTCAGGGAGGTTTATTAGTGAGATAGGTGCACAGAGAGCAGCGGCAGATGCCAGAGCCAAGTCTGGAATCAGCACTCCAAGTGATTTTCCGTGAGCTTGCCGTTAGCTCAAAGTAAACTTGGCAATTACTGGGGGAAGCGTTGATTTTGAGATGGTGCCCAGCTGGAGGGAATCCACTAAATAAACTGGGCTTCGGTGGGTCTGTGCAGGGCATCGCCAGTGAGTTTTCAAGATTCCAAATGATGGTGCAAAGATCCATCGCTCCTGCTCTCCATGAAAAGCGACGTTTTTCTGTGCACAGAGAGTCACATTTGTAAATCACTGGGTACAGAGGAGATACCTGGAGGCACTAATCCGAGGGGAAATTCAAAGGTAACGCAATCCCAGCCACTAAACAGCAGGGTTCTGATGTCAGGGTACAGGTTGTTTGCTCATTTTTCTTGGACACTTACAATTGTAGATTGCAAAGAAATGAATGGGTTTTGTGTGGAAGGCGAAAAAATAGTTGAACTTTGACAAAGGTTCTTCAAATGCTTTCTGAAACAGAATGAAGGCAAGTATTTTCTGAACTACTAACAATATATATACACTATATAGAGAGTACATAATACAGTATATATTATTTAGTATATATAGTGTATAATATATAGTGTGTATATATAGTATTCTAACAGTATATATACTGTTAGTATATAGTATATACTGTTAGCATATGTGTATGTATATATGTACAATATATACAACACGTACAGTATATCTATACAGTTAGTATATAGATATAACAGTCTATATCAGGCATCTGCTTGCTGTATGTTGCAAATTTCTTACCACTGTCAGGTGGGCTTATTGCATTGTGTTCAAAATATCGGCCCAGATCAATCTAATTATGTGTTATGCCTCCAGCATAACTAAATATTTGTAGAGAGAAACGCTGACCGGTGCACAGAACAAAAATTGCCATTCATCTTTAATCACTAAGACAGAGTAAAGCATTTTTGTTTGTTTGCAAGTATTAATATTGATACGTCCTTCTGGAAATTGCTTAGTACAATTTAATTAATAAAAGATACTAATTCTTAAGCAGAAAACCTTTTAAGTTCCATAAATAAAATAATTGCATTAATGGGTAACTGAATTAACTCCACTTTCCTGTGAAAAAGAGAGGAAGTTTGGGCATCTCAGTTATATTCTTGACTCCAAGAGCTTTCGTGCCTGAGTTTGGCACTTTTCTGGTGTCTGTTCATCGTTCCCTTTCCTCATCTAAAAATCATCAGCTTCCCTAATCTCCAGCCGTGCTGCCAGGAGTAATTCACTAAGGGTAGTGAATTTACTCTAAGAGTAAAGTGAGAAAAAAATAAATATATAAACAGAACTGTTTTTACCGGGATTTCCCTAAACTATTTCCAGCAGCTGCATAAAGGCTGGAGCCAGCACGCAGGGGGCACAGGACCCAGCGGCAGGTGAAAGCCTGGGAAAATTGCCTTTTTTTGGAACCATCGGCTGAAAATGTTCATGATGAAACACCCTGAGCGCGTCTCGGGGCCCTGAGAACATGGGGGGAGTCGTACCCGGCCACTTCTCACCAAAATTCAAAGGAATGCTCCAAACCATGCGAGGTTTTAACTCCCCTGAAAGAAGAGAATTCCCCAGGCTGTTCCCCGTGACAGCTGTGTCACTCCAGCTTAAAAACACGTGATACTACACAAACCTGGCACAAGAACTAATCATCTTCCAGATTTGGAGGCTTTTTTGTTTGCTTGGTTTTTTAAGAATCAAAAGGTAATTGAGGTTGGAAGGGATGGGACTGATTTCAGAGGCAAAACAGGATGCTCAGGACCTGGTCCAGCTCAGTTCTGAGTATTTCTGGTGTGGAGACCCCACAGTCCGTGCGGCCATGTGCTCCGTCCCTGCAGAACTACTTTGACAGAAACACCACCGCTAATCAAGCGTAAGATTTACCTATCTTGATAAATGAGGAGATAAAGCTTTTCTGGTTTGTCAGATCAGTGCTTTCAGAGAAGTGCTTCTGAATGTTTGCACAGCCCGACGTTCCCGTGCCTCATCCTTGGTTGAAAGTAACACTTATTCCAGTTTGCAAATAAGACTTTTCGCAGGGGTGCTGGCTCTGCCCCAGCGGGAATTGCCCTTCAGGAGAGGCAGGGTTGGCTCAGGGAATTAATTCTGGAGCTGTGTCACTTCATCGGGAGCCTGCAACACCTTTAGAAGCAGCAGTGTAGAAATGGCCCATTCAGCGAAAAAACACCTAAACGTTACAGTGAATTTCTTGCAGTAAAACATGCAGGATTTAGAAGAGACAAACAGTACAAAAGGCGTTTAATTAGATGGAAATGTGAAGTTAATTTAACTAGTGTTTCTTCATCAATTCATTGGATTTCGTGCATTGAATTACTCCTGTCAGCGTGCCCCTTCTTCTCTTTCTGTCACTTGAATGGGAATGGAACGGAGAGCTGTGCTTGCTTCTAGAACATCCCGAGGGAAATCCTTCTGGAGCTGAACCTTTTTCCACACGTGTCCCGAGAACTGTCCTTTGAGGCCTGTGTCCCTCTGCGGCGGGATGCAGCGCTGGGGGAGGCTGGGGATGCTCCTGGGGGTGCCCCTGAGGAGCACCTGGCTGGGGTCCCACCAGGCACTGGTTCTGAGCGCGCTGGTATTGACTCACTGGCACCGCCTCCGAAAGCTCTCTTAAATAGTCAGTGTTTCTGGGGGCTGGGATGGGAGTTATAAAGATGCGTAATAGCTGTTGGCTCTGCTTCCGGGCTATATTGAGATACATTGCTTTTTCCATACCATTTCATACAGAATATGTGCAGTATTGTGTTTTTATGGAGGATGAAAATTAGTCTTGCTTTTCGTACAGCTTTGGAGGGGGAAATTGTGTCCGCTTTTGTAGGTAGCTATTGGAAAAGTAATTACACTCTCCTTTAATAGAAAATAATCGATCTAATTGTGTACCTGTATGTCACAGCTGAGGAAGCTTTAACTAGTTTCATCCTAAGCTATCAGGATTTTGAAAGAGAAGGGATAAATATAATGGACTGTGCTTCTTATTTTTGTTGATGTGTAGATACCTTCAGAAGACCAAGGAAGAAGATTTTTGCAGGATCATGTGCAGCTAACAGTGTTTTCCATTTGCTGTTTCTAAGTTTGATTATGTGTAATCTAAACTTGATTGCATGTGGGAAAATTGATTTTTCTCTTACAAGTTGTGGAATGGGCACCATCTTGTGGTAAGCGGGGCAGAAACCCCAGCGCCGTTGGGCAGAATGGCAAAAGTTCTGCTGGTGTAAAGGGCTGCCTTCATTTGTCTTACAAAGCGGTACCTGAAGTACTCGTGGCGAGGTCTGGAGCTAAACAGGACCAGGCACGTATACAAACACTGAAATTTGGTGATTCAGGGGGCTGAACATTTTAAACATATAGAAGGTTCCTGGTGCATGGTTAGCCTGGGCCAACCAGCCACACAAAGCAGCTCCCAGGCAGGGTTTGGGAGACAGCAGGGAGGAGGACCATTCCCGTTCTGGAGTCTGGGGGTTGGTGCGGCTGTTTTGGAGGTTCAGAGAGGTTGGCGGCGTGGTTGTCACCCACCATCAGCTGGCCTGAGGGCAAGCTTGGTCAGCGTTTGGTTAGTAGAGAGTCCAGCATGGAGGTCTCTGGAACATGCTCTTTTTCTTTGGAATGACCTTTTTTTTCCAGCTAAATGGTGTTTTTCCCCAGCCTGTAGGGCATGAGGAGAGGGGACCAATAGACTGCAATATTTAAAAGAATCGTAAACCATAGCTTATTCCAGGGCTTTTTGATCCTTCCTTTTTGTGTTGTCTCCAGGCTGACGGGCGGTACAGTGACGGGCAGACACGGTGGTGGTGGCTTTGTGACCAGGGTGTGCTCTTGCCAGGGCTCCACTTTCCCCTCATACTGCCAGGAGATACCTGTGGGTGATAAATCCTTCCATCCAATAACCCTCACGTCGCTCCTTTTATGATTTATTGGACTGTAAAAGGTCTCACACATATTAGATGCTGAATCTCCATATCTCCTAGGTGCAAGCGCACTCTTGTATCCCAGGCCAATATCTGTTGGGAAGATGATTTTCAACTTTAGCATCTGTGGAATTATCATCCCTTTTCCAGAAAGAATTCATCTGGGAAAACGTGGGTGTGAAACATTAAATTTTAAGGAGGACAAAGTATTTTAAAATATTGCCAAAGAAAAATTTCCTGCTTCTCTATAATCCCTTCCCAGCCAGAGGTGTAGCTCATTGCTCTTCTGATGTATGAGGGTTTGCAAGATCTCACTTGATTTTCATCCAACGCTCTTGAAGTTCTGAATGATAAATCCAGCTTATTGGAGAACGGGAGGGCTTTCAGTGTTAAATTACTCTGAAGATTCCCTGCCTGCATTTGAGCCTCCGCTGGAGACCTAAATGAGCAGAAAGATCTAAAAGCAAGTGTGCTGCGGAAACAGTAATGGCAATCGCTTTGTTTCATTCGGGCACAAATCAGAACAAATAAGCCTTTCTTTTATGTTCAGTGAAAATAGAAATGGTTCCCCCTTAATATTGCACTGCTCCTCCTAAGGCTTTCTCTGCGTGTTTTTGCACGGTTGCAAAAATAGTGGCACAAACTTTCAGTTCACTGCAACAACACTGACAAGTCTTTACTCTTTAGGCAACAAGGAGTTGTTTTTAAAAGCTCAGGAAGGTATGAAAACAGCTGTAGATACTATGGCTTTTTTTGGGTCAGGCTACAGTAAAATTTACCAGACTCCTTTGCTCTAAATTTTCACTTTGATTTGAGAGATGCTTATGCTGTAATACACACTAGGGGAAAGTGAGTTGTATTAAATTAATGTTAAATTTGTAATTTATACCAACGAAAGGAACAAAACTCAAAAGTGCTGCAGATCCATATTTGCTGCAGTTAATCTACCTGGAGGTGGTGGTAGGTGGGGGAAAAGGCACCTCCAAAGACTTTGTGGCACTTTCAAGGGCTGTCGTGGAAGCAGTTTTCTTAATATAAATATTAATATATAATAATATTATGTATAATATATTACTATAATCTTAATAGAAAACATTTTTTTAAGCTTTTTTGGGGGGGAGAAATAATTTTGTTGAAAAACTGTGATTTTTGAACTGAAATTTAGCACCCACTTTCTACTTCAGTGCCATGGTTTGAAACAAAGTCTGCTTGGAAAACAGGATGTTCTTGGAAGCAAGCCCTAGAAACAGACACAGGGGTGGCAGCAGAAGGAAAGCTCCTTGACCCTGTGCTCTGGTGCTCCCGATGTTTTTCAGTAGTTCTGCAAAGCCGAATTCTCACTGTGAGTCCCCTGGCCATGCCAATCTCATCCCCACTCCCACTCACTGATTTGAGAGCCAACTCCATTTTCTTGGTCCAGTTGTGTTGTGGGAGTTCCTTACGTAGACATGGCCATGGGCTCCAACCGAGCACAGCTCCGGGAGCTTCTTGGTGCCTTCTGCCTTCAGTTACTGTGATATTGCTCGTTCTACTCTTGACTTGAGTAACAGATTTTTGCTTACGAAGAGTATATCTTTTGAAATGAGATTGAAAATCGGTCCACTCAAAAAGCTGTCTGTTTACTCAGAAAAATGGCAAAAAAGTGCCAGAACTGCTTAGCGCAGGAAAATGAGATGCCTTTATGCTTGTGACCAGAATGATTTTGAGGAGCAGGGAATCGGTTTTGCTGTAGATGAAATGTATACAGTAAAAAAACCTGAAATAAAAAAAATATAAGGCAAAATTCAAATTAAAGGACTAAAAAGAGAACAAAACCGAAGTGAAACCTGCACAGACATAAGAAGAGCAAAGTAAAAAATGCATGTAAACACACTGGGTTTATCTCTGTCATAATTAGGTCTGCCAGCAATGCACTCTGCAAATGTGAAAGGATATGTCATTCTAAAGTTTATAAAAACATTCATACCCAAATAATTACGTGTAGGGCATATTTAATTAAAATATAATCTACTGTCACTTGTGGTAAAGGTCACTAAAAGTAGCTGTGTCACTCACAGCTACTGCAGCGAGACATTTCTAACACACCTGTATGTACTGTTCGTAAGGGGTTTTGTGGGTTTCTTCTTAATATTTATTGTTATAGGTCAAAACCGAAGATTTTCTGTTTCAGTTTTCTGAAAGTGCTAGTAGTTTGTTCGATTAGCTGTGGGTATGTTGTTCACAGGAATATTTGAGAAGCATCCTTGTATTCAGTATTCTTTCAGCTGACAGCAATGGATATTACTAATCCTACCACCCAGCCTGTCATTTTCAAACAATATTTTGGCCTATGCTATCAGAACAATTTTTTTCTTCAATAAGTACTTTTTAAGAATGATTTCTATGCTGTTAAATCATTCTAAAATTCAAATTGCTATCATAAAAGCAGTGCATTAAAACTCTTGCAGCTTTTTTTTTTTTTCAAAACCACTACTCTCGTAGCATCAAAATGGATAGAAGCCAATATTTTTCCCTTTGAAAGGCCTCTTGGCACGAGGCTGGTGAATTTCTTGAACACTATATAAATATAACTTACAGCCAAGCGTGGTTTGCAGCTCTGCAAGCTAAGGGAATTAGATTTATTGGGCTAAAGTGTATACAGTATTAGTTTATAGCCAAAATGTTGTTGTCTATGGTTTCCAACAGTTTATATTTGTATTTTTATTTATGGGAAGGAGGGTTCATGCTGAGTGAGGTGTTAGTCTGGAGCTCATCATTAGTGCTGATGAAGATCGTCTCGCTGCTGGCTGTGAGTCAGGAGCCCCGAGCCCCAGTTCACTTCCACCACTGAGGGCGGCTGAACTTTTTGAAGTTTTCTTTCCTTTTTGAAACCCTGCTCTTGGCTCCCAGGTTCCCAGCTCAAGCATGAGCTGCATCAGCAGCTGAATTGTTGATGGGTCTGTGTTTGCGGTCATCATGGTGGTCCCTTTGTTTGGGAGCAGCAGCCTTACCCGTGCCGCTCTGTTGGGCATCTCCCATGGGAACCATCACATCACAGGGAGGTTTTGGTGTTTTCTGTCTTCCCAGCATCATAACTGTTGTTTCCTGAATGTTTTAACAATTCTGTTAAGTCTCTGGCTGGTATTTTTGCTGTGTCAACACCAGGAAGTTTGGAAGGTCCCTGTCTATGATATAGTACTTCTGAAGTATCTCCCTAGTGATGGGGTATCATGATGTTTCCCAGGGCCTTTGCTGCCTGGAGTTTGCTGCTCTGCCAGGGGCCAAAATCCCACTTGTGACACAAACTGAGCAGCTCCTGGTGTCGGAAGGTCTAGTGCCAGAGGAGAGACCACAGTGTGCTGTGATGCCATGTGGGGGACCTCACCTCTTTCAGCAGTTAAGGCCCATCCTCGTAGAGAATTGCATAAGCTTGTTAAAATGTTTAAAGTACTGAGTACTTCTGATGTCATAGAATCATGGAATAGTTTGGGTTGGGAGGGACCTTATAGCCCCCCCAGTGCCACCCCCTGCCCTGGGCAGGGACACCTCCCACCAGCCCAGGTTGCTCCAAGCCCCCTCCAACCTGGCCTTGAACCCCTCCAGGGATGGGGCAGCCACAGCTTCTCTGGGCAACCTGGGCCAGGCTCTCACCACCCTCACACCAAAGAAGTTCTTCCGCAGATCTCATCTCAATCTCCCCTCTTTCAGTGTCAAACTGGTTGTGCAGAAATGGTGCCCGTTTTGGAGCTGGATGGTGCCAGGTCTGTTCACGGAGTGGCCTGAGCAAACCCAGAATCTGCCATGTGGACACATAAACCTTAGGAGTGACCCTCAGCTCAAAAAGCCGTCGTATTTTTAGGCTTTCGGGTTAACTTCCAGCAGCAGGTCTTGAAGTGTGTCGGCCGGAGTGAGGATGCAGCGGGCACACTGCTATTGATTCTCAGAGCGTTATTTTTCTTGTCTTTGCCCTTGAGTCTTTCGGATGAGCAATGAGGTCTTGACCGCCTGGGAGAACGGGGTATGATCTCATTTGCACCGCTGTGTCTTCTGGCTTCAGTCCAGAGAAGTTATTTGACCTCAGGACTTGCGGGCAGGGTGGTTGATCTAGATTTATGTTAAGAGTACAGTGAATGAAAATCTGATCTTTTTATTTAAGACTCATGAAATTATGGGCATTAGCCTTAGTATCTTGGGGATATTTCAGTTTATGCAATTTTTTGATAAAAATAATGTCTGTACTCTCAGTTATGCATGGTAGTCTTCCCTCTCCTCTCCACTGAGTAATGTGCTGTGAAACATTTCTTAAGCTGCTCGAGAGCAGCCGTTTTTAATCCTGAGAAGCAATTCCTCTGCAAAATGCAGCATCGAGTTACCCGGACATAAATCCAGGTCAGCTCCTCCAGTTTCTGTTGCCTGTGTTGCAATGATATCACCGGAGGCAAAATTCTCCTTATAGAAAAACATCTTTGAAAGTCAATTTTAACCCTTCTCAAAACACTATTTTGTGTACAGTTGCTGGTGCATAAATCATTCGTTGTGTTACACGATAGGCACGTCTCTGCTTTTCCCTGTTTTGTTTCCCGATACCGTAACGTGTACGGGATTTATGGTACAGACCATCTCGAGGAATGCTGCATCCCGCAGACGGGTGTAGCTGCTGGAAAGACACCTTATGTCATTTTCTCCTTCCATCCCACCTCGGGAACCAAGACCAATTCAACGCTGCTCTGGTGAGCTTTCCTTCAACCTTCACGCTTTTCCCACACTGCGTAATTTGTGTTTAATAGCCCCAGATGGTAACCAGTGAGACCTGGACAGGCTGGAGATTTGGGGAGAGAGGAACCTGATCTACTTCAATAAAGGCAAGTGTAGGGTGCTGCACCTGGGCAGAAATAACCCCCTGCACCAGGACAGGTTGGGGCTGACCTGCTGGAGAGCAGCTCTGAGGAGAAAGACCTAGGAGTCCTGGTGGACAATAGCATGACCATGTGCCCTGTAGGCGGGAAGGCCAATGGCATCCTGGGGGGCATCAGGAAGAGTGTGACCAGTAGGTCAAGAGAGGTCATCCTGCCCCTCTGCTCTGCCCTGGTGAGGCCCCATCTGCAGCACTGGGACCAGTTCTGGGCTCCCCAGTAGGGAACTGCTGGAGAGGGTACAGCAGAGGGCTACAAAGATGATGAGGGGCCTGGAGCATCTCTCTTATGAGGAAAGGCTGAGGGACTTGGGTCTTTTTAGTCTAGAGAATAGAAGACTAAGAGGGATCTGATCAATGCTTCTAAGTACTTAAAGGGAGAGCGTCAGGAGGATGGAGCTGGTTTTTTTTCAGTGGTGCCCGGTGACAGGACAAGAGGAAATGGGCACAAACATGAACATAAGAAGTTCCGTCTAAACGTGAGGAGGAACTTCTTTCCTGTGAGGGTGGCAGAGCAATGGAACAGGCTGCCCAGAGATGTGGTGGAGTCTCCGTCTCTGGAGACATTGAAAACCCACCTGGATACGTTCCTGTGCAACCTGCTCTGGGTGGACCTGCTTTGGCAGGGGGGTTGGACTAGATGATCTCCAGAGATCCCTTCCCAACCCCATGTGATTCTGTGATTCTGTGGTTTGCAGTGCCATAAAGGCTGAGCGCCGTTGGCTCAGCCAGAACCTGGAATTCATTTCCCAACACATCGAGAGTGAAGTCATATCGGTGCAGATGTTCAGTGGCTGTGCATATTAAAGGGCTGTTAGCAGAATCATCCAAATCAATACTTCATTTGTCTCTCAGGATGTGACTGCGCTGGAGTTTCATTCATTCGCTGTCTAATTATCCCTAATCTGCTGCTCCACATGCTCCATGAGCGAAGCAATTGAGATAATAAAGTTGTATTAAGGCGACCCTGGCAATAATGCAAGTCTTTTGGATAACAGAAGAATTTTGTTCATTTTGTTGCTTAGTAACAAAAATATTGCAAGTAGGTTGTGTTAAAAAAAAAATGTAATTTTTAGTCAGGTATTCATATTCTGCATAGTTATAGACCGTGATTAATGTCGCTGCTCAATTTTGACAAGACACCGTGTGTAGGTTCTGAATCTGCAGTAAATCAGCAGATGGAAAAGCCACTTGGCTTGAAATGGTATTTATGTGTTCGTTCCTTAGGATCCCAGAGTGAGTGGCAAGTATTAATGTGATTGAGGGCAAAATGGTTTTAAATTTTATGTAGATATATGGAATGTTTTTTTTCTTTTCTTCCCTGTAGAGAACCCCAAGTACATTTTTAAAGACTCTGGTATTTTGTTATGCTGGGCGAGAGTCTAAGTGGTGCGGGTGCTGGCAGGAGAGGGTGCAGAGCGGGTGCTTGGCTTTGGGACCATGGGACACCTCCTGGGGAGGGACAGTCTTGGGACAATTTTCCCACACTTAAATTGCGTTGTGAAAGGCTTGTAGTGGCTGCTATGAATTGTGTCTAAAAAACATGTTGGATTAGCGTTTTACCTGAAATACCACTAAAACAGTGGTATTTGCGAGTTTTTCTGTTTTAAATGACCAGCCAGGGGGTAATATCAGGATTTGAAGCTCTTCTGCTTTGTTTTTTGCTCTTGTTACTCATCCCAACATAGCTTAGTGTAAGATGTTTTCAAGTTGTTTCACTCTCAGTAATAATAACTTATTCCACATATTAGTGTGACTGGCAAAGAGTGCAATTACTGTTCTCAACAGCAGAATTATGACCATCAGAAAATATGATGGTCTAACCGCCAAGTATTCTAATAATACATACTTCTTAACAAAAAGTCAGTATTTTGAGAGGAGCATTCACTTTTTCTGAGTGCTGTGATAAGCACGAAGCTTGTGATAAGGACCCTAGATATCTGGATGTAAGTTTGGGATTCTTTTAAACAATTCACTTTTGAAGTGTAATTATTTGTGATATTATTTTAAACACATTTATTTATTCTAAATAAATAAATTTATTTCTAAAAATCTTCAAATAATTATTCATAGTACAAAAATTCAATAGGGAACCAAACAAACTTTAGATTGTTGTCTTCCAAGACACCTTGCACTAATTATGACAGCGCAGTTTCGGTAGTATTGATCTTGAATTTTAACTGTCTTCCAGTAAAAGGTAAAACATTTCAAAGGCGCTGAGTTCCTGCAGCGTTTCTGGGGGGCCCAGATTGTTAGTGCCTGGAGAGGAGGATCTGAAATGTTTCCTCTTTGCTAAAGGTCAGTCAAAATAATTATTGTAGAGAAACTATTGCTACTGAAGCAAAGGAAAAACATTTACTTTGTAGAATAGGAATTATCAGCATTACTCTGGGGCTTCCTGCCTTCCCAAGAATTCACTTGTGATCAAATTTTCATGATATCGCAGTTTTATAGAAAAATCATTAATTGTAAAACCTTATGGTCCTTGTTGAAATTTCATGTTTTCATTGAGAGGTCCATTTCTGGCGGATCACGCACACTTTCGCACATGGGTAAATTTTAAGCGTTCAAAGTGAGTCCCCAAAGGCACCTTCTTATTTGGTTTTCAAATGTATTTGCATTTTCAGTACATCCGATAAGATCCAATTACTATAAGCTTTGAGGCAAACTTGTCTCTTTTTTTTTATAATTACGCTATTTCCTAGTATTTTGTCTTATTACTTGGAAATACACTGTGAGAACTGTATTTAAGTAGTGATTTCAGTAGCTTATAGCAAGCACGTAGGGGGTAGCATCAGACACAGTTTGTGGAGTAAGGAATACGCCAGACTGTCATTTCATCTGTCTCTTCCTTTGTCAAAGGATGCTGACACAAATAATATGGGAAAAACACTGCTCGAACTGATAAAAATTGCTTAGTGATATTTGGCAGTGTTGGGTTGATGGTTGGACTCGATGATCTGAAAGGTCCCTTCCAACCAAAATAAGTCTATGATTCTGTGAAATCTTTAAATGGCTAAAAATTTCCTTGGCCGTCCTGGAAATAAATTTGCAGTGTATTTATTTTGTCTGTAAAATAATACTACCCCAGTATCTACAGCAGGTTACTGTTCATAGCCCTGCATCACCAGCCCCTCTGCTCAAAGACTGTTTTTCTTCTCACTCCATATTTATGTTTCTATTTATTTTAACTTACTCAAGGGCAGAATATTCATTGCTAACCTTGATAGCAGAAGGTCTTTTGATCTAATAGGTCTATATTCACTCCCTGAATTTTTTCTGTGCTGTTTAAATTATTTTGCAGCAGTGTTCGTAGTGTCTTTCACATCTATAAATCATAGAATCACAGACTGGTTTGGGTCAGAAGGGACCTTAAAGCTCATCTCATTCCAACCCCCTGCCCTGGGCAGGGGCACCTTCCACCAGACCAGATGAGCTCTTGTGTTCCAGCAAGCACTGAATTTCTCTTCGTTATTTTTTCTATCTTTTCAAATTTTTTTTTTCAAAGTGTAAGGAAAGTATTATACTGTTTTAATGAAAGAATCATGGATTATTTTCTATGGGTCACTTCAGGGCTTTGTAACCCGAGAAATTAAAAATACAGTATTTTGAATCTTTTGGGACTTCTGTGGTTTTCTGCAAGTATGAGTTGCTGAATGCCTTGGATGTGTATCATTAGAGACCGCTGGCCAGAATTCATCCCACTCACCTCCTTAAAGTCAGATTACTTCTTATTAGCATTTATTTTACTTATGTAACATCATCTGTTAGACTTGACGCTCTGATTGAAGAGACCTCTATTGGTTCTATCACCTGCCTGGACACGTTCCTGTGCGACCTGCTCTGGGTGGACCTGCTCTGGCAGGGGGCTGGACTAGATGATCTCCAGAGGTCCCTTCCAACCCCATGTGATTCTGTGATTCTGCTTGAAGACCTCTAGCATTCTGGCCATTACTTACCAATTAGCTCATCTGCCATGGGGATTGCTTGTTGAAGGATTTTCTCCGCTTAGGCTGGTCGTATCGTTAGCGAGAACTTAGAGATGTGAGCAAAGAAACTTCTCCAACAGCACCCGGCTGACTAGCGTTAATTCCTCTCACTTCTCATAAAGCAGCAAAGTGATCTTCAGAGATCAGATAAATGGCGTCTCTTTTCCTAATGCTCCGCAACACGTGGCCGAGCTGGGAAAATTTTGGATTATGTAGAGAAATCTTCCTGCCTGGTGTGTGCGATGGGAAGCTGTCTGGCGTTGCTAACGGGAGGAATTGTTGCTGCAGCCCATACTCGTGAGCTATCCCTGCGGGGACGGGCTGTGCCAGGTGAAAAGAACATCAATCTTTCCGTGAGGTCTTTTGGAAAAGAATCTTTGCAGTTTGGCTTCGGCAAGAACATTTATAGGATGTAGGTTGCACTTGGGGAGAAATCTCCGGTTCGGGAAGGCAGTAATTGAGTTGCTGCCGGGCGATGTGTCGCCCCGTGCCCCCCAGGGAGTCCTGGTTTCCAGCTCTGCCTTGTCCTGCAGATGGTATGTGTCCAAGAGCCACCTGAGATGGTGCCCCAAATACTTTTGTTGTCCCACCAGTCACCAGGGAGAGACGGGAGGTTCTCTGGGAGTGGATTTCCCACCCCTGTCACCTCCTGTCCCCATGTCCCCATCACGCAGGCAGGATGCCTCGTTGAGGGGGCACGGTGTCCTGAGGACCCGCTGCTGCCTCCCGCAGTCCCGGGAGCTCTTGGGGTGACATCTCCCTGCCTCCCTGGCGGTGATGCTCCAGCCTGGGGATGAGGCCCAGGAGAAACGGCAGGAGCCAGGGACCCAGCTGGGTCCCCCGGTGCCACCACGGGGAAGAGCAGCTCTCGGGGACACCGGCCCTGGTTCAGTGGTGGGGATTTGGCGACACTCCTGCCGGTCGGAGCCCTCAAATTCGGAGATGGCACTGTAAACCCTGCCTCCCGCTCTCCGGTGTAGCTGAAGTTTTCGCTCTATAGTTCACAAATCACCCGTGTTATATGAAAGCCCTTTTCAGAAGGTCCTGCTTTAAAACAAAGTGCGTTTTCCTAACCTGGCTGGGTGTCCAAAGCTACCGCCTGGCCCAGGGCAGCTGCTGCCTCCTTACACTAACGAGCCCCGAGTCCCCGGCAGACCTTGCCTGATGAAACAGGTAGCTCTGGGGTTCCCGGCCTGCAGAGGGTCTTAAAAGTAAAAACAATATTGACTTTGACAGCGAGATGAAATAGTGCCGTGCTGAGTCCGTGGCTTCGGGAGGGCTCTGCGGCGCGTTGCTGGCGTGGATGCTGCAGGGAAACACGCAGCGGGGTGGTGGGAGGAGAGGTTGTGGAGAGTCACCGAGACGTGTTCAAAGGGACCTGAGGTATTTCTGGTTTTCTCGTGTTCAGTGAGATCCTCCCAAAAGCATCGCCTGAGTGTTACACGTGCAGTTTAGTCGTGGAAAACACAAGAGCACACCCTTCTATCCGAGAATTGGAATGTATTCAGTGCCATTTAAATTGTATTTCCACTTATGCAAATTATCTGTTTATTCCTTGTTCTTATCAATAATGCAGTTATAATAGCTGTAAGCCAGCGTCCTGTTATCTGCCCTTTCCTCTGGTGTGTGTCGCTCCATTGAGGGGAGCTCTTTGCCCTCAGGAGTATGATAGTGAGGCTGAGGGTTTCTTCCTCCCAGGGTTACTTACTCAGGTATTTTAATCCTCCTCTGTAGATGCTGTGATTTTCTTTTAAGGGGAGAATGATGCAACCACACACAGCTAAACAAAATGCAGCAGAAAAAAACCCCAAATAATGTAAGTAAAGCTCAGAGAGACGAGCTAAGCAGCAGCCCATCTGCACCAGTAACTGGGGTGTTACAGCACGGGCAAGTGAGACGGTGATCATCAGAGTCTGAAGCAAGTTGGAGGCATGGACTACCTTTCCTACGTATTTTTACAGACACAGCAAATCAAGGTGCTGTAAATTCAAGACACAGCATAAGTCCTGTGTCCCGGTGTGCTTAGTTTTTTATGAAGACTGACCCCTCTTGCTGGCACTGGCAATGCCGACCTGAGCGGTCCACGGAGCTACAACAGAATTGAGCACTTCAGTCCTTAATTCCCTTGAAAATGGAATTTACACTTGAGTAAAGCTCTTACTTTACAGACTTGCTGGCAAAGTGAGCCAAATGGCGAGATGTATTACAGAGATGCGCTCTGCCCTTTGCAGCAGAGCTAAAAGCCCGTTTCCTTCAGCAGAATGGTAGCCAGGTATCGATAGAAGTCATATTCATTTTAGAGTATTGTATTTTACTTGTATTTTACCTTTTACTTACGTACTCTCTGCTGGATTGGTTTTTAGAGTTTTCAGCTTTGCCCGCTGCAACTTTTATTTACTCCCCTGTTTTTTTTCCATTGCTCTTCTTGCCTTTTCGCTGCTTCCCAGAGAATGCGAACAGTAGCATAACTCCAGAGAAGAATTCAGAGCTCTTGCTCTCAGGTAGCTTTGAAATACAGTTAAATGTGTTCCTTGGCCTCTAAGCGCTGTCAGAGGTGACTTTGCAGAGCCTGACAAGCCTCTGCCACTCCAGGTGAGGAGAGGTGAATCCAGCAGTGTCTTAGTTCATCAGAAAATTGAGTAAAATTTTGGCAGTTTTTTTATTCATTTCTAAACGTGAATCCTCTAAATGAGAACAGATAC
This sequence comes from Arenaria interpres, assembly GCA_013399435.1. Taxonomy (NCBI): domain Eukaryota; kingdom Metazoa; phylum Chordata; class Aves; order Charadriiformes; family Scolopacidae; genus Arenaria; species Arenaria interpres. The sequence continues at coordinate 306,068 of VXAK01025864.1, forward strand.
AAAACTGGTGTCTGGGTCAGTGGTGGCACCGTTTCTCTGTTCGATTGTGCCTGCTTTTACCTATTCTGTGTGATCTCTACCTGTTTTACTTGGGCCTAAGAAGGGGAAAAAAAACAAAATTTGGGAAATAAGTTATTAAAAATTTATTTGAAAAAAAAAAAGAAGAGAAGTGATTACCACATTTCCACAGAAAACCCAGCAACTCTACAGGTCAAACTGCCGGTAAAATGCAGAAATGCTTGGGTTTTTTCCAGGCAGCCCATTGCTGGAGATTAGTGAGTTGGCTGTTGGAAAGGGCCCAAGTGATTCTGAGGAGGAAGATCTCTGTAACACAGGACATCTCTTGATATGTGACTCACACAACAAAAAGTTTTCCTGGGGAGGAGAGTATTTTCTGCCTCGGTTTTTTTGGCATTGCTCTTCCCTGCTGCCCACACCAGAGCGGTGCCAGCTTGGAGTGCAGGGGACACATTGATTAAAAATACTATTTGCAGTGAATGGCAAGAACTTTCCTGCTCCTTTTATTACACCTTTTTTTTAAAATGTCTTTCTCTGCTAAAGGTGGAAACCTCCCACCAGCACAAAGCTGGGGGGACGTGTGGGTGGGACCCCGTGGGAACCGCAGCGCTTCCAGCTCGGTGGGAGGATGGTGAGGGGATGGTGCGTGCGGTCCTGGTCAGGACCAGGGGGCTGCTTGGGCCAGCCAAGATACTGACAGTCTGCTGAATGCTTTAGTTAAAAGTGCTTTAAAATGAAAATGAGGGGATCTTTTGTTTTTCTCTTCATATATTTCTTAAAGTCAGGCATTTCTATTCTAGATTTACATGCAGTTTTGGACAAAGTTATTTTTCATGTCTAAGGAAATCTGAAGTACAAAGGTTATTTCCCCTATTGAATGTGCAGTTTTAACAGCAATAAAGGTATGAGAGCTGTGTTCAGAAGTACAGCGTTTTGTCCATCTTTAAGGATCAGTAAAATGCTGTGAAGCTGATGTTATTGGTCTGGTTTTGAAATAGCTTTACACTTTCCATGAGTAATATGGCAATGATTTATTTCACTTGAGATCTGCTAACCCGTTAATTCTTTGCTGGAAAAGATCGCTAGGAGGAGACTGTGTTTATGCCAGTATAGACCAGGTTCTGTCACAGATTTCACAGGAAGAATTCACAGGTTCTGCGTTTGGGTCGGGACTCGTGTGGCTCTCCCTGGGGGGGTGGAACGAGCTAGGGCTCAGCTTTCCCAAGGGATGCAGAACAGTCCCTGCCACCCTCACTCCGTGTGCCCAGAGGTGACCGTGTCAGCGTAAACTTTGTTAACGTATAAAGTAAAAAATTCTAGATGATATCCTCAGTCACATCCTTTGTGACAGAGAGCAGTCTGGGGGAGGGAAGGGGCTGGAGGAGTGTTCAAAATAGGCTGTAGAGAAATGTCTGGGCACAGTCTCATGCCACTGCCGTCGTACAAAAGCTGCTGGGAGCTTGCATCCACTGGTTAATATTCAATATAATATTTATTTATTTATATAAACTTTGGATCTTGGCTGTTCATTTAGTATGCAGTGTGTCTCTCTCTGTTTCTTAAATTCAAATCCTTAATGAGGGAACCTGCCAGACTAAAGAGGATGTGGAGGGCTTCGGTGACACGGCAGCTCAGTTGTGACAGCTGAGAGACAGGAACAGACAGGTTGGTTCAACCTGTAAAACAAAGGGAGAAAAAAGATAACAAAGAAAAGAAAGAACTTGATGTCTCCTCTTCCAAAGCTTAATTTATGCAGCAGCTCATTTATTTGCTCTTTTTCTTGGTTTAAATAGAAAGTGAAAAGCCAGTCATCTGCCCATGAGAAAGCCATGGTGTTATTGTTTGATTAATAGCTCATACTAATGTTAGGAAATGCCTAATTATGCATCAATGTTTGCCTCATTATGTGGAGGAACATCATCATAGCAGATTAGTCTATGAACAGAGTGGTTTCCTTTTTGATAATTAATTCTCATGCTTCAAAGTGCGTAACCCAAACAGCAGTCTGGTTCTTTCGGTGCAAGATTTCTATACACCTAATTTTGGAAGCAAGCTGTTTGTTGCAAATAATGAAAAAGAAAAAAAAAAAAAAAAAAAAGGAAAGTAAAAGGCAAAAACCAAAGTTGCCTGATCTAATCTCAGAAACATGGCTCAGAGAGATTGCTTTTCTGAGCCGGGAGGTTGTCGGAGAATTCCCGTGGCCTGCAGCTCTCTGGAAGGTTCTTCAGCAGCATTGACATAGCAAGGATGCAAAGGTCATACCAAGAACATGGCCAACTTTCGCAAATAAATGAGTGAAACAATTTTGAGAACCACAGTTCCAGTTTAGAAAAGACAGACTTTCTAATACCAAAGTTTCAGAAGAAGAGATGTATTCCAATCCAGGCAAAGCTGAAAAAGAGAAAACTCTTGAAATAACGACCAAGAAAATGAAATGTTTGGATGATGGAATGCAGCAATCGAGAGAAGAAACTGGATACTTGCTTCAACAGTAAGTGCTCTTGAAGCTTACAAAGGCTTCCAGCTCTGAAGAGTCTAGTAATGCTGGGTGCTGTGCTGCAGGCAATAAAACTCAGGAGATACAAAGGATATTTAAAAGTTTACGGCTGCTTACTTTTTTCTGGCATTTGCAGTACTAGGAATTTAAGGCCCCTTTCGGGAGGTTAGAGAAACCTTAGTGAGTGTCTTTGTGTTTTATCCTGCTGCAGAATGTAGAGCTTAGGTAAATTCATCGCTCCTCAGTACAGACTCGGGGCCTCAGAACCCCCGTTCCTGCCTCAGAGGGGGCTTTCTTAAAAAGACAGATGCCCATACAGAAGCTGGAAGACAGGAGGAACTCCTTGAAACAATATCAAACTTGAAGGAGAACAAGGTATCGTCCAACTCTCTTCTGTGTTTCAAAATCTCTGTTTCAAAGCATTATTTTAAGGACTTCTGTTATTTACAGGAACAAACCCACACACTAGGGAAAAGCATCCACTGAGTTCTTGAGGAGAAGGATTAATTGCAAGCGGTGTTTAGGGCCTGCCCATTTCATCGGGATGGTTAGCGCACAGAATGGACAAGAACTACAGAAATGCGGCATCTTCAGGTCAGCAGAAAGTTATTCAAATGTTCTGTTAGGAGATGGGCACATTCCAGGGTCCTTAGGTCAGCAGAGCCTGTGGTTTGCACTGAGTTACAATGCCAGCGGAATTACTCTGGGAAATAAAAGTGCTTGGCATAGGTGCCTGTACCGATCTGGACAGGTTGGATCCATGGGCCAAGGCCAACAGGATGAGTTTCAGTAAGGCCAAGTACCAGGTCCTGCATTTCAGTCACACCAACCCCAGGCAGCGCTACAGGCTGGGGGCAGAGTGGCTGGAGCTGCCTGGCAGAAAAGGACCTGGGGGTGTTGGTGGACAGCCGGCTGAACAGGAGCCAGCAGTGTGCCCAGGTGGCCAAGAAGGCCACCAGCATCCTGGCCTGTATCAGGAACAGCGTGGCCAGCAGGAGCAGGGCAGTGATGGTGCCTCTGGACTGGGCACTGGTGAGGCCTCACCTCGAGTGCAATTTTCAGTTCTGGGCCCCTCACTACAGGAAGGACATTGAGGTGCTGGAGCGTGTCCAGAGGAGAGCCACCAAGCTGGGGAGGGGTCTGGAGAACAAGTCCTATGAGGAGAGGCTGAGGGAGCTGTGCATGTTTAGTTTGGAGAAGAGGNTTTTTGGTTGTTTTGGGGTTTGTTTGTTTTTTGTTTTGTTTTTTTTGTGGTTGGACTCGGTGATCCCAAAGGTCCCTTCCAACCATGAAGATTCTGTGATTCTGTAATTCCACACTCCCTGAAAAGTCATTACACAAGTTGTGTGACTTCTCTTTTCCCCCTTCCCAAGGACCAGCGTTACCGTCTTCTGCAGATAGAGGGTCAGTGCCACCCTCGCAGCGGTGTTTCACCAGCTCTCCAGCACAGGCTGTCCTTGGCATCTGGGAGGTTAAAAGGAGCAGTGTGAGAGAAAGCTGCTCTCTGAAGACAGCACCTACTGTAAAAGTCAGTGATATATTTTGCAGGAAGAACTAAAAATACGTCAAAGATCGTTTCGGGCAAAACAGAGAAAATGTCAGTATAAAGACAGGTCTCAGAGCCTGCAAGGCTGTTTGCAGTGTGAGAAATATGTTCCAAAACCAAAAAAAAGTCTTGCTTGACAGTTCATTGTGTACAATTTTTAACAATTAATACTGTCGGGATGGAAACGCGTGGCTCTGAAAACAAGAGGGTGGCGTTTGCGAGCCGCGCACTGATCTCCGGGAACATCACGCTTCCCTGGATTCACTTCAAAACAAGGTTCTTCTAATTGGCCTCACGACCTGGAGGAGACCTCCCGACATGCCTCCTCGGGGCCGGGGTGCTGGAGAAATACCTGTGGAGTGAACAGAACCGCTAAAAAGAATCAAACTCTAACGCAGCGAGGTCACCCTTTGACTGGTCTGTGCTACGTAACTGTGTCCAGAGAAGGAGCCGAGAGGCAGCTGTCCGTTTCTCTGTTAGCTTATCGTATATTTATCATAGTTTCCCTGATAATTGACCCACTTGCCCACGTTCTTGTTTGAGTTACATTTGTTGAATTAACGGTGTGAGAAAGCACCAAATCAAGTGCGTCTGTCCATGGTAAAGTCTATGTAGTAAAAAAATTGTCTGTAAAAGTAGCTCAGGCAACGTGTCCTGCTTTTCTTCTCGTCACCGCGTGGGCAGGATGTCCATGGGCACAGTTCAGGACTGCCCAGGAGATTTGGGGAACAGATCCCTCCTGGTTTGGTTGAATTATTTCTCCACATTACAGCTGGCAAGCCATTTGGATACAACCAGAGCTATAAAAATAACATATTTCCATGTTTCCTCACTCTCTTTTTCTAAAGCTTTTTGCATAGGAAATGCAATATTGGCGAAATATTCAGAAATACATACAGGCATCTGTATGAAGAACTGGGTCTTAGGCTTTCTTCAGGCAGTTCCAAAACCCACATTAAAGGGATGTGAACAGCCTTAATATGTAAAAGATAATAGCTTTGAAATTAGTTACAAAGAAAAGACAAAGAGATGGTAACTCTCTATATTTCAAATATTATAGTTAAAAATACCTTTTTTGGAGGGGACAATATATTTAATTGTCATGGCTGCAAAAGACAGGTCAAAACGCAGAGGTGGATACAAGTTTTTTAAACTTGTTTATTTTTGTGTATTGAGCAGATAAGGTCAATTTAAAGCCTAAATGAGTAAAGGAGTTCTTTTTGCTTCAGTGTTAAGGTGTGGGGTACCTTGAGCATTGATGAATTCCTAGAAGTGTGGAGCTGTGATACGTAAAACAGGATGTTGGTAGCTTTGTGACTTTGGAGGCTTTCAGACAGTAATTGATCAGCCAAATGATTAGGTCATTTGGCCTTTGGGTAACAGGAAGCCCCACCTTTCTCCCTGCTGGAGACCCCTTTCTCGGGGCTGGACTCAAAGCCACCCCCTGCCCTGGGCAGGGACATCTCCTACCAGACCAGGTTGCTCCAAGCCCCATCCAACCTTCTGGAAATACCAAATGTGGAAGGGAAAAGTACCTCAAGAGTTCAATGATGCTTCCTTGGCATCTATGTAAGAAGCCACCACACCTTCTACCTGGGTAACCTCCTGCATGTATGGATTGCCTGAGGGCTCACCGTGCTGACAGAGAGCTCCGAGGCGCCTCTGTCCTGGTGGCAGAAGGGCAGCAACCACAATTCCATGGGCTCAGGAGCATAGAGATTCCAGAACCTCTGCCAGTCCCTGTTGCCTGAAGCTACATTTCTGTGTCCAACCAGCGTTTCCAGCCAACCTCCTGGAAATGAGAAACTTGAGGGGGAAGTGGAAGAAAGGAAGATGGTGCACCCAAATTCACGTGCTCACCTTGTGTTCTCTCTTCAGACGGGTTTGCTTTTATGCTTGCTTTTATGGCAGGCGGTGAAAGTGAAAATAATGACAGTGCCCTGGAGGGGGTGTTTTTGTCAGTTGCGGCAGAAAACAAACAATAACGGAATAATCAGAGGCCATTAAATTCCCTTTATGTATTTTCTGTCAAGCTTAAGACTTAACTGAAGACTTAACTTAAGCTTGAACTAGACAGAAGCATTTTAGTCATCGAAAGATGAAGCTGAGGTGTTGCAGGAGAAGTGTCTGCTGGAGGAAGGGATGGAGGGTGTCCCTGGGAATTTTCCCTGGGAACACACTCCCGCTTCCCACTTGATTTTTTTTGAATTATTTTTACGCAGTTCATGTTGGGGATGGCTCAAATTGCATACCTCTCGCTCAATTAAAGTTAAGAAGAAGCAGATCTTGTTCAGATTGTTTATCAGGGTGTTTAGCAGTCTCTGTTGCCGCTCTTTATTACTTGCTAATTGGCAGGTCAGTGGTAGGATGAGGGGGCAGAAAGGGGAGGTGGCGCCGGAGGGGTCAGCATTACAGGCCCAGGAGAGGGATGGACCCTCCAGGCTCTCCAGAAGAGGGGCTTAACAAAAGGCTCTGTTTTCTTCGTATTTTCCTTCCTCTTTCACGGTCCGTGCTGCAGTCAGGCAAGTCCTGAAGACCAGCCCCAGCTTTCACAGCATCTTTTCAGTCTCTCTTAACAGCTTCTCCATAACCTTGGGGGAACATTGCACATGTTGCGGGGGGTACCGGTGTGATAATGAAATATTCCCTGCGTGCATCCCAACAGGAGAGAAGACCTGCAGTTCTGCTTTTTACTACTGTGATATTGTTTTTCCTTGACAGAGGCAGAACCCTGATTTCCAATTTATTTCCCGGCACCAAATTAAGTAACTGGGTGCTCTGCTGGAGTAGATCTTCACTTCCTATGACCAGGCGATGGCGTCACTGCTATTCTTCTGGAAAAAACTTCTCCAGGCTTTAAATGAAGACAGAGAAGGCCCCCACAAAACAATTACAGTGGCAAATTTGTTTACAGGCTGTCGCTGGAAGAGACATAACCCTTCCCTTCATCATCTCTCGTCCCAGCAGTGACAGCCTGAGAACCTCCTGCCTGGGCATCACTCTGTGTTTGTCACCGCCTGTGCCAGCTCCTGCCCTGGCACGTGTCAGACCTGTGATTCACGGCTTCATTTGATCAACACTGTGCAGAAGAGAAGGATGTTATTTTCTTTTAAATTACAAATTAGACATTTACTCCCCGCGTCTAGTGACAGGGGCTTTGGCTTCTTTATATCCCAAGTGCACCATTTATAGCTCACTGTGGAATTTAAATGCTGGATCTGAAAGTGAAATTTATGTAACAATACAGCATATAAATGAGTCATAGAATCATAGACTTGTCTGGGTTGGAAGGGACCTTTCAGATCATGGAGTCCAACCATCAACCCAACACTGACAAACCCACCACTGACCCGTGTCCCTCAGCACCACGTCTGCCCGGCATTTAAATCCCTCCGGGAGTGGTGACTCCACCACTGCCCTGGGCAGCCTCTTCCAAGGCTTCACAACCCTTTCCGTGTCAAAATTTTCCTAATATCCAATCTAAACCACCCTACCTCCCTGTTTCGTGGTCACGGCAAGCTTGCTTGGACCGTTTCCTTTGGTAATAAACAGGCAGAATGCGTTGTCTCCTGGACATCTAAAGGCCTGTTAATTATATGTTGCTTTCTTTTTTACACACCACATTGTCATTTCTTTCAGAAAACATCTTTAGAGTTTTGCTCTGACGGTGATTGATGCGTGTTTATACGGCACTTGACATCACTCGCGTCTAAATGTGTCTGTGCAATATATAGGTCTTGTGTGTGACGCTGCTTCTGGAGATAATATTAGCAACACAATAATTGGGAACGGTGAGAACATGCAGTTGTACTGTAGGAAATAAAATATCATTTGGTTTTCCCTTCTGTGAAGGAAATTTATGGAGTTCTGCGAACAAGGGCATTTTATTTTGATATTTTTGGGAAAGGACAAGGTTTAAAAAATCAAAATTTGTTAGTGATCACAAACACCTGGGTAGTTTGCTGATCAAAATTATTCCCACACAGAGAATTCTAGAGTCTTGTCTGCCCTGTTTTAAGCAACACTTGAGCTGTCAGACTCCTGGTATTGTCCTTATCACAGAGTCTGTGTCCCCATGACCCAGTCCAGCTCCAACACGGGCTCTTTTATTGTGTCCCAGCCCTTAAGGCCACTGCTGGCCATGGCTCCTGCAGAATTGCCCGTTTGCTCTAAAGAGCCTCACCTGTGATAAAATCAGGATATTGAGTAATGCGGGAGCGGCCTTAATGAGGGGTTCAACATGAAAGATGTGTTTTTACCACTTCTACTGATAGTGGAAAATACTAGTTTCCTATAAAATTACTACTGTTCTGCTGTCTCTGGCTGCTACTCTGTGTTTGTTTATGCTTTTAGAGATTGGTAAGATTTGAAACACAAGACCTTGCAGGGGAAAACGTAATATGAGAATGCTATCGTATTGATTTAAGTTAAAATAAAAAAAAAAAAAAGATCATTACTTTTGGATCCAAAAGGATTTTTGCCTTCACTTTAAGATATTTTCATTCTCACAACCAGATTTGAGTTGGTCATTGAACTTAAATACTTCATGATGGTTTTGCAGTTACTGAGGATTTTTCCCAAATAAATTCCCAAACTGTTTTTCTGGCCAAATCTCAAAACTAAAGATACGGTAGGTGTTGGAACTGCCATTTCTTTGACTGTGTCATGAGTTCTTGTTAGGATATCACTAATATGTAGCTCTTTTAACAGATGTAGATACTTTATGTATCTCTACTCATCCATATACTTTGATTTGTGTGTAGACCTGGTATTTTTATGTCACGTGTCTTACTAAACTCTATAAAATTAACACTCACTTCTTCTGTTCTCTTCCTGACCACTTCCAGATATGTCTAAATGAGGATGCGTTGAGAGTTCTCTGTGAACAAGACGTGCAAATTTTGTTTGTATACTTCTGCTTTTTAGCGAGTTGTTCTTTGAGCCACAAGGGGAAAATAATGAAATTGTTCGATCATGGGACTAATTGAGTAGGTGAAGACAATTTTGGGCTACGTGATTCTGACTTCAAAAGACGTGCTGGATGTTTTAATGCAGTGCTTCACGAATGAGCTGACGTGCTGCCTGAGGTGTGTGAAGAGCTGTCTGAGAGAGGAGGAAGGTGCTGCAGAGAGCTTGTGTTTGTTCCACAGAATTTCTGGTATTATTCTGGCCCCCCAAAAAATTTAAAATGTTTAAAGTTTGAGAGAGCTCTTTTCCTAGGTTTGCAAGGAACCCGGAACAATGAAAGAACAGTATGAACTACCATTGATTTCACAGAGCTCAAGCTCCAATACAACTGATGACAATCAAATTATATTATTCAGCTCTTTTGTTATCTAGCAATTGATATGAGAACAGAAAAGAATGTATCGTAGTACAACAGTTTACATCGTCTCTCCCTGAAGTGTTTTCCTGAAGAGACAGGCACTCAGCTGTCAGGATTTGCTGGCTGCAAGATGTGAAAGGGATGAAATTAAGTCCTTTGTATAAGACTGAATTTATTTGGCCCAAGACAAGGGATAACAATCAGAAATCATGAAAAGAGGGCATTTGTGTTAGTTCCTTTAACCCTCAGTGATGGCCGTATTTAGCTGTCTGTGGTCAGTGAAGCCGCCTCTGAGGGGAGGCAGGTAAGGATGGAGGATTTGCACCGTAGCCAAGGTGTTGGGTGCTCGATCGTGTCGATGGAGAGCTGTGTTTGGGCTGCGTCACCCGAATCTCCTCATTAATTGTCTTGACAGGGTGCAGCAATGTGGTCTTGCTCTTAGTGTGGGGTTCTTGGGCACCCTTCGGTGCAAACTTCAGACCTGTGGGTGGAAGAGATCAGAGGGGAGAGGGTTCGGTGACCTTCCGTGGTGTCTTGAGGACTAACAGAAGTTACAGCACCTAACAGATTAGATTGGATTTACTTTGGGAAGATGTAATATCCTGTCACTTTGAAACTGGCTCATTTTTCATGGCTATAAGATGATACAATTTACAACAGAAAAAAAAAATCCAGGTTGACAGCCCTAACAGGCTTTCTTATATTACCTGCAAGGTCTTCGTAGCTTTGTTTTTAAGGTCTGTTTCCCTTCTTCTGTATTCCTGCGCTGTGGGAATAGCCTAGATGGGGCTCATAAAAACAGTTCAATAAATACACACTTTAGACAACCTGACACGTGGGCACAAAGTGATCTGAGGCTTCATTTCACCTCCGCTCCATCCTGATACTGAAGTGTCGCTGGTGCCTAGAATGAGTTGGGGTGGCACACGTGGCCCTTGTCCCCTCAGTAGGGTCGGCCGTACAAAGGTCATCGTTCAAAGACACTGTACGTCTCTTGTGATTGCAACTGTTGGGGGCTGTGTTGGGTTTTACTGAGTACAGAAGTAGCAAAATGGGATGAAAAAATAGGTAATTCTTTTAGTCTTATTTCAGAATTAAAACTGGGTATTCTACAGTCACCCACACAGCAAAGGACAAAAACATTTGAGGTTTATCTGAATATTCTTTATTTTCATTCTTTATTTGTCATTCTTTATTTTTTTCATCTCAGACTTGGCCTTCCTCACTTGATGTCATACTTCTCCTGGGTAGGGCTATGAAGGCAGACCGCTCTTGCCTCAGCAGGTCCTCAAAGTGTCTCTGGGCTCCTCCATCCCAAACCCCCAAACTGGTCTGTGGTCCTTGCAGGCTGATGTTCCTAGGTCTCGGGCCTCTCCCTCTTCGGTGTATGTCAAGGTTTCTCAGCACAGAGAAGTGTCCCATGCAGGACCCTCCCACTAAATACCTGTAACTACACACCAAGGTTTCTGCTCCTCCCTGGTCCGCAGGTAGACTTGGAAAGTCTTGGGCGTTGGTTGGCGGAGAAGGGAAAGAAGGAGTATGTGCAGGAGGCTCTGCTTCAGTGGGGCTTGATTTTGTTTTAAGAAAAAACCCTGTGTTTTCTGCACTCTGGCTTGTTTCCTTGTTGTCTTTAATCATTGTGTCAGCATTACACACTCCTGCAGAACGGTAGTCCTTCTGGGTAGTCCATGGCAAGCTTCTTGCAGTGTCTCAGGATGCCAGGTCTGGCTTGGGGCCCGGACTGACCACCCAAGTCCAAGGAATTACAAGATGGTAGAAGAAGCAGCTGACTTGGCCAAGCTCTTTCAGTGAGACCTAGCTTGCCGCACCTCCCATCACCAAATGTGGCTTATCACCAGCTTTAGTGAGTGGGGACTAAGCTTTTCTCTCTCTCTTTCCCTGCCAAATGAAATTAGCAGATTTTCCCAAAGTAACGAGTCCGACAAGCTGAGCTGTGATATCAAAGACAGAAGATCAGTGTTTCGGTTGTAGCTGTATTTAGGAAGAGGCAAAACTGCGGGTGTTGTTTGTTGTTGGGTTGGGTTATTTTTATGATCCTTAGTACGTGTTTTGAGCCAGAAGGAAAAAAAGTTCCCAGAGGTGGTGTTTTCTGATACAAACAGGGCCAGGTTGTGCAGATAAGAGAATCTATCAACTGCTCTACGTTTGCCGCTTAATTTTTTTAGGAAGTCAGCTGTCGGTTTGCTTCACCCTGGTGTCCAACTATTAAGATCTCCCTTCATGTCTGTTCCCCTTCCCATTACAAAACCTCCAATCATGCTAGTTTAATGTTTACTTGTTAAAAACTGCCTTCCACGCAGAGTTGTTGGTAATGAGCTGATAGAGGAAAGGCACGTGAAAGGCCAGTGTTGATACACCGGCATGCCAGAGCGTTTGCCTGGCCGTGGGCTGCAGGAACCAGGGGGTGGATGAATGTCCTGCAGTTGTTCTGGCTGTGACTCTTCCTGGGATGGCAGGTTGCCAGCAGCAACTGCGGGAAAAGGTCCAGAGTGTCAGTGCCTTCCTCCCTGAGATAAAACAGAGAGCGTTTGCCCTTTCCCCACCGTCTCGGAGAGGATTTGTGGCAGATTTTGGAGGACTTGAAGCGGCAGGAGATGGAAGTAGATAAGCTGCTTGCAGGTTGTGTGCCAACCTCTCCTTCTGTTGGCTCCTCCAGGCCTGGCACCACTGACGCTGTTTTTGCCCTTCTTTCTAGAACATTTAAAAGAGAAGCTGGAGGAGTACATGGTCCGTTTTGCCAAAGTGAGGATTGTCCGTACCAAGAAACGCGAAGGGCTCATTCGGACCAGACTGCTCGGAGCCTCGCTGGCTCGAGGAGAAGTCTTGACATTTCTGGATTCCCATTGCGAAGTCAACGTGAATTGGCTGCCTCCCTTGCTTAGTAAGTGCTTGAGCCTTCTTCAGCCCTTGAAATCAGAGCGTACAGTGTAGCTTAAGCCATGGAAGCCACCTCCCACAGCGAGCAGGACGTGCCCTGGGTAGAGGTGTCAGTATGAGAGAGAACTCGGGGAAAGGCGAGCAGCTCCATCCTGTGCTTCTTGGAGCTAAAGAAGGGGTAAAATTTTGAAGTGTCACTAGAGTTACGATTTATTTTATTATTACTGCCACTAAATACACTGCTAAATCCAGTATTATGCTGTGCTCTTACTACACACCTGTAAACTTTTGTCATGCAGGTGTTGTGCTCTTCCTCATCTTTCACATTCTGCTAAAACAGCTTTTGCTGTAAATGTACCCAAAACCCCAGAGTTAGATCCAATAAACAACAACATTGGCAGTAGGGAGCTCGGGAGGAATGCTGTGCTGTTGACGGCCTTGCTGGGTTCGGGCTGCAGCTGGAGAAGCTCCATTAGCCAGAGGAACGGGAAGAATCAACTGTTGTAGCCTGGGATTTCGCTCCGGGAATCCACGTCCCCTTTTCTCCACGCCTGACGATGTGCAGTGTGTGTGTGCTTTGTGAAGTCAGGGCTTTTTTTGCTAGCTAAACCAAAGAAAATTCCTGAGTTTACTATTAAAGAAATTTGTATTAATTAAAAGAGTGTGGGAGGTACATGGCAGGGTAGGGCTTCACCAATTGACGGTTATTGTTTCTTGAATTTTGTTGCTGGGACTGTTTGGCCACACGATAAGCTGATAAAGCATTTGCGGCCAAGAAGAGGTGCTGCTCTGCTAACGAGCTATCACTTGAGACCAAAAAGACCCAAAATACTAGGAGCTAGTTTTTCTTCAGATCAGGAACAAGATAATGTACAAAATTCCAAGTTTATATCCTTTCTAACTTCTATATCAAATTACCCGTACAGTCTTTCCCCTTGTTGCCACTTTGCCCTTAATCACAACATCATCCTTTTTTAAAAATAATCTCCAAGTGGCGTAAAGGAGCAGAGGGAAATAGAGGTTTCAACAAGCCTTCCACAAGTACCTGTTAAACGCTCTGCAGTACTCTACTTGTATTTTTTTCACTTTTCCTCTGAACCCTGATTTTGCCCCACTGCACGTAATACATTGCCAATGATGAAAAAATCTCAAGAAGATTCTCATTCTCGCCCTCCGCAACCCTTTGCTGAGTTACTGCAGGCGAGACGTAAGCCGTCTATTTTGCTAACTTAGGTGTGGGAAAATTGCAAGTGGCAAAACCAGTTCCTTTTCTTGCTTTCTTGTCTGAAGTGAAGGTACATCGAGCTGTGTGTCCCCCTGTAAAAACTGAAAAATAAACACAATGGTCACAAAGGATTCGTAGTTGCAGCTGAGCCACGGTTGGGTATTGAACTGATGATCTCAATCCTCAGCCTCGAGCCAGAAAACCGGAAGGATGGGAGAAGCTTCAGCAGGGACCAAGTCCCAGCTCTCCTTAGTTCTCAGGTGGAGTGAGATCTTTCTTGTTCTCCATACAGTAGAATACCCACAGCTGACCAGCCAAGGCATCTGAAAATCAGTCCTAAGGAGTACTGGAGCCCAGAGTCAATAGGCTTTGTTTTGAAAGAAGAAGTAGAGCATTACATGAAGAAGGACAAAAAGAGGGAGTGAACACGTGGATAGCATAGTTCAGGACGCCCTGTTTCCCCAAAGAACTTTCTCATAACGGGGAGGTGGCAAATATTTACTATACTAAAATCAGATGACACCTGGCTACTAATAATAGTAAAGTTAATGTACCTTTTGCAAATGTTTATCTAAAGATCTGTCTTGTGATTCATCTGGCACCGCGTGTGACAGTGTCGTTCAAGGAAAGCCCAGCAGAGGATGTGTTGGGTGTTTATGGCTGGGGGCTGCCCTCTTTGGTTGTACCCGCAGCCAGGCGTTGTTCAAAATCAGACTCTGAAAGTCAAGGAGGATGTTGGGGGGGGGTGGTGGTGAGGAAACCAAGAGCAAACACATAAAGGCAGTTCTCAGAGTTATTTTGGTGTCAGTATTGACTGTCCCTTTGCAGAGGGAAGGAGGACTGAGGTACTCCAGTACTTGGTCAGTATCTAAATAGCCCCGTGGAGCTGAGCCACAGTTGTTTTAAGTTACAGTCCTTTGTTTTGTTTTCTTGCAAACAGAGGCAAAATGGCTTTTTTTTTTTTTTTAATTTTCTTTCAGCTTTGGGTCTCTAACCTGAGATAAACCTCTCAGATCCCAGAGTTTTGCCAGCTGCTCCCTGCATGGGCAGCTGTAGCCGCGTGAAGCGCTGGCAGACACGGCTGTTTGCTGGGGGTACATCAACAGGAGGAGGATGTGGCCGGGGCTGAGTCTGGGGGAGCAGGAGTTATTTGCAGGTAGAAACCGAGCGGGAAACCAGCGGAGATGCAGGTACTGCTTTCCCCCCGAGGATGCTGCGGGAGATGGACAGTAGGTCAATGGTGCCACAGGTGACACGACTACGTTTCTCAAACAACACGTGGGGGTTTTTTTCCTGACCAAAGCTTAACTGTATCATGATTAGGTCACGCTCAGCGAGTTGGCAAGACGCCTGCCAGCTATAGCTGTCCATCTCCACATCTCAGCCAGTGGGGAGACTGGGAGTACAACTGCTTCCCACAGCTCAGATAACAAGAGATCCTTCGCTGAGCCACTCAGGTGTTTTCACCACCTCTAACCCCATATTTAAGTCAGAAAATAAGAGTATTTGCCATTACTTCGAAACAAGCACCTGAAATTAAAGGGGTGTGTCTTTCTCTAAAAGATAAAACTTAATTTTTTGAGATAGTGACTTACCCAGTATTGAAAACTTCTGTTTATTGTCACACATGCACACTCTGCTTGATAGTAAAAGTGTTGAATTCAAATATGTATCTATATATGGCTTAAAATGGCCAGGGAGAAAGTGCTGAGCAATACTCCCTCTTGATCCCGTGCTTTCCCTCAAATCTGCCAGGTTTGTACTTGCACAGTGATGCTCATCCGTCTGTCCCTCCCTTTATCTGCCACACGTGTGCACTGAAATAACGCATGGGAATTTTCAGCCTGGTAGGACTTTGTGAGAGGATGATGCGCAAAGGCAGTGGAAAAGAACCTGTAAAGCATTTCAGCTGTGATTTTGGGGCTCTGGCATTAGGGGCAGGTGGGGTAGAGAGCGGTGGCTGCAAAAGCAGTGGTATCTTCACATCTGTGAAGCTGTGATACCAGCCCTGCAGCCCTTTTCCCCGTTTCCTAAATTTACATTGGGGCTATTTAAGCCTAAGGAGTATGTATGAAACTACATTTTTTAGGCATTGAGGCTGCAAGTTTGATCGCTCTGCCTTTTGCTTTGCACGACTATAAACACCCTGGTTCCTGTGGTTCCTCATCATCTCTAGAACATTTTTGGGGCCGAGAAGTCAGTTCTGCAGATACACATGAGAACAGGTAGGTGAGCATCATCTCACTTGCAAAATCTTTGCAGAGCTGTAGAAAGGGAAACTGGAATTGAGTCTGAGCATCGCTCAGATTAATTTTCTCCCCATCTCCCCCTGTGTGTGACTCGGAGAGTCCCAGTCCTTCCCTCTATTTAAAGGCAGCGGCCTCTGAAGATCCCAAGAAGGATGCTGATGTTTTAGGAGTCTGCCTTTGACCTGCTCCAGCCAAATCAATCCCATTTAGTCTCTCTCCCCCAATCAATTTAGAAGGGGGGGGATCAGAGACAGATTATTATAAGCCCCGTAACTATTAGCAGGACCATCACAGGGAAGAGATTATGTAAAAATGACTTTACATAATGATTACAGATAACGCTACACAGAATAGCAGTGAATGTAATTATATTTGGCAGTAGCGGCAGTAATGCAGCCATTATGTGGGAGATGAGTTTCCTGGAATTCTGTGAGAGCCTGTGCTTTAACTTTATTTCACTATTAAAGGATAAGGATGTGAAAACCTGCTGAACTTCCAGGCACAGTGTTCTCTCACTTGCGGTCAGCTTTGTTCCCCCTTGGACAGTCCCTATGCAACAACTGAGAATAAATATGAGAATTACAGATGTTTTGTTAAAATAACCTTTTTTCTTAACTTCAGTCCTTCAGAAGCAAGGGAGCAGAATCTGTGTTATTAATCATTACCCCAGTATTACCTGCCTTTCTATCTAAGTGTTCATTCCACACTCATCCCTCTGGGTTTTTTTTAGGGTATTACTAAACACAAGTGAAATCTAATCCTTAAAAACATACAACAAACTTTCCCCATAGGCTCTACAATGTATTACATTTTGTAAAAGTCTAGGCTACCATTTGGAGAATAAGCTTTATTATACTTGGAATTTTGAGATTTTGCTTTTTTCCCAAGGTTCATGCATAGTTTTTCTACTGTCCTTTCATGCCAGTGCAGCGATGGGTCTTCCCTGTACCTCCTCATTTCAGACCATTATTCTTCTGCCCCATTCTTGCAGCTGGAATACCTTCTTTACTTTTCTTTCTTTCTTTCCTGAGGAGCTCTATGGGCTTGAGCAGTGGGATTCACCAAAGCAGACTTGGGCCCAACCCTGCCCTGGTACCAGAGATGGGGATTTGATTCAGCCTCATGGTTCTGTATTAAAAAAAAAAAAAAAAAAAAGAAAGAAACTCCTTTCTTTAGAAAGCAGGTGAGGAAAAGTAATAGCGTAGAGCGTTCTTTGTATCTCAAAAAGTACAAAAAAAAAAAAAGAAGGATGCAAGCCCTGTTTTGTTCTTGGTGGTGGCGTTTGCCTTTGATCAGTGGGGTTTATCTCCAAGCTGGTGCACAGGGAGCCGCGGCAGCAGCGGCTGGAGGGTCGCGAGGGCTGAGGCTCACGTTTAGGAGCACAGATCTCTCTTGCCACTCACCCTCCCCACGGCTGGACGAGGGTTTTCACATTTTCCTGGCTGGCGGATTCCCGGCTGACAGATTGGGGACAGCCCGGAGTAGCAAAGTGACAGAGATAGAGCGGCGTGGCCTCCTGCGGGTCTCGCAGGGATGTGCCCCCCTTTAAAGAACTGTAAATGCTTCTAATCATTGCCCGGCTGCATTAAGTCCACTTTAGATAAGGGTTTGATACAGGTTTGAAAAATGAAATGGTGCGGGTCCCGCCGGGAACACGGCCAGCAGTCGTCAGAGGCGGGGGAGCCGGCGGGGCTGGCGGTGCGGTGCCGTGATGGATGGCTGGGCCAGGCGTGCCGCTTCCTATTCTCTGCTTTCATTTTTCAGACCAGATTGCACTAAACCACAAAACCATCGTGTGCCCCATGATCGATGTCATCGACCACAACCACTTTGGCTACGAGGCGCAGGCGGGGGATGCCATGCGAGGAGCTTTTGACTGGGAGATGTACTACAAACGGATCCCCATCCCTCCGGAGCTCCAGCGGGCTGACCCCAGCGACCCCTTTGAGTAAGTAGCGGTGAAGGGCAGAGCAGGGACGTGACACCGAGCCAGCTACGGCGGCGACTCTGGCGGAAGAACCCAAGCCCAGAGATGTCCACGTAGGCCGCTTCGCACTAATGAAGCAAATTGCTCCTATAGGGGCTTATAAAGCCTCGGAGCTAGGAAAAAAGGTTGCAGAAATCGCAAGCTGTGCCTGGAAGCACAACCCTTGCCCAGCTTTTCTAGCCCAGGGGCTGTGCGGAAAAGAAACAGGCACATACCGGTATTTAAGGGGAGGTATTGGCATTGGACAAGGAGCCAGTGTGACTGCGGCCCTTCTGTTTATTCCACAGACTTCCCAAACAGGCTGCAGGGTGATGTTTGCTTTGCTGGAGGTTGATGCAATGCATCGATAGCTGGTTCTGTGCTTTGTTTATGACTGATGGTATTGCTGCTGTACATGTATTGCTGTAACCGAAACACGGGGCTGTCAGACCTGGACACTGTCCAGCTGGTTTGTAAAGAACTTCTGATAAGCCGGCCGCTGGTCGCAGTGTTGTATAGATCAGCTCATTCACAGGAGTGATCTCCTGCTTTTCATAAAGGTAGATCATCCTTTTCCCCTTTCCTCCCTTTTCCCTTTTTCTTTTTCCCTTTTCCTCCCTTTTCCCTTTTTCTTTTTCCCTTTTCCATTTTTCCCCTTTCCCCCTTTTCCTTTCTTCTTTTTTTCTCATGTGAGGACCAGCTAGGTTAAGCGCATCAGCAGGGAGAGGACAGACAGACAGACAGACCGGGTTCGGTGTGGCAATCCCCAGGTCTCTCGGGGCCATCCCTGCAGGGCTGGCTCCGGTGCTGTCTGTAACCCCTGAGGCTGAAACTCCCCGCTGAGGGTTTTGGCAGTTTAGAAACTCAGCATTTTCCCCTCCCCCTGGAAACAACAGCAGGAAAAACCTGTGTCTCTGGCCCAGACTCTGCACGGTTTTGAAGTAATGGATCTGATTCCTGCAGAAATTGACCCTTATATCCAGGGAATGACTGGCTCTGTACAGGGACAAGTAGAGAATTGGGGCATTTGGTGGGTTATTTTCATTATTCTGCTTGTTCCTTTTAACTTATCTCCATCTAATCCCATCAGTCTTCATCTCGCGTTGGTGTAAGCGCTGATGAAGTGCTTTCCATCAGCGGCCAGTGTGACTGCTCCATGACACAGATGCAGCCCGTGCAATCACACAGCACTCCGGGGTTGCTCCGTTGCTCTCCCGCGAGTCTTCCTGGTCCTCTGAGCCCTTGTCATTTCTTGCCACTTACTGAACGTCACCTGGCATGTCACAGGATTTGGTTCCGCAGTCAACATTTGGGTGTCAGTAAAACTTCTCTACGGCCAGCGTTGCTATGGGGTGGCAATCAGCCATTTGGCACACCTGCCTTTTTTGTAGCATGTGTCTCCCAAAGAGGAGAGGGACCCAGAGAGGAGGTGCTCAGGGGAGAATTCTCCATCAGACGAGACTTTGTGCTGTGCAGAACAGACATGGTGGTTCCGCATGTCCTGCCCTTACCATCAGCATGGCCACGGCGGATGCCCACCTTGCCCTGCCTGCATCCGTACGACACACGGATATGTGGCTTTGTGAGGAACAGCACATCAGAGAATGACAGAATGGTTTGGGTTGGAAGGGCCCTTATAGCCCCCCCAGTGCCACCCCCTGCCCTGGGCAGGGACGCCTCCCACCAGCCCAGGTTGCTCCAAGCCCCCTCCACCCTGGCCTTGAACCCCTCCAGGGATGGGGCAGCCACAGCTTCTCTGGGCAACCTGGGCCAGGCTCTCACCACCCTCACACCAAAGAAGTTCTTCCCCACCGTGGCAGCGGGACCCAAGGCTGCCTGAGCCAGGTTGGCATCTTTGCTTAAAAGCACCCTCTGCCTGGAAGCGTGAGGGTGTGGAAGTGTTTTAAATAGTCAGGATGAATTTTGCTTAGAGGAGGAATTATTTTCTAATTCAAAGTCAGTACTGCTTTTCTCCTAGGGCCTTCTCTGCTGACACCTCCAGCTTTTAATACCTTGCTTACAACAGGAACGGTAAACGTTACAAACTGCTTTAGATATCAGTAACTTAATTGACCAAGACAGCTTCTATAGAAGAGACAGAACAGTTTTCCTTTAGGTGCATATACACTAAAACTAGGAATAGCTTCAGCCAGCACCAAAAGTACGTTACTATTTTGTAAGCAGTAGGGATTTTATTTTTTTATTTAGATTAAATATTTTACTACTGGTACCCTAATAGCTTTATTTTTTGCCAGCAGCATCAGATCTGAGCTGATCCTTAATGAACTGGAAAATTGTCAGCATTTTTAGTAAAACACCAGCAAATAATGGGCACATGATCCAAAAATTGTGCTGATGAGTTCTTTTTCCCCTTGGTTAAAATGCCATCTCAGTATGTGTGTGTTAACCAGAAAAGGTGGCACCAGCCTAAGAAGTGAGGTACACAAACCCAGATCAAGCTAGAGAAGACCTAAGAGCAGACATTGTATTACCTGAACGATAGGTTTGCTTTCCATCTCCACTTGGCCTGCCCAGTGCCAAGGTCAGGTACGGATGATGTACTAGCACCAACCTGGGAGCCACATCGCAAATTTATGACTGCGTTTGTCTACAAAATGTACCGGTTTGGTTCAGGTGCAGATTGTCACTGGCCAGGCCAAGTTTCCCGTAGGTTTCACTGAACCGTGCTGTAGCCATAGAAAATGTATTTTCAGTCAAAGCTCCTATGTGAATTATTAGTTATTGCTCTGTGCTCACTGTAGTGTTTAGGAAAGTTTAACAACTGTTCCATTAACGGATCTCAGGTAGCTTTAAGATTAGCTGTTTTTCTGAAAGATCAGTGTTGCTGTTTTTCAGGATATGCTGAATCCTTAGAGGCGTGGAAATTGGACTTCACCCCTAAGAACGTTGCCTTCCCATCCGGAGACTAACTCTGTGAACCCCTGGTGGATTCCCCTTTTTCATGTGCCAGGGGAACAACAGGTGTTTGATGTTGCCTTCAGCTGAGCTCATCACACTTGGCTGCAGTGGTTTTTCTCTTGCAGTTCATGTACAACTGCCTCGATGTATTCTGAAGGGGGCTATTTTCCTCTGGTGCATTCAGGGTTGCGTAAATGACGTAGAGCAAATTGGCGCTCTGATGTATTCTGGGTAATTGTCAGACAATCCTGAAATCATCATCATGTCATGATGATGCTCCTTGTCTTGATCCCAGGGTCAATGATCGTACAGCAGAATTTGAGATGACTTGGGAGTTTTCCTTCTAGTCTCCAAGCAGGGAGGACCAGAGATATTTATCTCCTTTGTGGCGAGGGTCACCTCAGCTTATTGACTCTCGCTGGTTTGTTTTTCTGTCATGACAGAGGTTTGGAACATGGGACATGTGGGTTTGGGACATCAGAGCATGCTCTTGTTTCTGTGGTGCGCACATTCTAGTCTCTGGAGGAGTTTGCCTAATCCGAGCTACTTAAACTAATAGGGTAACCTCGTTACTGTAATGGACTGTGATGTACAACACGCCAGTTGATACGATTTAGCAGCCTGTCTGGGCTAAGAGCTCCATGGAAGTTTAAAGTTTGATGTGCTGGATCCTGCTGGGGATGGCTGCTCTTTATTCCCTGGCAGCACTTACGTTGCATCAATTCGTGTTATCACACACCCGATCTCAAAATGGGCACGAGTGTCCATTCATGCCAACAGCAACATATTTTTAACCAGACAAGAAAACATCAACAGTTCAACTCAAGGAACTATTTGGAACAACCATGAACTAATCGAGAGGTTAAACATAGCACAGGTTGGTTTGGGTAGGAACGGGCTGTTATAGGTTCTCAGAGCAGTTTCATGGTGGTGTAACTTGATGGTACAGGAGGGAGGGAAAGGTGAGACCTAACGGCGTTGCTACTGAATTGGGACTCAGGATGGAAATCCTAACCCGTGAGAGAAGCGTTGGGCTGTGTACTGGACACCAAGACCTCTAGTGCCCGTCTGGGAAAGTTCATGGTGTTTTGGTGTATGACCACTCCTTACTCCAAGAGTTCCTTGTTTCTGAGGTATCGCCGTCATCTCCAGACCTCCCTGAAGGGACACACAGCTGAAGAATCTGGTAGTTCTAACAAAGGGCCAGAACAATGGTTTGGCCAATACTGGGCTGGCCAAGGAAGCAGAACCAACTTTGTGACCTCTGATGAGGCATTGGTTGCTGTACTCCGTTTCCTATTTATAAAATAGGAATAGAATCACTCCACCATCGCAAGGCCACTTGGGTGTGAGTCTGGCAAAGGTTGTAGGATTGAGATCTCACCATAATAGCAGCCACCTATGGTTTATGGATGTACTTTTTGGTAAGACTTTGGACATGGGATGAAATGAGGTGATCAGTACATTTTTTCTCTTCCCTTTCATCACAGACTCTCGACCCTGCGTGTAACACACGACCTTAATGCAGCCAGTTGTGTGTTGGACTGGCAGATTACTTGGCACTTTTGAATTGCATGTCTAAAATCATATTATTACTACGCAAGCTGTTGTCAGCATGCTCTGTTATTTGAATCTGACATACCCTCAGAAATACTCTCTTTTTTGTGCGGCTCCTTGCTTTCAGTATTTATATATACATTTTACAGCATGTTGGTGCAAAGAAAGTCTTTGCTAAGGCTGCATTTCAGATCTGACAAGCACTTTTAGGATTTTATGATCATTTTCTGTAGTTCAGAACGTGTTTGGACAATGATTTCTGTTCTATAGTTCCCAGTGCTTTATAGTCTGTGTCTTTTATGGCTGATTTCTGCCTATAAACATATTCATAAAACCTCTCACAAGCAGAAACAATCGTCGATTTTTTTAAAGCCTGAGTATAATCTGCTGGTTTGAGCTGTGCTACGGGAGTGTTTGATGCAAAGGCATTATTCTACAGAGAAGCCATCTCCAACCAGCGTGAGTGTGTGTAATTTAAGGTCTTGATTTATTGTTTTGACAAATGATGGTCTGTAGAAGACTGTTAGTGGAGATCACAGGAGCTGTTACAAACTGCCATCCACCCTTGGCCCCATGGAAATCTCAGAGTTTTTTTAGACTGAGAAATGCTTACGCTCACACACACCGTTTGTGAGTGAAGATACGCATATTCAATCATGTTCTCCCGCCTTTGGTGGGATTTCAGTGGTGAGGTGCTGGACAAACAGCATGTTTTCTCTGAAAGCCAGTTCAGAAGAGACAACTATAGAGTGTAACCCATCAGTATAAAAAAGAAAAAAAAAAAACAAACAACCAAAAAACTACCCCAAAACCATCCAGGATAAAAAGCTGCTGGTGGTGTAATTTTTATAACCTCCCAAGAGTCACTCAAGGAATCAGTCGAGTCCTACATGCATACTGAATTGGGTAGATTCGGGTTTGATGCATGACTTTTCCCTGAATGTCGCCAGTGGCTCGTGCCTCCCAAGACAAAAGGGAACTAATTTTGGTCCTGACGCCTGGATGCCGCAGTGCCAAAGCAGCTATGATTTTCTGCTTCTGTGGAAGCTCGTATTCCCAGTTTTCTTTCACGCTTGGAGCCTCGTGGTTAGCGTAGAACTGTAAACATTTTGAATGTAACGTTCCCTGAGCTGTTAGCCTGCTACTTCACACAAATATTAACTTTAGAGCTCAGCAGTCTCTGTGCCCATATGCTGGGGCAGATTCACAGAGCGGGTCACCCAAACTACCAGTAATTAGAAAACTAAGTACTTTCTGGGCGTGAATTTAGTATCGCTTTACATCAAAAGCCCTGGGATGGCGGCCAAGGAGAAGGCAGAGCTGTGTTGCTCGGCGCACGCAGGTGAGCTGTTTAAGATGCTGTCGGTACGGGTGACTCGGCTCTCAGAATTATGAAATCACGTCCCAACAATTTCCCATGAAGAAAAAGAAATCAGCCTTTTAAAATAATTATTTCTATTTTTAATTGTATATTTTCAGGCCGTTCTCTCTAGAACTTCCCCGCAGGATTTGGTGACACCTATCGGTACTGCGAAACAGAAGCCCAACGCTTCTCTTACCTTCCTGGCTTCCCTCACACTTTGTGGTGGTCACCAACCCGGAGCTGGGAGCGACGCCTGCGCCCGCTTCTGCTTCCGCTCGGTGGCGGTTGGGGTTTCTTTGAAGAACGACCTGGTGCTGCCTGAAGCCTCAGTCTCCTGCCACAGTTGCTCCCAACAGAGAGCACAGGCTAAACCGACTACTTTTGCCAGACCCCTCTGTGCCAAATCTCTCTGTTTGATGAAGGTTCCATACCTGCTCGGTGGCTCAAGTTTAGCACTAATGAGCATCTGTCCGGCAGGAGGGGATGGGGTTGGGATGTCATTTCCCCCTGGCTCTACAGGCGCTGCCAGACACCCCGCAGTATCTCGGCGCTCTCCTTCCACGTGCCCATGGCTCGTTTCTCAGCGGCAGCCATCAGCTCAGCGTGGCACGGCAGCATCCTCACCCACCCATCTGCACCTCCTCTGTTGTCCTCTCAGGGCAATTCTGCCTGTCCGTCTCTCTGGGCATAGGTCCCTCTTAGCCCTGAGGTGCAGAGATTTTTTCCTGGCTTCCACTCTGCAGTAATTAAGCTGCCAAAGCGGAGTGTGCTGGGAGCATGAAGAGAAAGGGCTGGAAAGAAATTTATATATAGCCAATGTTTCAGCGCTATTCTTATCTCATCAGAAACTTGCCTGCCACAGCTTTAACCCCTTTATATTTTGTCGTGTGCAATGGGAGGAGACCTTTTAAGTACTTGAGGACTCATGTCAGATCAGTTCAGTGTTCATTTTCAAGCGAATTATCTTATTTTTTTCAGTCTCTCTTAGTAAGTCATGTTTTCTGGGTCTGATTATTATCTTCGCTCTCTCTGGACCTTTTCCATGCTGAGAGCAGATTCCAGCCAAAGCCTGGAATTGGCAGGTGACTTTGCCTGTCTCGGAGGTTATATTCCTGTTTGTATTTCCTTAATGTTGTTGATTCCTGCCAGGCTTGTGCTGCGGACTAACCCCCACATCATTCTCTGCAGAGCTGGGATCCAGCCAAGCGCTCGTCATTCTCCTCTGGTAACTCAGATTTTACACGTTTGAAGGCAAGGCATTTGTCTTCCAATCTATTGGAAGTGCCGGGTCCAAGAAGGTGATCTGTCTTTGTTATCCCTAGATCAGTGTGATAGGCTGTAGCTGAGCATCTTGAGAATTTTCTCTTCTTTGCCTTTCTTTACTCCGCTTCTCCAGTTTGCTGAGAGTTTTGAATTCTGATTAACCCTCCAATTTTTGCAGCCTATTGCAATGTTATTTGAGGCTCATGCAAATGGCAAAGTCTGTTCTAAATCCTGATTGTAAGAATGCCCATTTGGTCCATGCCAGAAATCAAGATTTGCAAAGTCTCTGACATTCCAACCGTGTATCCAGTGGTTCCTCCATTTTCTCAGCTGAAAATGCAGCCTCTGCCACTTCTCTGGCCCCAGAAAATTTGTCAGCTTTGGAAGCCCTTGCTCCCCGCCGAGCAAACCTTTATAAACTGGAAGAGGAGACTTTCCTCCCACTGCTCTGGATGGCATCGGATTTAGGGCACAATGGCAGCTGGCTCTTCAGGTAGGCCCCCTTCCAGACCTGAGACCGAGGTGCAGGTCCTCATGGGCACCTCATCTTCCCAACTGGTGCAGTTGTGCACAAAACCCAGTTTAAAGCTTTAAGAGTTGCCGGATCGCAGCGTGCAGGTTTTTGATGCCAGGTTGAAGCGAATCAGGTGCAGGACAATGTTTGCAGACACTCTCTGAAGAGTTTCCCTTGTGATGTTGGGCGATGGGTGGGTGCCTTTAGCAACGGCCGTCGGCAGGTTTTGCATCTCTCTGACAGCCGTTACGTCTCTTTCTTATTTCTGTAGCTGTTAACCCTGGCAGTTTTCTGTGAATCGGATCTGTTATCTGAGACTTGAGCGAGCAAATGAGAGTTAATACGAATGGCGTCTAAAATATTCGGAGAGTTCAGCTGACACGATTGGGACCTGAGAAATAAGATCTACAAGATCGCGTTCCGATTCATCCCCAGACCCGCTAGCGTCTGTTTTCTTTTCATGCAAGTAACCAAAATACCCTTAATTCTAGCTGGAAGACGAGCTTTGCCAAGAGGCAAAGGCAAACGTGAGGTGAAAATTATGATAACCACTCCCAATTTTGCTGTATGAGCAACATTTAGAAAATGCTGCGCGTATCATTTGAGAGACTGGGAACAAACGAGGCTGAAAACAGTCGACGTTTGTTGTTCCATAAACTGCCAAGTCCCATTTACAAGGGAACAAGATTCACGTCAGCTTTGCTCATGGAATCATAGAAGGGTTTGGGTTGGAAGGGACCTTAAAGCTCCTCTCCTTCCACCCCCTGCTCTCGCCTGCCAGGAAAGAGGAGACCCCGCTCTCCTGCTCCTCCAGCAGAAAGCTCAGCTGATTCTGCAGAAATGCCCTGGATTTTTTTTTTGTTGCGCTCGGGCAAATAACCCCTCTGTTTTCCCAGGAGTACAAATGACCTGGGGACACAGGGTGAATTTGGAGCCAAAGGGGTGGTGGTGAGCCAGGAGTGTCATGGGACAACAGAAGCCACTTTTTTCCCTCTCGAAACATGGCCAACGTGCAGAGGGACCTCTCAAAGTGCCCCAGGAAAAGGGAGACAGCAGGGAAGGAAGTCATTTGGAGCAGTTTGTTCAGACCATGGTCTGGAGACCTCAGAGTGGTGGTTTCCAAGGGTGTCCCAGGAGGGGCTGATGGAGAACAAACTGCTGGAACTCCTAGCCCACATAAATGGTGACCACGCAAAAGGTGCCAGCTCGCGGCTTCACAGGAGGTTTTAGTGCCCAGCCCATTTCCCAGGGATTCTTTTTGACAGAAGGACAGTTTAAACAGCAAAACTGCAAAGCACAATCTTGCTTTGTTCAAAGAGCATTTGGGGAAGAAGAATAGTCCTTCGTTAGCTGTTGTTAGAATTTATATATAATTAGTTGATGTAGCTAAGTCATATGGGCCCTGTTATTTCAAGGATGTTCTCATTTGACCTTAAAATCAAGCAGCATAACCAAAACAAAGAAATTATTATAGATGTCCAACTATATTGCTTTAATTTTTACACTTTATCTTATATTGCTGTAATTGTTTCCATTTCCATTTCTGCTAAATGGGGACATTATTACTTTTCGCTAGCAGAATGATGTTAAGAGACAGCATCGCATTGTTCGTAAATCACACACAAGATATTATTGCTGTTGCAACCAATTTCCAGTATGATTCATATAATGATAATTTAATAGATTCATAAATTTTTAATACCAAACCAGAGTATTGTGACAATGGAAGTGCTAATACTTTAAGAACATTCATATATTTACTGGAAGGTAATAAGATGCTCATAGTCCCTGTAGGCACGAAAGGACGCAGAACTTGTGAAAATGTGGGTATTGGGATGACTGAAACTATACATTTTTTCTATACTGCTTTTTTTTTTTTAATGTGGTATAACAGAGTACTGATCCAGCTTTTTTAAAATACTTGACAACACGTGGTCAGGTGTTAGAAAATATGTCTTCTGACATCTGTTTAACTGATGTTTAACTGTTGGCCTTTTTCCGTTCATGAACAGTTTGTTGACCATGGAAGTTTGTGAAGCTCGGGGGGCCCTGCTGGCCACAGGCCGGGAGAACGGCCACGGCCAGGGGGGCTGAGTGACGGGCCGCAGCCGTGGACAGATTTCATCTGTCTCATCTAATGCTTATTAAGAAATCTAACCTCGGTTAAATTGTGTTACACAAACCTTCACTCGTATCAAGGATTCTGCCAAATTGCTGTTTTTGGCAGTAATTCCTGGACTTACACCTCCACCTACTGGCTGATGGGTCAAAGTCCCTCAAATGTTAGTTTAAATGAAATCCAAGTAGTGTTTTGTCTCTGGAAGCTTTTCTTAGGATATTAAAATCATTTACGGCCACGATTTTCAGGGGAAGTTTGTTCAAAGTTGTTTGTCCACGTATATAATGAAGCTACTGACTTCAAACTCGTTGACCTATGCATATTAGTTTAGGTCTTAATACAGAAAATATGACAGGATTTTTAAATCAGAAAAAAAAAAAGGTATTCAAACCCACCTACAGATTCTTTCAGTGGGACTGCACGAGCACATCCAAGAGGGAAGTACACAGTAGTAGAAAGTTATTCCTGTGTAATACAATAGCGCCTAATAGGATAACAAGAATGATGTCACTAGGGAAATGATTTTTAAAACAAGAATCAGAAAAATCTGTTGTAGCAAAGAACTCAGACAGCAGACCCATCGGGTGATTATTGGTGTTGGCATCCAGGAATAAAAAAAAAAAGGAAAAAAACCCAAACAAAAAAAGATCCCAATAGCAGTTCAGAAGTTAGCAAAGAGAAGAGGCTGAAATTTAGTAACAAAAATGCTCAAAGGGGACTGATAATGAGGGTTTCAACCCCTGGTAAGAGCAGAGGCAGAGAAATGCTGTTTGTCAAAGCTGTGTCCTCAGCCTCAGGTGGAATCTGCCCGTCCTCATTTCCCCAGGGAGACAGGGAGAACACAGAATAAATAGGCACAAATTCCAGCCTAGGGAGTTCTTTTGTACCTTAATTTTCTCCAAAGATTTTGCGTTCTTGTTCTTTATGATGGGGCTTTCACCCGTGGGAGCTGATGTCGTGTCCTCTCTCCCTGCTCCTTCAACTCTTTGACTGGCATTTCTACTTAATTTCTGCTTAGTTAGCAAGTTTCTGGCTTCAGAAAGCTTCCTACTGAAGATACATCCGTAAAATCCTAACCATTGTGAGGCATTTTAAGTGCACAATCTCTCTGGTAGTCATATAAAGAGTAAATACACTGGGGAAACTAGAAATCTGGTGCTTGGGCTGAGTAATAGTAACTCTCACACACACACACTTTTACAGAGGCTTGGTTTGGATCCGATGCCCCATCAGGTGCATCTACACACAAGTCGTACCAGCCACTTAGAATTCAGCATTTTTTCCTGCAGAAGTTCTTGTCAGACAGTGCTAGAATCCAGATGCCAAATGAAGCAGGTTTCTTCCAATTTTTTTTTGCTCTGAGCAATTTCTTCGAAGAGTTACAGAAATAACACAAAATAGGAGCATGCCCTGAATGGGAAAACAGCTATTACCCAGCTGGAAAAGAAATTTTCCAGACATATGGAAGGTAACTGAAAGAAGCTTGAAAGGCACTTTGGTCTGTGTCTGTAAACAGATATTAATTACCGAGTGTGACAATAGCTGCAGTTCTCAAGACAGACAATTTTTGAATGGATTCATTTGACTCAGGTAGAGAAGAATTTAATTATGAAACTTTGTTAAATGGATTTGAACTTTTCTGCATGTCGTGATGTTCTGGATGTACTGGAGAATCCAACACACGCCGGGAGCAGAACCGAAGGAGGAGGAGCTGGACCTGTAAAGCCCCTCACCAGCAGATCTCCAGAGGCTTCCAGCAGCTTGGCGGCAGCAGAGGTGATACCTCGGGTCTCTGGAAACGCTGCTCTTTCTGGAAAGGAGTTGAACACACCTCAGCAGCCAGGTTCTTTAAAAATATTTGATGTGCCAGATAACTCCCCATCTGTGGCTAAAGAGAAATCGCATCCCGTGTCAGTCTTCCCTTCTGTGGCCTTCTGCAGCCTCTTCTCAGAAGGTTCTACATCCACAGGTCTCTGGTTGCTCTGGCAGAACTCGGCGTTTAGTTCCATCTCTCCTTTTTTTGAAAGCAGCTGGCCAGATTGGTATGGAGCATTGTACAGCCTGCCATCCCCGGCAGCGCTGTGGATCTATGTCTGCTGGAAAGATCTTTGCTAATGGACCATAAATTTGCATTTCTTAAGCTTATCCACTGCTTCCTTCCCCCCTTCCTGAAGGCTCTGCCCCTGCGTGGGTTGGAAGGGACCTTAAAGCCCCCCCAGTGCCACCCCCTGCCCTGGGCAGGGACACCTCCCACCGGACCAGGCTGCTCAAAGCCCCCTCCAACCTGGCCTCGAACACTGGAGTATCTCTGCATTTAAACTACTGTTTGTCTGGGGGGAGACAGCCCCAGGTCAATCGAAGATAAAAGCTATTTTGACTCTGAACTCTTGGGTAGCATCACTTTGCCTTAGCATAGGTGCTGTTTTATTCAAAAGCTCAAGTAAGTGCGTTCATTTTCTTTTTTGTGATTTAATTTTCTTATTGGGCTTCGCATGCGTAATGCACGGGGAAACCCGCACATTTTGAAGGGAAGAACTATAGCGGTTCATTATTCTTCAGTTTCTGAAAACCAGAGACCGGTGAGCAAGAGTTTAGTAGGTAAATTTTGCCAGCTGGAGGTGTGACAGGAGCGACTGGCGTTTGGTATTCAAAATACACCTTGAGACTTCTGGTGTCTTGTATGTTTGCTGTCTGTTTAAATAAACCCCGTGTTAGCCGTAAGGTCAGAGTCTGTTAATATTTACCTTGGAGAATTCTGCCTTTCTGAGTGTTTTTTTGGTCTCTCTCTGGTTTCTGTCCCTGTAAGAGTGATGTTCACAGCACGCACATCCTTCCAGAGACGTGACAGTAATGGGAAAAGTGAACTTTGGTGTCCTTAATCCGTTTGTCAGAGTTGGGTATTTCAGTCTGAAGAATGTCCTGCTTTGGAGATTCCCTTGTTGGGACTCAAGAATCTTACCAGGAGGTGAGGTGACCATCTGGAGCGGTGGCTCATGGCATGCCAGGGGCAGGGCTGGTACCCGACGTGTGCTCGGATTTGTGAGTGAAACAGCCCCTGGGGACTCGCTTTCCTCTGTGCATCCCCTATTCCTTATTTCTGAATTATTCACCGTTGCTGCTGCCAAGTCAGAGAGTGTCTCTGGAGCATAATTAGCTAAGCAACGGTTAAAAACAGGAAAAGAGAAATGTCCCAATTATATATTCATTGCTTTGTGAATGCTTGAATAGCAGCTTAAAATAACCAGCTACAGAAGGCAGGGCTGGGAAACTCTAGAAAAAGTAGTCTGGTCTCGGTCAAGTTAATAACAAAACTCCTATTGTGTAAAACAGGGCACAAGTTAAACCCCTCAAGATAATGTAAAACCAGATAGACCTAAACTGGTGCTGAAATTGAAATTAATTGAGTTATCACCAAGATAATAATGAGAATATTTAGCTGATCAAAAGTCTCTGAAAGACAGTGGATGCACTTCTTGGGACTGAAACAAAGTTTTAAGAAATGAAATGAGAAAATTATTTTCTTAATTCCATGAGCACTTAACGAAAAGAAATTACTTTTTGTTTCTTTGACCCTTCAGTAGGAGCTGTTGTGAAAGCTCATGTTTGCATCATAAGCTTCAGTGAATGTGTTATCAGAGCATCCCAGTGAAGTAGAAAGATGGGAATATTATTATTATTATTATTACAGCCCACCTAATCAGAAGGAAGAAGTGAATGGGGATCTCTTTGAGCATGGATCCAAAAATTAGAAAAATTCCTAAATAATCCACTTGCAATCATCTGAAAGATAAAAAAATTACTAACATTTGCTTGTCAGGAACTGGTCCTGTCACAGAATTTGAATTTCCTGCTTCGGCAGAGGATGTAGCGCCGTGAGACAGAGGGAGAACACGACCAGCTCCCTGCCACCAGCCTGGGGAGAGGATGGTTCTGCTGTGGGGCAGCTGTCACACCATGCACTTAGAGCCACCTCCAGTAGCCCTCTCAACTCCTTGGAATGGCAAAAAACCCTCTCTCGGGGGAAAAAAGTCTAGGTTTCTAGCATTTGAGTGAATTAAGCAGTTTGAGGAGGACAAAGGAGTTCCATGGGTTAGGCTGAGTTGTGTTGCTTTCTCATGAAGCTGATAGAATGTGGACACATCTTTAATTTTCATCAGGTGGCCACACAACAGGTTGAGAAGAAGCTGCTGGCAGAGAACGTGAGTGGTTTGATGTTGAACTGTGCAATTGTCTCAAAGACTGATGCAGGTCCTGGAGGCAAATGTCTCTGCAGAACCCCACATCCTCCTTCTGCTCCGCGTCTGCATTAATTATCTCAACAACAAGCAGGTAGTGAATGTTTAAAAGCTGAGGGAGCCTGCATTGCCAGGGGCTTACAAGTCACTGGGAAGACAAGGTCAAAATGCAGGTTGGTCCCGGCAAATTGAAGAAATATATTAGAAGAAAATAACATGAGGTTCAGCAATGAAAAGCACCGAAGTGCCCCAGCTGAGGAGAAATTCAAAGCATAAAAGCTAAGAGCTGGTGAGTCGGTGCCGTGGCGGGAAAGGGTGATAAGAGGGACGTTAAATGGACAGCTTAGTTCAGTTTTGATTGTGCAATGTCTTAATGTCATGGGGAACCGGGGGTGACACTGTGCTGTGTCCGGAGCCGGTCACCCCCCCGGGAACCGGGCAGTGGAGACTCCAGCTGAGCTTCGGGTGTTTCATCTACAACAGGGAGGATGTAATATCTGTTTTCTGATATGAAAAAGGTCATTAAAAAGGAGGGATAGTGATTAATCTCCATGGAGACTGGGGCAATTTTTTCAAAAAGTTGTGGCATTGTCCCTCCTTTGTTTATTTGCTGAAGTTTGTCAGTTTGGTTCATCAGCCCTTAGCGTTTTAGGGAGTGCTATGAAGCTTCAGAGGTGGGGGTTTACTTGTGCAAAACTGTTTGTTTTGCTACAAAAACTGCATTTCCATGGACGGACAACAGCGCGCAGTGATCTGATGGACTCTTCAGCTCCATCAAGGGGCTTAATTTAGTAACTGAGTTGTAAGAAGGAGCATTCTTAATCCAGTGAAGTACTTCATGTATGTGTTTGTTTCCTAAGAGGGAAATAA
This sequence comes from Arenaria interpres, assembly GCA_013399435.1. Classification (NCBI taxonomy): domain Eukaryota; kingdom Metazoa; phylum Chordata; class Aves; order Charadriiformes; family Scolopacidae; genus Arenaria; species Arenaria interpres. The sequence continues at coordinate 338,633 of VXAK01025864.1, forward strand.
AACACAGGGGTTAAACATTTTGTGGTAAAGGCAGTTTGCGAGGTTTACAGTAAGAGGAAATGTTTAACTTTTAAAAGTTTTATTTTACAGATCAAGAGTTACAGTGCTGAAAAGTAATTAGAGCAAGAATTCAAACCATATATTCAAAGATCACATTAAGGGAATGTGTGAAATCATATTTTAAAGGATTTTTTAAAATGCAGCTTCCTGCAGAGTAGCCCTGAAACCATTTTATTTGGCATTCTAGGTATGTAATATAATAGGTTAGTATTGTAGTTCTTAAAATTAAAAATGACACTTCCTAAAACAAGGTGTTTTCAGCTTCTAACGAATGCAGGAGGTGTAACTGCAGCGGGGCTGCAGGAGACAGGCCCAGCTGGAGCACCGTGCTTGGGGAAAGCCCTCCTCGTCTGCCGGTCTCTAAACAAGCGCCTTTTCGCAAGAATTGGTATTTCAGGGGATTATTTACATCAGCAGACAGGCCAGGCGCTTCCTGAAAATGGATTCTTTTTCTGTTTTGCTACTTAGTGCGATAGATTGCCTGCTGGCTTCTTATTAGAAAATATATTTAAAAGATCTTACATCAATTTCTACCTGGAGTACAAATTAGCTGGGCTTCACCGATAAAACTCTGCAGCTGGAGAACTAAACCCAGAGTCTTTCATGCAAGAAGAAAAATGTTCTTGACTGTATTCCTTTCTCTGAAACAGGAGCTTGTTATTACATACGCTATTTGTCAGGAATAGGAGACGTATTTCTTGCCGAATACTGGGCTGTTGGCTTTTGCCTTGATAATGAAACGCGCACACAGAGGCTCTGAACACGTCTTGGCAGTGGAGTGAACTTCATTATCCCTAGAGATGTCGAGGTCTGTTGTGGGAACATGGGCTCGGCTGCCTGGTGTTCATCATATGGACACCATTGCTCCTGGCAATGGGTGTTTTGGGGGCTGATATTATTGATCTGGGGCTTTGCCTGGCACCCGTCTTTATTATTAGCACACGGCAAATAATGCCTTGGTCTTGAAGAACCACCAGCGGTGCAGACATGGATCTTCTGCTGGCACCTACTGTGAACTTTCAGAGTTCCTCACATTCCAGAAGCAAAAATAAGAAGGCTTTTGTCACTGTTTTTTAATTTTCTTCTTCATCATTACTTCTCTTCTTAGATAAGTTGTTACTTATCTCTTCTTTCTCCTGTGCACCGCTGTGAAGAACTTGGCTTTGTCTCCTCAATGACATTTCCATAGGCACTGAGAGCTGATGCTAAGTCCCTCTGAAGTCATCTCTCTTCCAGGTTGAACAAGCCCAGCTCCTCCAGCCTCTTCTCACAGGGTAAGTGCTCCAAGATCCAAAAAAGGTAAAACAACGTCCCAGGGACCATCCCTGGAGGTGTTCAAGACCAGGCTCAATGGGGCTTTGAGCAATCTGGTCTAGTGGGAGGTGTCCCTGCCCATGGCAAGGGGGTTGGAACTGGATTATCTCTAAGGTTCCTTCCAACCCAAACTGTTCTATGATTCTGTATACTTCAGATGGCACCCATATGGTCAGTAATGAGAGCCCATGTCCTACCACAGCTGTCTGTAAAAGCTGAACCCCAAGCCGACAGTGCCTCTCTTGCCTCATTGCTCTCTGGTGGAATAAATCCCTCACTCAGGGAGGGAAGTCAGGTCTCAAGGTGAGTCCCTGTCCTGCGGTGTGGGGCGAGGAGGGGCTTGTGTGTGGCTTCTACGCAGGGAGTTGGACCCGGCTGAGCTTTCTCCTTGGGAAATGCTGGGAAAACCCTGCCAGATTGATGGGAGGTATCTAAGGGGCGTTGGTACAAATGGAGTGATGTACGAGGGAGGAAAGTCCTCAAAGAAGCAGAACGTGCAGTGTCGGATTTGCCTGAAGCTGCTGTCCCTGCTCAGGAAAGAGAAGCAACAAAGACAAAATGCTGACATCTGTGAAGCTCATTCTTCTTCTGAGAAAATGTACTCGTCTTTCTTGCTCGCTATTACTCCCTGTCAAGGAGAACCCTATCTTCCAGCCAGAGCAGGTTGTGGCCTCCAGGAGTAGCTCCATCTGCAAGTGATGGAAAGCTCCTGCCAGGAATCCGCCTGACCCCAGAACACAGCGTGGGTGTGAGCGTGTTGCTTTTCTGCCTCCGTGCAGAGATTAAGCCCCATCACTGAACAGCAAACTCAATTACAAATGGGGTTCTTTTAGCAACACTCGGAAGCAGATTTTTTTTCCCTTTGGCTTGTTTGCTTTCCTGCTCGCTCCTGATATTAGTTGTTAATGGGATAGCATTTTCTGTAATTACAGCGGAGGCATGGCTCTGCTTGTAAAGGAGAGTTATGGGGGGAAACATTTGCAGTGTTCTGTTTCGCTTTATCTTTATTTATAAGCACAGCATCTAGAAGAACAGCATCCTGCGTATGGCGTCAGAAGGAAAGCTATAACAGTGACTCTGTCAATGCTAATAATGTCAGTCTTTGACCTGCAGTTCTGTGCTTCATAATGCACTTGTTTGTGTTTTGAAATTTGTATTTAATTGCGTGTCTGAGAAGGCTCGTGCATAAAATCCTTCTTTAAATCTTTCATTAGCTTTATTTTCTCCCCAGCAGAATGTGGCTGAATGCGACAGCAGCTGCTTTGCAGCCATAACTCCTCTCTCTCATTACTGATTATGACAGCCAGCAATTTACTGGCTGTATTAAATTTGGTTACGTGGTGTTGTGTAACTGAAGTTTTCAGGAAAACATTTTCACAACAAATGTCAGACTGACCTAATTGCTGTTCTTCCCCGCAGTTTCTGTGGGCTCTCTTCTCTTCTGCTAGATGGACACGAGTGGTTTGGAAATGTGTTCATTAGCAAAGTGTTCAGATTTATTGTCCTGCTGTTTATGGCACCATAATTCCCAGTTGTGTTTAGGTTGTAGTCAGGGAACATTTTTACTCCTGAAAGCAAAGGAAGGGCTGCCCTAGCAGGGACTCAGGCTGAGAGACCCAAAAGAGAGGAGGTTGGGGGGGGGCGGGACCAGCACTCCTCTCATCAGAGGACTTCCATCTTTCAGAAGTGTGCAGCTTGTGTTCAGGCAGCATGGTCCATGCTAACCTTGGCCATCACCACAAAATCACAGAATCCCAGCTTGGCAGGGATTGAAAGGGACCTCTGGAGATCATCCAGTCCAACCCCCTGCCAGAGCAGGTTGCACAGGAACGTGTCCAGATGGGGTTTGAGTGTCTCCAGAGAAGGAGACTCTACCACCTCTCTGGGCAGCTTGTTCCAGGGCTCTGCCACCCTCACAGGAAAGAAGTTCCTTCTCATGTTGAGATGGAATTTTCCATGTTCCGGTTTGTGCTGTTGCCCCTTGTCCTGTCACCGGGCACCACTGAGAAGAGTCTGGCCCCATCCTCTTGCCACCTGCCCTTTAACTATTGCTCAGCATCAATGAGGTCCCCTCTCAGTCTGCTCTACTCCAGGCTGAACAGCCCCAGGTCTCTCAGCCTTTCCTCAGTGGAGAGATGTTCCAGTCCCTGAGCATCTTTGTAGCCCTCTGCTCTATCCTCTCCAGCGGTTCCCTGTCCTTCTGGAACTGGGAAGCCCAGAACTGGACCCAGTGCTCCAGATGGGGCCTCACCAGGGCAGAGCAGAGGGGGAGGATGACCTCTCTCCACCTGCTGGCTACCCTCTTCCTGATGCCCCCGGAGAGACCATTGGCCTTCTTGGTCACGAGGGCACAGATAGCAGAAATAGCAGAAGATAATCTCAAAGATTGAGGGGTAGGTCACTGGGTGGTACAAACAGAGTGGATGTCAGTGCCTGCAGGGCTTAACCTCCATGGTGAGGAGGTTCTGGGCAGGTGGAGCAGTTTGCCGATGGAGGCCTGGAGCCAGGCTGCCTGAGATTCAGTTTCCACTTCCCAGGACAGCCCTGTGCTCCAGGCCAGAAGCTGGGGAGAAGTAGAAATACCTCAGAGCGTCTGGACTCGGGGCCTTAAAGCAGCCGCTGACAGTCCTCTTTGCATCTGCATTGAAGTGTTTCCGTGAGGAGCTCAGGAACCTGCTGGACCAGCAGCGCTGAGTGCCCTTTGTGCAGTCTGTAAGATGATAACTGTGTTACCAATCCCGACCTAGGAATATCATCTACTTAATGAGTCTCTCTGTCAGTAACCATCGGGGCAGTATAAAGCCCATTTGTTTGTGGTGGTGAACGCGGCCGCGATGGAGGAGATCGGATGAAACGGCAGCTTCACTGGGGCTGGTAGCTGCCATTTCTAACCGTGATTATTCTGATTATTTGTTAAGCATTTGCTTTCTCTGTCTATCTTCTCTCTTTTTTGGTAAACTCTTGACAATAAAGCCTTTAAAGGTCAGTTGCAAGAGTCCTTCTTACTGCCCGAAGATACCTTCCTGCCAGTTCAGGATTTGCTCTGCCTTTTGTGTGCTTTCTAATTTCATTCTGAAATGCCTTTCACTAGCAAATTTTTGGAAGCGTGTCAGGGATGACTGATTGCCACAAACTTCTCCAGCTCTTCAGATGTGTCCTCAAATAACCATATCATTTATTTTATCTGTATCCCATTAGTCTAGATAAATGTTAAGGAGTAGGATTTTCTGGAAGCAGGTATCAACAAGAATCTTGGGATTTGAGTTAATGCAGTTGCAGTGCTTATATGTTACTGTTTTTGATAACTTCATCGTCTTCCTCATTGTCGTCTTCATCATCTTCTTCACCTTCTTCGTCTTCTTCTTCTTTTTCATCGTCGTCTTCTTTGTCTTCCTCTTTTTTGTCTTCTTGTTTTATTGTTGTGATTATAATTATCATTAGTCCCTTTGGCTTGCTGTTCTCAGAACCATATCTTGTACCCTCTGGCTATATGAAGGCCATGGTGTGTGGCTCTGAGGGTGAGGGAGGTTGACCATCTTGCTGGTGGAGGAATGCTTCAGTCTGTGGGCAGTTACGCCCCGTAGGGTTTCTCCTTTCCAGCTCCGAGGCCAGCATGGGTTGTTGAGAATAGTTTGCATTACGGCCTGTAGGAACTAGCAGAGCTCTATGGAAAATTCATCATCCTGATTTGCCTTCAGGGTCAGGCCTGGAGTTCACGTACAATGTTGTGATTTCGCTGGTGGTGATTCTTCAGACACTCAGACCATCTGCAGAGCCAGCTGCAGGACACATCAGTTGGAAGCAGAATCATGTATTCAGCCCCACAGGTTTCTAGTGTGTCACCCCTGGATGTGACCACTCATCAGGGAATGGCGTTGTAAGTGTACTCGTGACACTCACGTAGGTACAGACTTATATTTAGAATAAAGGAAAAATGGGAAATTTCAGATATTTCAGGGATAGGCCATATTCCTCTCAGCTGCATATGAAATGCTCACGTAGCTGAGAGAGGTTCTAACAGAAGTGGGCATTCCTGCAGCAGTCAGCACCTCTTGCCATCAGAACGTTTTGCTAACAGTTAATGAAAACTGTCTATACTCGTTTTTGAAAACAATCAGTTCACATCCAAATTCTGAAAGCAAACCACTAGATATCACTCTTTTTTGAGGAAATAAAATAAGCTATTGGGTGTTTTCTGCAATTCCTGGCTGCCTCGCTGTTAAAAAGCTCAAAAATATTCATCTCCTGTAGATCACAATGTGGATATTTGCTCTCTGCCTTGTTATTGCTGAGGCACATTTCCGTGCACTTCTAGTACAGAGGGAATGAGCTTATGCAAATGTGGAGAGCTATCCCTAGACCAGAGTTTTGGTTTTTTAATTTATTATCAAATGGAGAATTTTTTTTAATGGGATGTATGTACTCTGATGATAAAACAGGAGGGTTTGTTTCCCTGGGTTTCCACAGCCCGGCCTCCCCGTCTTTGCAACAGCATCAAATTAAGAGCAGATGCTGTGGTGGGACAATGAAGTGCTCGACCTCATCGGTTTTCAGCTCCTTCATCCTGAAGTGCTTTCCTGTGTTTTCCCATCGGTTCCATTTTTGAAAAATTGCTTTCGCCATTTCACGGTTTTTACAAGAAAATGCTGCTGTGCCTCTGGTGCAGACAAGGAGAAATCTAATTTGGTTGTAGTTAAGTGCCTGCCTCCCCGTTACTCTCTGTAATAGGGTAACACAGCAAATTCTAGAGCCTTAATGGATAGCAACGATGCACCGAGGAGCACATTTCCAGGATCCCAGAATACCTTTGACTGCACGTTTGCCTCTGCAGGCATTGGGGGGTTTTGCCTTCTTAAAACTTAATGATAATGTTGTTGAAATCTTTGACCTCTGGCAAAGGGATGAGAGATGGCTTGTTTTTTGTAGCAGTGACACGGTGACACAGGTTCCGGTTGCCCTCCCCCCCAGCAGGTAATTGTCTCGGGCTTCTGCCCGGTAGAGCTATAGTAATTGGAATAACTCAATCAGAGTCCCCTGTAACTTTTAATAGGGGACTGCTCACCGCTTGGATCTGTTATCATCATTTATCTGGGAATCTCTCCTGGGAGGACAAGGGCTGAATCGAAGGGCTGTTCTGGAAAGAAGAGCCTGTGTTGGGGCCAGTGGCTGTGTTTTAAGAGGAGTCATTCAGCATCTTTAACGAAATTTAATAATTTCTCCTTGAGTTTAGGCTTTGCTTATGATGCTACGCTGGGCTAAAGTAAATCATTAAAGCAAAAGTAAGGGCTGGAGGAGGCGGATGGATGCTCTGGTTTACACCTCTGCACCCAGTTGTGAGTGGATAGTAACCCTGTTCAGCCCCACATATTCCGAGAGAACACCCTGGAAGGCAGTGATGGGATTTAACAAACTGTCGTTATTCCCTGTTGCCTGGGGGTGGTGATGGAGTTACTGCGCAGCCAGGATGGAGAATATAAAGACATGTTGCTGGGCTTGTTCCTCATTTGAGAAAAGAAGCTCAGTCTCAAATGAGATGTCCGTTTACCTGAGTGCTACTTTCCGTAGACGCAGATTTCCTTCTTAGCTCGAACAGATTTTTCCTGTTTAAAAGTAAGATATGCACTCCAGTTAGAGTGTTGGCATTGCCTTAAAGTTCCAGCCTCATGTTTCATAATAACCCAGGGGGAAAAGATGATGATAGGACGTTCATTGTGCCTTTGCAATCAAAATAATTGGATTTTTACAAGAACCAGAAACAAAGTGACTTCCTCCACTTCCGAAATTCTTAGGCTGTGTAAAACACAACTTATCTGTTTGGATTCTGACCTTGAATTAACTTTCAATGCAGAATCTGGTATAGTTGAGAATCTAGACAAGTTGAGAAAGAGTAAATACTTTTTAAAAAAACTACCCTTTTTGAGTTGTTGTTTTAGACATGTTTCAAACCGAAGCTTATCAAAAGCCAGGAGGGCTGAAGTAAGTTGCTATTTTAGTGATAGTTGGTAACATTTTGCCTCCAATCATCTTTATTTTTACATATAATTTTCATAGATTATGTTTTTAAGGGACAACCCTGAATACAAACGATACCCATCGACATGAAAAGGTGCCATAAATTGACAACATCTTCTTCCATCTCTACCCGACTGACTCTCCTCTTCCACAGCTTCGTTAATTTTCTAAATATGGGAGGGAAGGCTAAATGGGCTTCAGCATCATTACCCACAGAAGGGCTCATTGCTCTTTTACAAGATTAGTTTTTCAATGAAGTTTAGAAATGTGCTAAGAAACATATGCAAAATATACAAAGAAGTCACGTGATGAAATTACAGTGCAAATTTTTATAAACTGAACCTCAAGGGCTGTTGGAGGTTCTTTGTAGCTGACTCTCTGTAGCTGACTTTCTGGCTGTCCGTTTGAGAAGAATGGGGTTTTATCTCAATATTTCAAAAAAAACCCAATGTCTAATTAAAAAATGAATTGTAATTATATAGGGACTTGTGAGTTAATTTTAAGTAATGCAACTTGGCTGCTACATGTTTCAGCACAGTGATCTATTTGAACATGATTTTAATTGACGGGTTAAGTGAAAACTAAGCCTGTTGCCTTTTTTCTTTTTTTTTCGATACATCGTAGAATCATAGAGTATCTTCAGCTGGAAGGGACTCGTAAGGATCATAGAATCGTAGAGTCATAGAATGGTTGGGTTGGAAGGGATCTTAAAGCCCCCCCGGTGCCACCCCCTGCCCTGGGCAGGGACATCTCCCACCAGCCCAGGTTGCTCCAAGCCCCCTCCAACCTGGCCTTGAACCCCTCCAGGGATGGGGCAGCCACAGCTTCTCTGGGCAACCTGGGCCAGGCTCTCACCACCCTCACAACAAAGAAGTTCTTCCTAATATCTCATCTCAATCTCCCCTCTTTTGGTGTAAAGCTGTCCCCCCTCATCCTATGCCTCATACATTGGGCATCTTCCAGTCTCAACACCAGTGTACCCACCGTACGCTTCATCTAGCTCAGGTGCTTTCCATTTTCCTTTCTGCACCCCCTCAAAGCTCCTCTTGCCTTTTCGCACCTTCATGAATCCTTCAGGTCAATGTGTATGTATCCCTCTCACCACGTAGGAACCGCGAACCCTGCCACGCGCTTCCTTTGTTTGCAGTGCGCCCCGATGCTTTCCAGTGCCGGCAACTTCACCCTTCTTTTCAGTCCGTGTCGTTCTTTCTCTTGCCTCAAAAAGTCATAAATGGTCTCTTTTCTTCCTCTGCATGTCAATTATGTGAAGTTACACAATTCTTTCCTGGCTGCAGTTAAGCTACTGTTGCACTTCTTTCAGTGTGCTTTCTTAATCTTTTCACACAAAGCGTTTGCCAGCCGTTTCCTCAGGCTCTTTCTTTGCAAAAAATTATTTTCTTGGGGTGGGTGGGGTTTTTTTTTGCGCTCCTAGTAAATCACTCTCTTTCCATCTCAGCTCAGGAACCTATGACCTGTTGGGCCATTTTTGGGTCAGCTTTTACTTGCAGTACTGTTCTCTGGGGTACAGTCGGTGAGTCTGTGCGATGCTGCTCGCGTGGAAGGTTTGTGTAACTGGTTTTAAGTTTAGCAACTCTTATCATTTCACCTTTTCTGATGTTTTGGGAGTCTTTGTCCTCTTTAATTTTTTGACTATTTTACGGCTTTGTACTCTAATGACTCACATAATATCGTGCTGCAGTAGCTGAAGCCGGATTGTTTGAGTGTCTGAGTTGGCCGTTTTGTGACAAATGACTTGTACAAACACCACGTTGTACTTGACATTTCTACGCGAAAGCCGTTAAACAGGAGATTAATTCTCCTCCTTTATGCCCGGCGCAGTCCTTATCTGCGTGGGTGACCCCGCTGACTACAAAAGGGCTTTTCATATCAGCTCTGGCTGTAGGGCTGGACTCTGGTCTCGGGATTTTGGAGAGGATTGAAGGTCTGTCCCACAGCAGCCCATGGCAGGGGTGGGACACGTGTCCTGTGCCGCGTGGCCAGTGTCACACAGCCCCAGTGAGAACGTGCAGCCCACCCTCTCTGTCCTCACCATCGCTCTTCCTGCAAAGCAAGTGTCAGAACATGAGGTGGAATGGAAAAGAATGGAGCAACATTACATAAAGTATCTTTTTTCTTTTTTTTTTTTTTAATTACGCACAAGAAACACAAGTTTGCTGCTGCTACAGTCGCTGTTTGGTACTTTCACGGGTTGTAATAAATGTTCTGAACTTTCACAAACTGGCATCTAAATAACTAGGGGGTTCTTTACCCAGCATTACCACGGGAAAAATCTGCAGATTAGGTATGAAGTCTCATTTGTAAGTTATCTGCCTGTTATTTTGCAATTTGAAGTCTTCGATTCTTTCGTCTTCCATCTGACTCTCTTGCAGGGATTCTCTTTTTCACGGCCCACTAGCTGCGTCAAGAGAAATGCTCCTGAAAGTTATTGCACCTCAGAGAATTAGGGAAATCCTGCGTTCCCCCAGTGACTGCTGGGACTTCATTTCCTCTGCCAGTGAAGATTTAGCTATCAGCACTCTCCGTGCACGTCCATCCTCATGAAGGGACATTGTGTTTTGATTATTTAGAACCCGGAGCCACAAAGGGCATGTTGTAATTAGATTTACTTCAGTAGGAATTGGAAATGCATTGTAGCAGTCAGAACCCCCGAGGGAAGGTTCCTAATAAAATCTCCATTGAATTTATTCATATGTGGAAGGAACAGTCAATATTTGAGGTATGAGATGTCAATAAAAGTTAAAACATATTAGCATTCAGCGTATGTTACAGTGCACGGCCTTGCCAGTTAGAACATTGCACCTTCAATGTGCTTTTAAAAATATAATCTCACAAGGAAAATAGAATTAGTCTGCTAAAAACAGAGCTCCCTCATCGTGAAAATGGGTAGTTTAATAGAAGATATAATCTAATATATGTATTTTAAAAACTATCTTACAGAAGTGAAAGGTAAAATATCCATATTCAAGGAGTCAGCATTTGAATCCTGAGAGCTGTCCCTGTATTCACTGCGTTAGAAACACGAGCTTCTTGGTAATGGGGGAAAAAAAAACTGCAACTCTTAGTTTCCAGTACAAAAATTCCTGCTTATAAATTTTAAATGCACTTTTCATGAATATTCTCTAACACTAACTTTAAATGTCCCATTTGTTTTCTACATTATCTGCAGAAGGGGCTGAGTTAATTCAAGTAAATTCCAGGTGTTTATTCATGGAATAGATGGAAACATGGGAAGAACAGCAAATGATTTGCCGTTGAGTTAAATCACCGCTGTGAGACGAAGTTGAGGAGTTTTAAACGCTGCTGTGGAAAAGCAGACGTTTCTCTCCCACCAGCTGCTCTGTAGCTGTCCCTTCGGCCTTTCTCTCGCCTGCACCTACGAGACTGACATGAACTGAAAAGTTTTCTAACTCTTAAATGTGAATTCCTTCACGTGGAGTACCGGGATTACATAAAATTCTTGGGCAGGTTTCCAGAGTCCCTTTCTTTTACTGTTCTATGGGTTTATTTAGTAATAAACTGAATTCTTTTTTTTAAAAAAAGACTATGCATGACTGTCTACCATGCCCTGCGTCTTTCCTATCACATTGCCTATTTCTCATCTAGAGCCCATTTTGGGGCGAATAAAAGTAAATGTTGATAGTTTACAGTACCCCTTGTCTCTGCCTTCTGTAACTTTGCAATCGCGGACGCCAGACCAGACGCACGAGCCGGACATCTTCATTCCTGCTCGTGCGTGTCCGTGGCTGATCTCAGGTTTTCAAGCACGGCGTGATGGTTCCTGCCTTTCACACTTCGTTTCACTCTTCCTTCAGGTCTCCCGTCATGGCTGGAGGTCTCTTTGCCGTTAACCGGGAATGGTTTTGGGAGCTGGGAGGATATGATCCAGGATTGGAAATATGGGGAGGAGAGCAGTATGAAATCTCCTTTAAGGTAAGTCATCAAGTCACCTTATAGGATACTTCATATACACCTCTGGATTTTCATTGCTCATGTGCTTTGTGATCATGATGCTGTCATTTCATTCTGGCTTTTGTCTTTTAACTAAAATTAATTTAGTACAATACTACTTTTTTTCTTTAGGAATTTCCACTCATTTCACAGAGAACTATGCCATAAACATATGCTGCAGAAACCATACAAAAGTCCCACCGGATGTAGTTCCCTCTGAAAGCCCGGTAGCTTCCCACCATCAAAGAATGAGGTTCTACCTTCTTCCTTTCCTCAAGTCTTCTCCACTTACCTTCTCTCAGACACTGCGTTTACTTCATGCTCAAGCCTTGAGCTCAGCTCAATAGGCCAAGAGAGCACTAATCCAGAAAAAAGAGAAAATTGCATCATTTTCTGCCCAGATCAGTGAGTTTAATCATTTTTGGTGGTTGTCTGGAGTCAGCTCAGGGAAATGGGTGGAAATGGAAAGAAAAAGCCATAGGAGGAAGGAGCCCTTTCAGTAGCAGTGAATCACTAGATCAGCTCAGCTGCTCCGAGCTGTTATCTATGGGCCACATTTTCAAAATCAGGTGATTTTTTAATTACATTTGAATAATTGTGATGACGAAATACAGGGAGTTTTCAAGTGCCCAGGTTATGTACAACCAGCCATGGTGTGTCCTCATACCCTCTATGTCAATGTGTGTTCAAAGCAGCTACTTGGCTTTTAATGTCACGTTGAAAATCTTGTTACTTGCCACATGCATTAGTTTGCATTAGTTTGAGGAGGACTAACATATCTGATCTTGACAATTAGGTTTATTATGTTCCAGGATACCCAAAGACCTCATGGCAAAGATTTTCAATGACTTGATAGAGTTTCATGACATAGATGAATTGAGTCAAGCATATTTGGATAGAGCTTGGAACTGAAATGAGAGTTCGCATTTAGCTCCAGGACCTTTCCAACCTACTTCCAAACCCCGACAGTGTAAAGCTCAGTAAATAAATTCAGGATGTCAGCCATGACTAATATGGTACATCTCGCTGCGTCTGAGTTTCAGCAGCGATTAGAAGAGCGGAGCTGAAGCCGTTGTGTCGAACAAAACATGCGGCGTGGCCTGACACGGGACGTCCTTACGGGGGTTATCAGGAACAACAGAATGGGTTCTGTTAACTCTTACATTTCTCCACATCGTTTTTATACCCCAGCAAAATAAAACAGGGGAAACCCAATAGCTGGGCTGTATTTAGAGTATATTGATTTGCATGCTGTCCATTTAGGTTGTTCCAGAGGCAAATGTCAGTAATCACTAGTAGCTGTCACAACGGCTTCTGATGGGTCACTGCAAGGTTTTATTATCCTATTTCAAATATTCTCTTCATTTGTCGTCACGAAGAATATGCTTGTAATGCTCTCCAGTCTCTGTACAGAAACCATGGTAACAGCACTGGAAATTGAGACACTAGATTGTCCCAGGGTGTTTTGCTCTAGTGATGGATTTTTTTGGAGGCAGCTGTGTCACACTGGGTCTTGTTTCATTCCTATCTCCTGGCTCATCTCAGTAGTACATGTACTGACCTTCGGGTCCCTGTCCTTGCTTATTAGTCTTAAAAGAAGAAAAAAATACTCTTTGAAATTGATTGCCAAACAGGAACAACTTTCTCTTTGAAGAATTTAACAGATGTAAGTTTTAAAAGGAAGACTGCTGGAATGGTAAAAAATGGGAGAAAAATCATAGAGGCAGGAGGGAGAAACAGAAAGGACTGGTTTTTATTGTGTCAAAATCACCAATATTTGCTTGGGAAAGGTTTCTGCTTCAGCAGTTTCTACTATAGCTATGGATTCAGTCATCTTAAAACTTATGTAAGTGTGGACAAGTTAGCTAGACAGTTGAATTCGCCAGCTTTATTGGCAAAACTTGGGAAAATGGTTGCCATCTTTGTGTTGTTCCCATGGTCAGAGAAGAAGTCACCCCCAGGCACCTCCACAACTCCTGTTACAGGAACGTTGGGTACAAGGTGGGTGGGAGCCCATGAGAGCAAAGTGTGGGCTTAGAGAGTCAGAGAAGTGGGATTTTTCAGAAAAGTATGGTGGCCAGGTCTGTGCTAGGCAAGACTCAGTAAAATAGTTTGTCTAAAATCCTCTGACTTACGGAATTATTACCTTCTTCATCATGAACTTAATACCAGCTACTCTACTTTGCTCTCTGTAATCTCCCACCACACTCTGTAGACCCCAGACCTGCAAGAAAAGGAATCTGGTGCTGGGGCCATCGTGGAAGCTCAAAGGAACCACTAATAATAGCAAAGCCATATAGCTTTATGGGTTCGGGGCGCTAAGCCAGAGCTCAAGGAGCGATTAAAAATCCCATTAGCAGGAGGAGGGGTTGCCCAGGGAGACAGACAGCAGTTCCCCATGAGAACAGGTTGAACCAGGTTTAGGAAGATGCTCCAGCAGGGGAGTTTGGGGGAAAAGTGTTGATTTTGATGTTTCTCTCAGGCTGTTTTGCTAGATGTGGCCAGGGGTGACAGACACAGAGTTCAGCACAGAGCACAGCCCTGAGCAAAAGCCTTTTGGGGGGGGGGAGTGGCATTTTGTCGCTGTACAGTGGGAGAAGCTGGGCAGCGTGAGCAAAAATAGATGTTTGGGGAGAAGGGTGTTCGATGGAAAAAAAGAAGGGTGCTACAGAGAATGAGTCCGCAGTGAACCTAAATTTTCTGCAGTGAAATTCAGTAAGTTTCTCCAAAATGCAGTGTGCTCTATCATGTGTCTGTGACATTTGGAACCGTGCCGTAGCAGGAAAGGAGGCTTCCTCCGGCTTCAGGCAGTCACTGTTCCAGGTGCTGAGTTGTCAGGAGCACAGAGGGACGGGTTTAAAAAGAAAAAAAAAAACACAAAACCCCACTGCTTAAAAATTTGCTTGACCTTTATTTCCTTGGCTACAAAAAACCAACATATTTCTTTTCTTTTCTTACTCGGAACTGTTGCTGTGGAGGATTAACTGCGGTTCCCATGTTCGGTGGGTGGTGGGGCAGCCGCAGCCCCCCCCTCCAAACATGATCCCATCGTTAAATAGTTGCTTACATTAATTTTTACATAAGAAATAACGCACAACATTTTAAATTTTTTGGCAGCATAACCCTGGGATCAATTTTTTAATTAAGATGGTATCTGGTATCTCGCTGACGCTGCTGTTCGGCATGTGCTGGGCTGGGGAAAGCTGGCAGAGTAGTGATGAATGGTGTCTCCTCTCAGTAACCAGGGAAGCCACTGTTGAAGAAATCCTATGTTTAAATCTGTTAGAAAGGCACGGTTTATGTAGCGATCTCCAAAATACAGGGCGGTGAGAGAGACTCGTTTCCTGTGTTCACTGAAGATCCTTTGCCCTGGACCTTCCTTGGGCATCATAAATCACACCTTAACAAAACTGCTGCTGCCGCTGCCCTCTCCAGTCACCTCTATCCAGAGCTGGGTTGTCCTCATCTCACGCGTCTTCCAGGTGCTCTTCATCCCTGTTTTCCGAGTTCATTAATCCCTTTCTTTATCGTCGCACCATCATCGTTATCCATTCCCTCCACGGCTGGTGATCGCGGCAGGAGACAGGGCGCGGGGGAGCGGCACGCTTCTCAGTGCAGTGAAATCTGTATGAAGGGCTGACGAACACGGAATATTGCTGCTTTTTGCAGCATGTCAGAGGTGCCGGTGAGTACTGTTGAGAAATCCGCAGCCATCAGCTCCCCGTTACAGGGTTCGGTTGCAGTACCCCTCAGGGGAGTCCCCTCTGCACCGCAGGGAAATGGGTTTGCTGTTGTGAGCCCATCGACTGTGCATTTGCAGTCAGTGATCCTGTTTTCCAGTTTTTTTCTTGCATTCAGCTGAACGTTCCCACTGCATGGAAAAGTTCACAGGGAAGTTTTCTTCTTTCTCCTTTTCTACAACAGCTAAATCCATTCTTTTGGCTTATATTTCAGGGAGAGTGACTGAAAAATCCCCGAAAGTTTTCATATTCTTTTTTCCTACAACTTTTTCATCCCCACTGTGGCTGCACGTTTCTCCTGTCTGTAGTCTGTGCCTCTCGCACACTGCTCAGGGCACCACGCCGACAGCTTTCCCTGGCATCCTTTATGTTCCTCTCCCACCCGTTCACTCTGTGTTTGCTTTTCCCATCCCTTTTTGTGTCTCTCCCTGTTGTCTCTCTCATTGCTGACTCTCAGCATATTTCTCAATTAGCCCCAAAACAGTCTCTTCCATGATTTGCTGTGTGTTTATGTTCCACATCCTCTGCTGCTCAACAGTCGCGAGCCTCTTTCCGCAGTGATTGTGGTGAGGGAGCAGCATATGGATGGGCGTCTCGTTCTCCCGCACACAGTATTTACACTTCCCAGATAGTCCCGGGCTGGATCGCTCGTAAACTAGATGGATAAGGCAGGGTATTAAAAATAAAAGGCAGGAGCAAGCAGAACTCAATTTTAAAGACAAAGGAGTGATGTGAAAAGAGCGTGATTCACCCAAGAGCTGAAAAATGCATGTGAAAGGTCCCTTCCAACCCAGGGGATTCTGTGGTTCTATGATTCTAAGCTCCAGTGGGGAGCGAAGCCTCAGAACCACAGCCTCAGCTCTTCTACAGCCCGCGCTGGCTTCCAACCATCCCTAGGAAGTCTTTTGCAACCCTGTGTTGGAAGGAGCTCTATAGGGATAAATTGTGATGTAGCATCTAGTTGGCGCATAAACTGCTCTTCTTTTGATCTTTCCAAGCTGGGATGGCATTGGTTTGGGTTTGCCCGCTGTCTTTTGTGCCTCGGCCGCGGGGCAGGTTGGTTGCTCCTGTAGGAAGGAGGCATTGGCCACACCAAGAGTTTCGTTGCTCGCTCCTCAGGTACACAGAGCGGCCTCGGTGGTGTGAAACCTTCTCGCCCACGTGCCACGGCACCCACGTCCCTTCCATCCTGCACTGGGGGTCTGCAGTGTTTAAGGCAGAAGGGATTCTCCAATTTCTTGCATTTAGGCCCAGTGACGTAAAAATGCACATTTTAAAGACAGAGTTGCCAGGATTGATCTTCCCAGGAAAATATTAAAAAAAAAAAAAGCCTTTAGAATAATTCTGGAGCTAAAAGATAAAGAGGAGCAGCTGCTGAACGTCCTCCGGGGCAGCCCGGGATTCATTTCCATTACCTGGCACAGTGCACCCCGGGGGCACCACGGCGTTTTCAAGGTTTATATCTGTCAAATATAAGCCCAACACAAAGTGTTATTTCCTCCTGCTTGTTATTGCCTTGGCATATCTGACAGGGTTTTTTTTTCCTAATCCCTTTTCTCCTTTTCTTATTTTTTTTTTTTTTTTTACTGCTGTCCTAGGGCTTCAGAGGAAATGCAATATATGTCTACTTCAGCTCGTGTTGACTGACTTAAAGTAATACTGGAAAATATATATATATATATATATCTGCTTTCTTGTCTTTACATTTGTTCTGTGGCTGACCTTCCTCTGAGTCAAATTGTTGCCCACTCTTCAAAGGCTAAGAAACCTTGATTAATCACTGTAATATCTTGTCTATCCTTTAAAATAACACCTTAATTTAAGTAACAGGAGCAAATAGTAAATTTAGGTCTGTGCTTTCATTGGGGCACTGGGCTGTTCGAAGATGGCCACAGAGAGGAGGTTCCTGCTAAAAAAGGTGCAAGTGGTGTAACATCCAAACAAAGTATTGGTAGAAAGGTGAATAACAATTTTTTTAACTATGGCACTACCCAACTTATTTTAACACATTTTAAAGATTTTTAATATGTTTATGAACATGTTTTTCAGTGAATTAGGTAGCGTGGGATTAAACAGGTGAGAACAGTCCTGAGAAGGACATCAGAATTACTTCTGATGGATGGTTTGCTTTACTCACATAGCCACCTTTTCAAATTCTGGTCCTGTATCTTTTAAACAGCAAACACAGTGTTGCAGAAGGACCCTTGGTAGATACTCTAAATACGTTTTATGATTTTATTTTGAACGTGCTCTGCTTTTACATGGTGAGATTCCGCCCGTTGCCTCACCCCAGCTATCAGCAGGGAGAAGGCAGCCACTGCTGGGACTGTGGCCCGGGTCTGCACAGAACCCATTACATAAAACGCCTTTTTTTGCCCTGTTTGTCTCCAGAAATCATTCTTTGGTTTGCGTTCTGTCCCCTTCCCAGGTGTGGATGTGCGGAGGTGGCATGTTTGACGTTCCCTGTTCTCGGGTTGGGCACATCTACAGGAAGTACGTCCCCTATAAAGTCCCTTCTGGAACCAGCCTGGCACGGGTGAGTAACTGGGTCCCGATGGTTTTCACTCTCGCTCATCATCAGTCTCTTCATTCCCTCTGAACTGGTTCCCGGTAAGCCATTAAAATGGAAAATGAATGTTCCTTTATCTTCCCGAAATGAGACGTGCGGTTACGCTGCCTCCCAGAGATTAGGTTGCCAAGAATAAAATGGAAGCTTAAAGTACCGGGTTGGGCATCTCGGCACCGGAGCGCGTTTCACTGGTTCGAAAGGGCCCAGAATGACCCGAGGCTTCTGGTTCTCGGTACTATCGGGTGTAGTTCTTACAAACAGGACCAATTTGAACGCATGTTTTCGTATCAGGCAGCAGAACAGGCAGAATCTCGCAAAAGGGCCGTTTTCTGCGGCAAAAGAAGAGAGTAACAGTGATTTGAGCGACCCTCTAATTACTGTGTAAAACCCAGTAGTGGAACACAGCCAGCTGGGAGCCATGAGAGTGAGAAATTGCGAGACCTCTAGACATTTCTCAAAGACTTCTGAGCACATCCATATCCAGGAGGGGCTTTTTGCTCAAGAGAAAATGTTCTGTAGCTTTCTGGAGATGTCAAAAGACGGGAGACAAAGGGCACAGATGTAGCTTCCAGGCAGATACTAGTATTTATTCATGCTCGAGTTTAATCTTTTCTGGTTTAGAGGAGATTTTTCTTTTCTTTTTTTTTTTTTTTAATAAAATGGCATTAATATTAAAGTCTGCATGTTGCCATGGGGTAGTATTTTATGAATCATATTTTTTCTTAATAATGAAAATGTGGTATGAATACAAGAATGAATTTTTCGCTTTAAGGGAGAGATCTCCTTGGTTTCAGCTTGCTGTAGGAATCGGAGCAGAGGAAAGAGGCCGTGCTGCCTGCCCAGCGGCTGGCCAAGCAGGGAAAAATGCTCTTCTTGCCTTAAAAGAGCATCTGCGCAGACAGTGAGACTCGTGATGGAGTAATGGGATGGGTGGTGGTGGTAGCGGTGGTGACAAGAAGTGCACTGGCTAATTTGGGGTTTCAATAAATCACTTGGGGAAGATTACCCCCCCAAAATTTCCCAGTTATAAAAATGAAATCTCTGCCCGTGCACAGGCTGTCTGTATCTCGTGGGAAAACCTCTTGTGTACTGGTAGGGTGGGTTTATCCTTCCCATTCTGATAATGGGTAGTTTCTTCTGTGTTGTGGGGGTCCAAAACATGATGCTTCGGGAAATTTCTGGCATATATGTGTCGCTGAAAGAAAATTTGAATTCTCGGGTTCCCAGCTTCTCCCCAGCATAATATTTTACAGCAAAACATTGCTGCTAGGACACGTTGCATCACGGCTGCCAAGAGCACAAGCTCTTCTGCACAGTTTAGTGTTTGGGGCTATCTCAATAACTAGCCAAGGAGGAGAGTTTGGTACCTGACCTGTCAAATTGTATTTTTAAGCCTAAAAATCTCTTTCTCTCATCCAAGCCAGAAAAGGAAAAGCAAGGGCATACTCATCTTCAGCGTGTCAGTCCCTTTGATACAGACCACTTGTGGTTCCAAATAAACTGCCCCAAACGGAGCTCCATTAGCCAAAATAATGCCAGGGGAGCATGCACAGAAGTGGCCTGGATAATTCAGCTATCTTTGCATTGTCCTCCAAATGTTATGTCCTTCGAAGATTATAGCCTACTCCATGTGAGTATTTTTTCTGAAACTTCTCACTAGCTCAAGAATATGATGAATTACATGCTCAAGAATATCCCTGCTACCAGAAGCAATACTTTTCACTACTAAGTAGTTTCCACAAAGGTTTTTGCTCACTCCTTTTCCCTCTCCTGCTGTGTCAGGGAAGATGCCGGGGATGCAGTTCCCAATGGAGCCAGCCCCAGGAAGCCCAGCTGTGGTTGTGTAAATGGCTGCAAGAGCCCCCTCGTTAATCAAGGCAGAATTTCCCCTCATGCAGGTGCTGCGCTGAAGAATGATGGGTTTTCCCACCCTGTCCCGCAGCAGCAGCACAGGGGATATGGAGAATGAGGGCAGGAAGGGGACAGAACTTCTGGACAAACCCCGGCGCAGCCCAGACCGTGCCACAGGTTTCCTTTCAGCTGTGTCAGCTTGTTTGCCCTTAAATAATGCTTCAAGCGAGCGTTTTACCTTCCCTCGGGATTTCACCCCTCTGTATCACCCTCTATCACACAGTTTCAGCTCGGTACGCGATGCCTGACCCATCTCGGGATCTTTTCAAAGAGGTCTTTATCTTTTCAAAGAGCTGTGACCTGGCGTGAGAGTCAAGTGCGTGTTATTAAATGAGAAACCCGGCAAAGATCCTGTCCTACCTCCCCATCACCGGGGATCCGTGTACCACCCACAGCAGTGTGTATCGCGGCATCAATCTTCTGTGTGCTCCTTCTCATGTTTCTTGCCTTCTTATCCACCACTCAAGACGTGTGCATATTTTTTTGCTGATACATCCCCATAAATTGAAAGGCTTCCACGTCTGCCGTGCTCTGCCAGCAAAGCTGTTGGGCGGGACAGAACAACAGTAAAGCCGGCTGTAAACACGCGTAGTAGATTTACAGAACAGACTGTGACAACCGAATGCAGATGAAAACTGGATATTTTTGTGTGTAGACGTGGGAAGGCGTTGGTGCTTGCCAGATGCAGTCAGCACCCAATCTGCAGATAATTGCAGGTAGGGGGAGAGGGAGGGGCGGGCAGGGGCCACCGCAGTTCCACAGAATTGTTCCTTCCGAACCCATCAACCTCTGCCCAAGACTGCAGGGACTGATAACCCATTTCCCCTCTTTGTTTTAAGTAAAACATGTAGAGAGTGAATCCCCAAATCTTAAACTCCTGTGCAGGACGTTGCCCTATAAAAAACATCAGAATTGTTTTACTGGATTGTTTTAGTTGCTTTGTGGTATTCTTGACTGTTGCTTCATTTTTATCAATTCCAGCTAAGCCGTTTTCTTTTAGCCGGTTACCCATGAAAATGAGACTTTAAAATATTATTAGCAATTTCTTGCGGGTGTATCCCAGTTTATTATTTATTTCAGTTTCCTGTTTAGGGAGGATTTTTTTTTCTCTTCATTATTCTATAGAAGCTGTAAAAATGTGTCATAGAAGCTCACTGCTCCATAGGATATGCAGAGACGAACTGAGGATTTCAAAATATATCTACAGGTGTCATTTGCAGGTATTTTACCCAGGATTTTGGCATTAACTGGAGCACACTCAGTGCGTGCAGCCCCGCTGCAGCCGTCGCCTGGGGATTCCTAACCTTTCGTTGAGCTCCTCATTTCTTCTCTCTTTTCTCCAGCTGCAAATAATAACTCAAGGCAGAGTTACCTTCCTGCAACAGCACAGTTATAATGTGTGATGATGATGGTGATTATACAGCACTAGTTTCAAGTTTTCATTTCAAAGTTTTTTCATCGAACAGATTTATAAATTCATCATTAAAATTGATTAAACCACACTCTCAAACAGGGCACTTACCAAAGAAAAACTTCAAATTAATATCTTCTCATCCTTGAGAAGAAGAAAGTCAAAGTAAATTTTTTTAAATGCTACATTTTTATATTTTCTCCAATCCGAAGAGAAGTTTTGCTTCCAAGATCATAAATGCAGCAGGAGAGGCAGCTTAGCTATCCAAAATATGAAGAAGGTGGAGAATTAGATGTTTGTAGACAAGAACAACGTGGAAGTGGTGTCAGCTGCTTCCCGGGACACGTTGAAGAGGCTGGAGCCCAGTTGGGTGGCCGAAGGGATGGATTTGGAATCCAAGCCCTGAGCTCTCCTCGGGCTGCAGAGGTGGGATGTGCTCTGGGTGGCCGTGGCAGTAATCACCAAAAAGTGACACCGTCCCTCTGCTTTGGCATCCTGTGGCCACCGAGCCCCCGGGGCCACCAGCCAGCAGAGGCGTTCCCTGTAGCCGCCGTGCTGGGTTTTGCTTTTTTTGCCACTTTTTCCCAATGTGTAGGTCTTAACATTTATTTCTTTTTGTGGCGGAGATGCAAACCTGCAGAGAGAGAATGAAATCATTTTCAAATGACATCTGTGGAATTTCAGCTCTAGGTATTTGCAGGCTGAGAATAAATGGTCTCTTGCTTCTCCGCCAGCTGAGCTGCCTCTCACGGGAGTTCTTTACGCACCCCACCAGCTTTGTCACCCCGTTCGCCTGCTCTCCTCCCCGCAGAAGCGGTTCCTTTCTCCCTGCAGACATCTCTCTGGTTGGTTGGGGTTTTCACACAAATACCAACCATGGCTGGAATGAAACACGGTTCATTTTAAACACAGTTAAGTGTAAAGGACCAAAATACGGTACCCAAGAGGGGGAAAGGTTGACAGACGCTGGCACTGCCTGGGCTAAAAGGGGGTTGGGCAGGAAGGGGAACGGGATGAACCCCCTGTTTAACATTTAACTGCTGTGGGCAGCCTGGCTGGTGAGACCTGAGCATCACAACGCCGTCATTCCTGGCTCCAGGAAGTGTTTTCTCCTGCTTTCGCTGTAGAAATACACAGAAAGGAGAAATGATTGGGTTCTGACACTGATGGAAGGAACTTTGTTGGGTTCTGTTCCCTGTGCCTGCTTTGGAGCGTGGTCCCATGCTGCCCGTAATTCTTGGATGGGCTCCTCCAGCCGTTCTTTGTTCTCCTCCTCCATGATGATTTACAGTGACATTATGCTACCCGTATTCCAGAGGAACATAAAGTGTAGTTGTCTTGGCTGGATGGATCCCAATGTGCTTTTTAAATGCGTTTTACGTAAAACAAACTGTATATTATATTATTCCCAGCTGAATGAAATACAGCTGCTTCCAGAATTATACAGGGCACCCAGTTTGAAGTGGCAACAACGCTGTGTTTTACAGAACGCACAATAAAAAAAACATTTCAACTTGGAAGGTGATGTAGTTGGAGTGAAAATAAGCCCACTGGGATTTTCCTAGGAAGGAGGAGAGAGTAATATGTCAGTTGTTGCAGAGACCGTTGTGTTATTTTTAGCAAATAAGCAGTCGTGTCCTCTCTTGTATTTCACGACTGAAATACGGTCAGGCCTCAGCCGTGCTGGGGTGACTCAGATTTGATCGGTGTAATTGAAAGTGATTTTTTGATATCCTGGTTGATGGCAGAAATGACTATTTCTCATGACAAATAAGACCACACCAGCTGGTGACATCCAGCTTCCTGGAAAATGTTTGGATTAAACATAGGACAAGAGGAGCTTGTTACGGATCCGTGTTCCTGTAGTGGTTTAATATTGACAAAAGTAAAGCCTGTGGGTTGGGGTCAGGGCTGGTTTTCGTGCAAACTGTGAGACAGGCACAAACGCTGAAAAAACAGGTTATGCGGGTGAAATGAAACTAATAATAAAGCCATTGTGCTGCTGTAGTGCCAGCGGATAACAAAGCATCTTTAGATACTTAGAACTTTAGAACAACTGGAGAAAGTGAAAACAGTAGTTACATTTTTCTGTTGGTTTATCGGCTGGATGTAGGGTGTCGACTGGAAGAGATGGGGTGGGAGGATGAAGCTGTGTGGGCACGGGATGGAGCTCACATCCAGGGGACCCTACTGTCCCTGCTGTCCCACCAGCCACGGGGTGAAGAGTGGGACCGCCCCGCTCATGTTCGGGACCAACCCAGCCATACCTCGCTTGGAGGGAATATTCACGAGTCTGTCCTCTGTCCTGTCCCTGCCCTGCTCCGCTTCCCTGTTCCCAGGGCCAGCGCCTACTTTCTCTTCACTGGGCTTGTCTGAGCAATGTCACATCTGAAGATGACAGACAGTCTCACACGCTTAAAGAGAAGGGACAGTCACTCCATCAGAGGGATGCATCTCCCCGACTCGCTGAAGACAGTGAAAGGGACAAAACGGTCCATGGAAAGTTTCTTTTTTTTCAGGTGAAAATAAGAAGTCCTCATTTATCTCTGTCTTTCTCCAGCCAGGTTGATTTAAACTCCTTTGTTGAAGTCCTGGTACCAGTGACATTGTGACTTACCCTCTTGTAGGCTGTTGCTGAGTTGAAATACGGAACAAAGTCACAGTCTTAAATGCCTGAATTCATCCAAACTCAAGGAAAACTTGTCCAAATGTAAGCCCAACGGTAAAGGATTTACCAGTAAAATTGTAACAGTGACACAAAACTTAATAATATCAGGAATGGATTCATGGGCAGCTGATGACAGCTGATGAGTCAGTCTGACTCTGGCTGCCATCGCTTTTGTGTGCATCTCACAGCTTCTGGGTGGCAGCTGTCACAACCCCACATACAGGAATATGCAGCGACTGAAATGTTGTTGGGCCTTATTTATTCTCATACAGAAATTTTTGGCTGAAAATGAGAAGGGAGAGAACACGTTATCATTTGTCCGTCATGGATTGCTCCTGAGAAGCTCCTCAGATGTCCATCTGCAGTCTCTGTGACTTGCATCATGTGTCAATTAATGTAACGGATTAATATGGAGTTGATCTTCATTTAATTGCTCCTGTTCAAATTTTATTTTTCCTTTTCTTCTATTAAAAGACGAGCACAGCCAATCTGGGCACCCGTAGCCTTGCAATGAATTTGACAGCCGAGCTAAGCTACGGCAGTTTGCAGCTGTAGAAACACGTTTTCATTTTTCCTTTCTGTACAAGGTGTTTGAATTGAAGTAAAAGAATCCAAACAAGTGGGATCTGCCACAAGGATATCCCCAGACTGTTTCTTCTTGTTGATGAGGCTGTTTGACGCTATTTGAGAAACTGGCTTTTAGAGTTTTCTTTAGAAGATTATGCAAAGAGCAACAGAGGCAGAAATCAAGCAGATTCAAATCTATCTCTTGTTTGTTGTAAATTCTTTCTGGACCTGTTTGACTTGGAGGCTGGAGTGCTTACATGGTGCTTTATAATGAGTTTATGAAACGCCACCTCATCTGGTAGGCCCTTAAACTGCTGTGACCTGTAAGTTCTGCAGCAGTGCACGCACACTTGGTAACGTCCCAACAAAATCGAAGCCATTAGCACCTATTGTGCAGTTGGACTGTGTCAGATCTGGTAGCTATTGATACCCACTGCGAGGTTTAACACGGTGGCACCTCAGGCTGTGTCTTGCCTAAGGCTCCAGTAAGGAGGAGGTGAAGGTGACCGTCCTCCTTTCCCCACCATGTCAGACGTTCACCCAGGTTGTGGAGGACTCAAAGGGACTTGCAGTCACATCCTCACCCTACGGGGAGGCACTGGTCTGGTCGGTTGTCCTTACAGTGTTCGGGGGTGAGCTCTCTCATTGTGGGGTGCTCCTCCACCTTCCTGTTGGGAGAAGTTGGGTGAAAGACGGGCAGCTCACTGAGATAATTTGCAGGGAAGAGTTGTGTTCCTAGGAGGTTCTTCATGTAGGGCAACTTTTCATGCTGTTAGACAGCTGTAGAACAAGGATCATAGAATAGTAGAATGGATTGAGGTAGAAGGGTCACGCTAAGGACAACATACAGGTTCGTTACAGGGTCTGCCAAGGTTTTGGAAGATTTTCAGCATGTGGTGGAGAGAAGGGGCTTGGAAGAACTGGGGGATAAAGTTTTAAACATATTTGTTTAAAGCGCTGTCGTGATTTGGGCCTCAACCAGGACAAGTGTCCTACCTGATACTTGAGGAATGGTGGGAAGAATTGAATTTATTTTTTTTCTTAATGCAATGTTTTGGTAAGTTTACACACACACACACATGCAAAACCCAAATGGTGATAAAGGATTTATTGGAGAACAGAGTTTTTGACTGGTGAATGAGAATTTTGAGCTATTAAACAGGTACAGTAGCAAGATTCCTATTGGACTCCTGTTTTATTTGGTTGCAATCACCTAAAGCAGAATGCGGTTCTTTTAGTGCAGCCAAATAGCGGAAGAGGAAACTCCAGCAGAGCCTACTTGTTATTGATGGGGTAAGTCTCTGCTGGAGTTAATTTGAATTTTTCTTTTTTTTACTGTATGGTTCTTTTTACAGTGTGGTTTTCAAATATGAAAATAACACTATCAGATAAAGTGATTGCAAGACATAGTATGATCTTTTCTAGAACAGTCTTAAACTGCATTTGCACTGCAGTAGATGAGGCGCACAGCACTGCAGGGGAGGAGGTGCTGGGGAGAAAGATCACACCTATTTTCATGATTTTGGCTTCTTAGCTTAATGTGCTTAATCGCATTTTGGCCTCATCTACAAAGTCTCATCACGCGGTATTTTCACTTGTCGGGAGATTTCTGTGTTACAGGGTTTCTGACAGAGGTGGGATTCTCGTTCAGATGTTGTTCTTGAATTTGTCCTGGTTTTCTTCGTCCTACCTAATTCCTGTATTCTTGAATTCAAATTTCTTGCAAAGTAATTTAGGTTTTCACAAAATTACAACAAAAGCCAACCTTATGTGGGGCATGAGCCATTTTTGAATAGGGATATGAGCATTGCCATTTCTTATAATGCTTTAATTTTACTTGCTTTATCCCTGCAGGTTTTAATGTATTTGCTTCTCAGAGAGAAAGCACAGCGAAGCTTCTCTTGCAGTGTCAGCTAAAAGTCTTTCGTTTGTTCTGCATCTTGCTGTCTTTGTATTCGGATAAGCCTTATTAGTTCAGAGACATTTAGTTCGCGTGGATTAATAAAATGCAGGAAAGGATTTTTCAAACGAATCTTGAAAGCAAATCAGAGCACGAATCAGGCTGACTTGGATGTGGAGAGCGTTCTGAGGAGCAACATTACCTTATGTTGATGATAATCAGCCGTATATTGTCCTCCAGCTTATTACAGAGCAGAGCTCAGCATTTCGCAGTTAGAGTTCTATAAAAAGAATATTGCAAAACTTGATGATCCTGTTTTTACAAGCAAAGCGATAAGAACACCCCGGTGTCTCAATGTCATGCAGGGAGAAGCTGCTTTGGTGGCGGGATAAGAGGTTGTTGGGCAGCTGTGGAAACGCAGAATAGGCTAAGTCTGTGCTCCACCACGACATCTGCATATAAATTTGTGTGGATTAAGTTGCAGGAGTTTTAAAATAAAACAAAAATACAGATAAATTTGCCCCCAGTCTATCTAGACTCCATGACACTAAACAACAATAAAATATCTCATCAATCCGGGATTTCCCCTTAAAAGTATTTCATTTTATAATTTGAGTCGGCTAATTTAATTCATTATCATTTCAGTAAATTCTTGTGCAACACAACAGGTAATAAACATTTAAGAGCCGACCTTACATGTAGGTGGGAATTGTTAGGTGACTGAGCAGCATGATGGCAGCTGAAAATTCAAATGCAGAGTGAGACACAATTCAGAAGGAATAATTTGACCCGCTCGTGCACATTGATAGGTCCTGAACTGACAGGAAAGAACATAGGTACCAATGTGAAAGAAAATTTCTGTTCAACACCCATCATTAATCAAAAACCCATGTGGAGATGCATAAAGAATGGGAAGGAAAATAAGCTGTTCCACAGACAGAAGCCTGTATCTTACAGAGTCAGCAGGAAAGCAGGATCCTAATACTCTGAAGTGTTTGTTCAGTGCTGTAATGAGGATAGCGTACGTTTCCCGGTATTTTTCCATGTTTTAAGACTGAGAAATTAGACCACTTAAGCTTAAAAGTTGTGTGGCCTATTGAAACGTTTCTGCTTAATTCTCCCCATTAGAAATACCGTTTTGGTCAATTAACGGCTGCTTTTTTCCGCCGCACAGAACCTGAAGCGCGTGGCGGAGACGTGGATGGATGAGTTTGCTGAGTACATCTACCAGCGGCGGCCTGAGTACAGACACCTCTCCACGGGGGACATCTCGGCCCAGAAGGAACTGCGCAAGCACCTTAAATGTAAAGATTTCAAGTGGTTCATGGCTGCAGTGGCTTGGGATGTCCCCAAATATTACCCTCCCGTGGAGCCTCCGCCTGCTGCCTGGGGGGAGGTGAGCAATACACGTATTAGTTCAAATGTAAATGAGTCTAACATTCTACATTACAGGAAATTTAAGTTATGAAAGTAGATTTAGCTCCTATGATAAGTGGTGCTATTAAGGGAGTTCACGGGGATTGAAACAATCTCTGGACTGGCCATTAAAATGAGAAACTGTTATGTCTTGGGACTACTGCCACCCTTTTTATAATTCACTACAATTTTGTGCGTACAGCCCATAAGACGCATGCACAATGAGGACAAGAACATGGAAAAGAGTGTGTAATGCTCGTGTGTCATGGGATGATTTTAGTTGCTGAGAATCACCGGAATGAAAAGGAGGTCTGAAGTCAACCCTTTCTTTTGGTTGCATCTCCACTTACGCACCTCCACCCGCTCCTGCGAGGACAGTTGCACGTAGGAGGGTGTCATGGTTTGACCCCAGCCGGCAGATAGGACCACGCAGCCGCCTGTGCAGATCTTCCCTGCTGGGATGGGGCAGAGAATCAGAAGAGTAAAAGTGAGGGAAAACTCGTGGATTGAGATAAAGTTGAGGTAAAGTCTAATAGGTTGAGCAAAAGCAAAGCAAATCAAGGAATCCATTCCTTTCTCCACATGGCAGGAGGGGGTTCAGCATCCCCAGGAAAGCAGGCTCCATCACAGAACGGTGACTTGGGAACTTCCTTCTTCTCCCCCAGCTTTATACCCTGAGCACGATGTCCCATGGCATGGAATGTCCCTGTGGTCAGTGGGGGTCAGCTGTCCTGGCTGTGTCCCCTCCCAGCCCCTTGTGCCCCCGAGTCCATCGCTGGTGGGACAGGGTGAGGAGCAGGAACGGCCTTGAATGCTCAGTAACAACCAAACCCACCAGTGTTTTACCAACGGCATTCCCATCCCAAACCCAAACCACAGCCCTGCACTGGCTGCTGGCAAGAAGGTCACCTCCATCCCAGCTGAAACCGTGACAGTGGCTCTCTGAAGAGCGGAGCCGAGGCACTCCTCGCTTGGACAGTGTGGTTTGTGCAGAAGAAATGAAAACACAAAGAGTGCAGGGGCAGGAGATCACTTCCCGTGCTGGGCTGAAAAATTGCCGTGGCCGTTTGTCCCTAGGAATGGCAGCAGATTCACACCCAGGGGAGGTGGCACGCAGAGGGCTTTTTCGTCTTGATTCATTAAGATTTATAAAGAAGGCTTTGCTCTTTCAGTGTGTCGTTCTACTTATTTAAAAAACATAGTAATATCTGTACTGATATTTGCTGGAGATGTTCTTGGGGCTCTCAGACAATTACCTTTTGGATTTGAAACCAAAGGATGAAGCTGAAACTTTGGCCAGGACGTTTGGTAAGACCCCTCACACCTCTGCATGTTCCCGGTCGTCCAGGCTGGACGACGCAGGGGACTTCTAAACACAGGTTTCTCTGCTATTCTCTAGAATATTTTTTTTTAAAAAGCAAATTACCTCATTGCGAAATTCTAGAAATAACTCTCTGTGGTAGTAACCGTCCTTAATTCTTCTTTGTAAGGTCCCAGTTACAGGTGTTCAAAGGAACTTCAATGTGCCTTACTGTTTGCTGCTGCTTGGCAATAATCAGTTCCTTTGTGGTTCAGATTTCTTCTGTCTTTGGTGCTGCTTCCCCCCCCTTTCTGGGATTAAGGTGTAGCAGGAGGTAAGGAGTTTATCAGCAGAAGTCGGGCTGCATCGGGGTGCTGTGACTGTGGCTACCGTCGTCCTTCACTGTCTTCCGCGTGTGTCCGTGGAGGGCTGTCATCAAGAGATGTGTAACTTTTGAGTTAAGCTGAGCCATCCTTAACTCAGTCAGAGGGTCCAAGTGGGAGAGGTTGTGGTTCAGGCATTCGTTCTTTTCGCCACAATATTAATACGCTCTTTGCATAAAAGCAAGGCTTTTAAAAAGTAAATCAAAGAGCACAGCAGTGATACCAAATCTGCACCTTAAAAGCATTTACTAGTTCTTCGGAAGGAAGTGAAGACCAAAGGCTTTCTTTTTTCTCTAAAACGTACTTGGTCTGAAACGAGGAGGAGTTTCAGCCCTGCCACTCTGTTTGTTCCTGAGCCTGTCACATTCCTGTGAAGTTCTAATTAATTTGCTGGTGCTTGCAAGGAACTTGAGCAAACTGGAAGGTCGGTGGCCGTCATAATTAGGAGTGGGGAGAGGAAAGCAGGCTGTGTGTTACTGCTTCGTAAGAATCCAGCCGCTCTAGAAAACCTTGCTGACTGCACACACCAGAAGCCCGTGCCAAGCCTGGCTGTCGTTTGGAGCCCTCTCTGCTCCCACTTGGAGGGACTTTTCCTCCGCTCGCCTCTGCCAGCCTGAGAGAGAATAAACAACGAGGGGACTCAGGCAATTTTTGGCTCCAGTATTTTGAGATCTAGCTCAGGAAGGGGGGTGGTGTGAAAGCAGACATCTCATACACAGCCTCGGCACAGCTCCTCTGGTTTTTTGCAAACAACGTTTGCTTAAAATCCAGCTCTTGCTGGATTCCCTGACAAAACCTGTCCGCGATGGGAAAGGAGGAAATTTGTAAAACTAAAAAGTCTTCTTCGCCGTGCTTGTCACGGCCTTCACATCCCTTCCAGCTCTTTGTGCCTCTGGTCCTTTGAGGCCGGCAGCGTGTGCCTTCCCTCCTGTTCTCTTCTGCCTCCTGAGGTCTGGAACGCGCCATAAATGAGTGTAAGAGGGAACCCAGGCAGGCTGAGGGCGGCGGGGCTGTCGGTTCTGTCTCGGGGGGAGAGAACTCCGCTCTTCCCTCTCCCTCCGTGGAAAAAGGGAAAGTTTTCAATCAGCTTTTGTTCTCATCCATCCTCCCGAATACACTGGCAAGTGTGCTGCCAGTTGAGAAACAGCGATACCCATCGCGTTCTCTGCCTGCGACAGGCTGATTTATTTGTAACGTGTGTCTGAAATCCTGTTGAAGGAAGTTAAAACAATAGCTGCGTGAGGTGAGGTTTGGGCACTGAGTCTTTTCTTTGGCAGGACTCATGAATCTACAAGCTGTGATCCAGCGTGAATATACTGTGCGGATATCACACATACCACTTATTATTCTTCCCTGTTTCTCTTGCTGGGTGATAAGGAATTGAAGGCAGGGTTGTTGAGAACTAATTACCTTTCATCCTTTTCTCCAGTTAACATGACTCTCGCGCTGTGGGGCTCAGTCCTGGGGTTCTGCATCTGGCTGTGTGTATGAAATGCTGGGGTTTTACCTCATCTATAGCAATTCTTACTGTGTCGAAATAAGAAAAAATTCCCTAGGACTGGGCTCGTCCATGTTTTAGAAGAATAGTTTGAGTGCCAGTTGTTGCTCAAAGGTTGTTGGATAAAATGGCTCAAACTGATGCTCCCCTCGTTTGCCCGGTCTGCTCTTTTCTGGCGCAAACAAATGCAGCCCCTAAAACCTTCCCTGAAGGTGATGTTTTATATGTTTTCCCCAGTTCCTGCTGCTTCCTATCGGTCTAAATCTTTCTTAGAACACAGTGAACTGCCCCAATTCCAGTCCCCGGGAACGGGGAGAGCAGCGCAGCTCTCCTGTGAGCCCCACAGGGCGTCTGGCATCTTCACGTTGGTCTGACCTGGCATGGCACTTCTGGAATACTTCCCATGGAAAATTACAAATCTCAACTCAACTGTAAATCTGCTCAGCATCCAGCTTTTCTTCCTTTAAAATAAGGATCAAAACAGTGGCCAGATTGTGAAAATACACACCTACACCTGCCCGCTGCATATTACATGTACAGAATCTGTGTGCATCTCCATGCCTGTATGTGCAATTTCGTTACTCAATTTCTGTGTATCTCGCTGAAAGAGAAGGTTTTTTAAGAAATCCCCCTCATTGTGGAGGTGTATAAAGGATTTTTAAATAGCCCAAGGAGAGGTACTCAAGGAGAAATGTGCATTTATTTGCAACATAAATTTGGCGGTTTTCCTCTTTTCGGTGGCCATGGGCAGCCCACTCCTTTTCCACCCAGTCTTCTACAAAAAAAAACTATCCATGGCAGCAGTGGTACATAATTGGTCTGACTGATGCCCACAGAGTAATTATTACTCAGTTACTTCAGTCTCAAAAGTGAGATTTTTCCTTTCAGGAGTAAGTTGCACTGCAGAGCGTTTCCCGAAGGCGTGTGGGCAGCACAAGGAACCTCCGTGGGTAAAAGCACAGTTTCAGTATGGATTTATTAAGTACTTCTTAATTTTATGCGCTTTGGGCACTAGTGTGTGACCTTATCAACAATGGTGTTATTGTGCCAACATACGAACGAGGTCTGGAACGGGGTGTGCCTGAGTTTTTAAGAAATACTGCTCCAAAGCGCGTGAGAAACTCATACAGAAATCATTTCCCATTGATGCCGTTGATCTCTCTTGCCCTGGTGGGAGGGAAGAAGCATCAGACCAAGCTTTGACCTTCTCACACTTTTTTTCCCTTAGTTTCTTTGCATGAAAATGTTTCACACAGACCTACCTTTCCCTTGTTAAGCTGAATATTTCAAACTTTGATGCTCCTAAAGTTGTTCACGAAAAGAGTAGTTCGTTCCAGGACATGGAATTTACTCTGCCCCATAAAAAGTAAGTTCCACCATTTTTATGTCAATAATGGTCAGTCTCAAGCCCTTCAGTTTCCCACAGAGAGAGCCGAACTCCTAACCCCGCTGCTGCAGGCTCGGTTCCGCAGCCTGCTCGAAGGTGAAGTGTTGGCGTTTGGTTTTGCAGATCCGAAACGTGGCAGCCAACCTCTGCGTGGACAGCAAACACGGGGCCACGGGCACCGAGCTGAGGCTGGACGTCTGCGTGAAGGACGGCTCGGAACGGACCTGGTCACACGAGCAGGTATTCTGTCAGTGGAAAGGGAAACGTGGTGTGAAACTGGTGCTTCTCTTTGCCAGTTACTAAGCATTTAATTTGTGAATAATTGCTGACTTTAATGGCTTTTATAAAGTTCCCTTTAATATAACCTCAGAAATGCCAGCCACCACCTGGGCTGTATGTTCTTCTTAATTTTGCAGTGCCCAAAGAGGGACGGGAGCCCTAGGAGGAAGGGGAAGGGTTTGACACTGCAAGAGGGGTGATGGAGATGAGATGTGGGGAAGAACCTCTTTGGTGTGAGGCTGGTGAGAGCCTGGCCCAGGTTGCCCAGAGAAGCTGTGGCTGCCCCATCCCTGGAGGGGTTCAAGGCCAGGTTGGAGGGGGCTTGGAGCAACCTGGGCTGGTGGAAGGTGTCCCTGCCCAGGGCAGGGGGTGGCACTGGGGGGGCTGTAAGGTCCTTTCCAACCCAAACCATTCTGTGATTCTAAGAGCTTTTCAGTGCCCCATTCTCCCCTGCTCTGTCACAAAAACATGTTGATTTTGGTTCGATTACCTGAAAATATTTGAAATATAGTACCTGGGCTTGTAAAGCTCTAGTGTTTGTCTGCTTCTATGCTTTCATCTCAATAAGCAGTAATATTTTAAATTAATATGAGGTTTAGGTGAGATAAACGGGTAAAAGCAAGAAAGAAAATTTCACAAAGACAAGGGATCATAAAGAATCAAAAAAAGCTTTTATCTAGATTGGTTAGGTAGCAAAATATTAGGTCTCAGGAGTATGGAGGAAGAGGGCTCTGATCTGTGCTCGTTGTGGCTGTGAGTACCTTAGGAATGGGATCATGACCCACGGGCTCTTGGTCTGACCAACGTGAGCGAAGAGAATTGGGATGAAAAGTACAACCTCACCATTTATTACCAATGTTAGTGAACGTGCCTTTCACAGGGCAAGGTCCCAGATTAGAAAAACCTCCCAACGCTGAGGAGAAGAATTGACCTGGCAGTCGCACACCGCACTTTGTAAAAGCATAGAAGCTGAGGAGAGAGGGGTTCTGAGGGGCGTTTGAAGTGCTGAGGCCAAGAAATCAGTCTTCGAGGATACTGAGAAGCGCAGGGGGAGAGGTGTGAGTGAATGAAACCCAGGAGATGAAGGGTGATCCCAGTTTAGGTAAGTGCCAGCGTGGGACAAAGAAGGTTGCAGAAGGAAGGCTTCTTCACGTGGCTACCAAAGATAGGATGCCAACACTAGATAAATATCATCCTGTGTTGTTTATGGAAGACATCCAGTAATTCAAGCAATTAATTGAAGGAAGTCATATGGTCCAGGCTAGATCATCACAGTGCTCTCTGGCTTTAAAATCTGCAAACCTGCAGAGCTCCAGACCCTCCTCCAGAAGGGAAGGGAGTGATGAGGCTGCCAGAGACCAGCAGAAGGGGGGAAAAAAACTGGACAAAAAGGTGGGAAAAGAAAACAATTTAGCAGGGAAAGCACAGAAAAGAGAGACTGGTGTAGAGCATAGAATCGTTGTTGTTGGAAGGGACCTTTCAGATCAAGTCCAACAGTTAACCTGACGCTGCCAAACCCACCACTGACCCATGTATCTCAGCACCATGTCTGCCCAGCTTTTAAACACCTCCAGGGATGGTGACTCCACCACTCCCCTGGGCAGCCTCTTCCAAGGCTTGACAATCCTTTCAGTGAAGAAATTTCTCCTAATATCCGTCCTAAACCTCCCCTGGCACAACTTGAGGCCGTTTCCTCTCCTATCACCTGTAGAGAGTGATGCCCGTCATTTTCCTTTGCTGTTGGACACATCAGCCCCTTGAAGCCAGAAGTTAGCAGTGGGAAGACAGAGGTGGAAGAACTCTGAGCCATGCCATCCTTTCCTCCCCCTCTGCTTTTTAATTCTCTTCCAACGATTCTATGATTTTATGCTTCTGTGATTCTCTCTTCTCAAGTCCCTGAGCGCAGCCAGGGAGTAGATGGACAGCCATCACCTCTAACGCAGCCCAGCAGGTAGCCACGCAGCCTGCCCAGCTCACCCTTCTCTCCTTGGAGGTAGAGTCCAAGTCTGAGATGTGGCATCTCATCCTTGTGTGGGGCACGTGTTGTCTGCTCACATCTGAGCAAAACCGTCCGGTGGAGCCCAGCCAGGCAGCGAGCCGTGGAACAGGGCTGTTGGGCTGGAAACTGTTGGTGGGATCAAAGGGGCCTTTATCCTCCAGACGGCCACAAGCCAACAGCTCTCCCAGAGAGTCATTCTCCAGACCCTGTGCCAGCCTGTCCTTTCCCCAGTCACTGCAGGACGGGGCTGGACCACATCAGAAGCTGAAGCCTGGGGGCTGAGGGGCTGCTGGGTCGCAAATGCAGGGGATGGGGACATGTTTGATGGTCTCTGCCGTGTGAGAGAAGGCAGAGGAGGAGGAGGGTTTCTCGGTAGCATCACCGTGGGCTGCAGGTGACAAGCAGCCTGCTGTTCATCAATAACCTCTCTGGAGATGCAGGTGCGGCCTTGTTTGGAATCAGCGAGCAGACAGGGATGGATGGAGGGGGACAAAAGGGCTCATCCATGTCTCGTGAAGTTGGGTGCAGGAGGCTCAGGTCAAAGGAACAGTGAAATCCAGAGTGATGGGTGGTGGCAAAGTGGAGCACTGTTTCCTCAGGACCTCACCTAAATATATGGGGCACTGTGATATGTTATGCAGGGGAGAGGTAATTTTTATATTGGCCAGATTTAGCATTGACTAGAGAGAATTTGCTGTATAATGGAGGATCGCTTAGAGTGATGAGATTTGAAGGACTGTAGGCCTTCAAATTTTGTCTGTAATTACAAGATCTTAATATTAGTTGAGTGTATAGAGAAGTATAACATTTTTTCTGATCAATTTTTTTTTTCCTTCTCTCTCTTAGTCCTAAAAATGAGTTCGTGCCTCTAACATGGTTGATTTTTATAGCAGTATCACTGGGGAGAAGACGTACTTGTTGATTTAAAAATGAAACTGGTTTACAAAACAGGAGGCTGAGAGGGAGGATAAAGAATCTGTGCTAAAGACTGAGCTCTAGCATTACACAGATGCTGTTTTTCAGTGGAAAGGAATAAAAAACCCCTCACGAGTCACGCACGGGATGCGGTGTGTGGGGAGGGAGGCACCCACAGGGAAGGACCAGCATCTCTCCTGTTCTGGGTATTTCTTATTCCTCACTTTGAGCTCTGGGTTTGTTACTCAGCTATAGAAAGGTGAAGGGTAAGAGAAAGGAAATGGCTCTTGTTAGTTTGTCCTTAAAGGAAAATTATCTCAGGCTTTTCTTTTGCAGTAGCGTAGCTTTTTCCTGTACTGAATCTTACCTCTGACTGTGCTCGTGAAATGACGCGTTGTCTTTGTAGGGAGTCCATGAGGCTGCTTCCAAGAAAGATGAAGAAGAGTGGAAAAAGACTCAGCCTTTTAAAAAGCAGGAATTGGTTTGAAAATGAAGTTAAAGCTGTGTGCTGCATTTTACTGCAAATAAATGTAAAATGCACTCCAGGGGAATGAAGAAATAAGCAGGACACAGGGGCAGGCTGAGAAAATGCTGTCTAGAAAACCTATAATACTGAGGAAAATAGAGAGTGACAGCAGCTAACGGAGAGAACAAGGGCTTACAATGAGACACACAACCAAAAAAATAGCAAGTATTCGGATATACACTTGTATTTTGTGCCTGAAGCTGAGAGAAATAGTAACGCCTCTCAAATGCAGCGCTTGGGGGACGGTACAGCATTGAAGGTGACTGTCTGTTAAGAGCTGTACCTTTCACGAAGCCCATGGGAAAAAGACAGCTATCGTCTTGAAAGGGGTAAAATCAGGGACATGCAACAGAAATTTTCAGGGTCAGGCCCATACGAGGCCGAGCTCCAGTTTGGATTTGCAAATGCTGGCCCCACCATGGAGCGGGGTGCTGGGGGAGGACCTGCCGCCGGGGCGAGGGGTCTCCATGTTCATACTACAGAAAATCAGAAGTCAATGCCAAAAATTGAAGAGTAGCACTGACACACAAAAGGAAAAAGAAAAAAGAAAAAAAAAACCCTGACAGCTCTCAGCAGAGCTTCTCGGTAGCGATTTACGACCTGATTTCTGCAAGGACTGGTCTGTGGGAAAGGAAAATGCACTCTGCATCTTCCCATTCACTGCTGTCAGACCTGTCACCTCCATCTGGTGATGGAAAGGCTGCAGAGTCACAGCATCATTTCAGGCGGCCGGTGCCTGATGGAGGATTCCTCTATTAACTGTGAGCTCTAGCACTCCTCGCAGGCAGCCAGAAAAAGGGCTTTAACAAGCTGCCTGTGGCTCACAGGGTTGCCAGTAGAAAGGTAATGATGATAGAATCATAGAATCACAGAGTGGTTTGGGTGGGAAGGGACCTTAAAGCCCCCCCAGTGCCACCCCCTGCCCTGGGCAGGGACACCTCCCACCAGA
>VXAK01025864.1:375458-396422 GCA_013399435.1 Arenaria interpres
GAGCCTTCTCTTCTCCAGGCTGAACCCCCCTGACTCTCTCAGCCCCCCCTCCTATGTGTGTTGTTTGGAGAGAAAAAGCCAGTGTCCCACATTAAGCAGAAGGGAAGTGTTCACTGAACATGGGAAAGACGCTGCGATGGGAAGATCTCCCCATGAAGCTTCTTCAGACGCAAACGGGAGCTGGGGAGCCGTTGCCAGCAGAGTTTTTCCAAGTCCTGGGTCGCTGCAGCCCAAGAGCCTGTGAGGGCGGCTGTAACGAGGGCAAACACGGGCTTTAGCACAGCGTGTCCCCTGTCCCCCACACGCAGCCCAGTCGCCGGAGGCTGCTTTCTCCCCTGCCACGGGCGCTGTGCCGTCCTGGCACAACATTCCTGGCCGCGTTCCACATCCATGCGCTTTTGTCCTGGTTTGAGCAACACGGCACTAATTTCTCTTCTAATGCCTGGAAAGACTGCAACTTTTAGAAGACTCTGGTGTCTGAATTAGTGAAAATATTTACTTTGCAGCCAGCCAGGCTCTGTGGGATTCAAGGTCTCAGTGTTTTCCAGCTCACCGGGTGCAGGGATGAGGAGGAGTGAGACCCGGGCACTTGACCCAAGCTGCCAACAGGGTTATTTCATACCATGAATGGCACATTCCATAGAAGTTAGAAGGTTTGCTGAGGAGTTCTCTCTCTCTCCCTCGATGCCTGCCATCCTGAGAACTCCTTGCCCCTGGAGCCCTGAGCACTTCCCTTCCTCCCGAAGCCGCAGCGCTCGCAGGGTCCCACACTGGCTGTCCCTGCGGGGAGTGCACGGCTTCTGCTGGGGAATGGGCTGGGGATAGTCCCTCTATATCTTACATTAATATCAGGATCAGTACTGGTTCTTTATTATTATTGTTAATTATTTAGTCTTATCCTGTTAAATCTGTTTATATTTCAACCCTGGGATATCCTTGTTTTTCCCTGATTTCCCTTCCCGGGTGGGGAGGGGTCTTGGGCTGATGGAATAATTGTCTCCATGACCAATGTTACAGGGTTTTTCACACCATACCAGCTTTAATTAAGGTTAATTGCAGCCGGGCAGGGTCTCATCGAACCAGCAGCCGAGGTGTGCAGGGTAGGGAGCCATGCACCAAGTTCGGTGTGTGATTTTAAATGTTTTTACGGCTAATAATCCATCACAGTGCTTCCTGGTGGCTTTTCCAGCTCTTCACCTTCGGCTGGCGAGAGGACATCCGCCCCGGGGAACCGCTGCACAGCAGGAAGTTCTGCTTCGACGCCGTCTCGCACAGCAGCCCGGTGACGCTCTACGACTGCCACGGGATGAAGGGCAACCAGCACTGGAGCTACAGGAAGGTGGGAGCCACCCCGGGGACCCCCCGAGCATCACCCTACCCTCGATTTAGCGCAGGCTCTTGTTTTCCCATCAGAGAGCTGCTGTTCTAAAGTCCGCCCCATCTCATTCTGGTTTAATTTCGTGGTAATCTCCCCAGAGCGTGTCCCTTCTGAGCCTTCAGCTATTTAGGTCAAATTGAAGTGAAAATGGATCTGATCCAGCTCGGAGGGTGGATCTGCTCCCTGGAAGGTGTTTTACCATCCTGGCATGTCAGGACGCTTGTGTCATTTTAAATGCTGGAGATGTCTTCATCCAATGTGACAGCAGCAAGAAATGCTGCTCGTGAGTTAAATATTAATTGTTTTACTGCGCTTTAAAGATTACAAGTGGCAGAAAAATCTCCCTAAAAAAAAAAAACCCAAAACCCCCAACATTAAAAGCACTGCAGTAAGCCCAAGGAAGGCAGGAGTTTATAAATGAAAGATAAGCAGCTTAGACACTGCTTTGATCTGCCACGTCTCAGCCCGTTTTTATAAATCACTGGAAACAGGACGTCACGCTGGGAACCGTCAGAGCCTCAGGCAGGGCAGAAAGTCCTGGCAGGGCCACCGAGTTGTTGTTGTCAGGGGCTTTAAATGGTTAATCAGCAGGTTGCCGTGATTAACAGTTTCACTAATAACCTCTGTTCCATGCAGGATAAGGACAGGGGCGCTGGGGGTTCCTCTCATGCATCCCGTGCGTTTCGTGCCCACCCCCTTCCGTAAGCTGAGGCCAAAGGGCAGGAATTGGGCTTTGCCAGATAAACCCAACAGTGCTTTCTAGTTTGAAATTATATGTAGTAGAATAATATGATATATTATTATATACGTATATAAAATATAATTCAGAACCATATAGTTTTGCCCCAATCCTTTTTCTGAGCCCCTGCTAATTAGCCTCTGCCTTTTTGCCCTGTTTATGTTGCAACTGGGATCCACCACAAGACTTTCCAGAAGCATAATCCCTTTGAAACCAAGGTATTGCCTGTAATAAAGCGAGCGGGTATGGGCCAGATATTTAGAGGACGTGAATTATCATGGCCGTATTGCTGCATATCTGGCTTTACAATGCTGAAATAACACCTTCTTGCTTCAAAACCCTTCCGGTTTTTCTTTTTGCCTCCCCAAGCTGCAAGAAAGAAGCTTTCATAGCTTTAGCACTTCACTGGTGCCTGATGTAGCTGGTTCATAAGACAACATGCAGGCCTGGAGCTGCCCCCTCTGTAAGGCTCATCGCCTTTGATGTGGGCAGAATAGAGCAGATAAGTAAAAAAAGAGTGACCTTTTTAAAAATACAGAGCGTGATTTCTATTAAATCCTCTGCACAGCTTCGTTTTTCATTTCCAGAGGGCTGGCAGGGCTTGCATCAAAATTCTCACTGGGAGGCAGGTGTTTCCATCTCGGCAAGAAACAGGTTTGTTGTGATGGAAGCACCGACAGAGCCATAACTGTGACACCCACCCGACAGCCAGCCCATGGCTTTGCATAAACCTTCCATGTCGGAAACGGCACTGGGAACACAGAATTATGTAAACCTGGTTTTCTTTAGGCTTAGTTTTAGCTGGGCTACCCAGTAAATGGGTTTTTATTGTTTCACACCGTCTGTTTCCTCACACACAGGGCAGAGTTACACCAGAGGTCTGTGGTGGTGCAGCTATACCCCCAAAATGCTAACGATGTAATCCTTATCTAGTTTGGAAACATCTTGGCAATAGGATTTATAGTGTTCCCTCCCCGCCCCCGAAAAAAGAAAAACAAAACAAAACCAAACCAAAACCCAGGCTGTACAAGAGAAAAGGATGTTACATCCATTTAACTGCATCTCTACTAGAGCCCGTTATGTAGAGGATGCTCTGCTGCTAAAATTGCACCCTAAATAAGTAATAGTCTGGTTAAGCAGGAATTGCCTCCCTTTAAATAACAGAGAGCGAGTCACCAGCTCTGCTCTGTTCCCAGCACCACTTACAGATGCTGTGGTTTCCCAATGGTCCCGGGTCCCTCTGCCGATAATTCCCATGTTTTAGGAAAAAATTCCCTCGTTTGTCGGTATACGATGCTTGATAGGAAGCGTTTGTTACCATGCTGTCACACCGTTCCTGTAAAACTAGAAGAGAAGAGGGTTTTATTCTTTTAAGGAGGAGTCTCTGCTCATGAGCGTTTGTGTCCTCGGGCCCCGGGTGAGAAGCTGGGGCCGTGATGAGATTGCAAAGTGCTGCAAATACAGTTTGGAGCCAGGCAGGGTTTTAAGAGTCCATATTCTTACAGTACAGGAACCCTAACAACCTGTATTTGGGTACTGGCAAATAAAAACAGCTTAAATATTTTAGTGGCAAGTAGAATACATCGGTATTTTACTTTGGGTAAGGAGAGCTCTTCTGAAAGAATTCCCAGCTTATCCCCATTACCCTCACCAGTCTCAGCATGTACAAACTGGAGTCTTCAGATGAATGAAGCCAAAACTACCACTAATAAACACGTGTTAAAAATCTGTTCTTATTCCCGTACTGCTAATCACACATATGGCATGTTAAACTGCATCTGAGCAACTATTTGAAAGACTAATAAGTCTGTAATATTAAAGAATCAGGATTTTTTGGGACCAATTCAAAATACTCATCTGTAATAAAACAGCCAAGTATCCCTTTAAAGAATCCCTGTAAGCAGCGATGGAGCAGGATGAACCCAAGGAATACCATAAACACTGCTGTGGGTTGGAAATAGAAGAAAGTGAGTTTAATCTGAGGGAAAAAAATATTGATGCCATAATGGGGCTGCCATCAATGGTGGGACCAATGTGAGAAATGTAAATAACCTGAAATTATTAGGCATTTGGGAGGGTAGTGGCTTCCCAAACTAAAGCCATTTCCTTGACTCTGAGATTCCTAAGCATGCCAGAGCCAGGGACCAACAGCGCCTGCAGGTTTCCATTCCTCCCAGTGAAGGAAACGCCTCCGGTTCTCAGCGTAGCATCACTCTGGCCGACGGGGAACACATGGGTTCCGATAAAGCATGATCCCATCCGTGTGCCCTGGCCCCGCCAGTGCTATTTGTAGAGCACAAGCAGCCAAGAGAGGGCTCTTTCCATAGGTTTTTAAGCAGAAACAGTTGTGCAAAATCAGTTTCACGATACAATAATTCTACCCTGGGGCTGGACGCTGGGCTGACGAGGTCCCAGGCGGTGCCCAGAAGAGCGTGGATGGCTCCTCCTCTCCGGGCAGCTCCGGGCACCAGCCGTGAGAGCGAGTTCACCCCTCGCGGGGACGTGGGTTGTTTCCTCCGACAGCCGAAGCCCGGTCATTGTGAGAGCGGCTTTTACGGCGCGGACATCTGTCCTGCTGGAACTGCGCTGGGGCTACCGACTCCTTCCAGATGAAGTGCCGCAGCCGCCGGCTGCTAATGACTGCTGACCTCGGCCACGGTGACAGCAGTGACCTAGGAGGGAGGAAAGGCTCCGGGTCTCATTACCAACCCCCCCCAGCTGTCAAGGCCCATTAGCTTACGGAGAAGTTTCTCCTTCTGCAGATCGTCGTCAGACTCGCCTTCGTGCAGATTTAAAAAAAAACCCAAAACTCTTTGCTGTTTTCAGATGTCAGAAAAGTCTCCGCCAGAGCTCCTGTGGCTTTTTAATATTGCTGTAAGGAGGAATTCATCTGCTTCTCTTGGAAAGTTCTTGTCAGGGGTGCACGCAACTGTTACCCCTCAAAGTCCTGAGCCTGTTCCCATTGAAACCCGTAGGAGCAGCAGGCTTTGACCTCAGGTCAGCGTAGGCTTGAGATGATAAATTAATAGGCCTTTATATAGGGCTAAGTCAGCCAGAGGTTTTTCCAGAGTGTTATCTGCGTCCCTGTTCTTAAAGGCACTCTCTCTCCTAACAGCCAGGCTTTCTAAGGAAGCACCAACAATGCTTCACTCAAAGACTGCATCCCCTGGATATTTCTGGGAGAAGAAAGGCTCAGAAAGGCCAGAGTGTTTGTCATAGCGCGCCTTTGTTCGGAGGCAGTGTCCTTTCTTCTTGAACCAGCCATCCCATTAAAGCTTCCAGTGTTCCAGCTCCGGCGTCCTAATAGCTTGGCTGACCCCCATGGCCAGCGACTATGGAAGGAAGGCCAGATGCCACCTTCCTGCGCTGGTTCCAGCCTGGTGAGCTCCAGGGAGGGTGGACATCGCCATGAGAAGCCGGTGGAAGGTGCTGTTCCACCATCACCCTCCTCTGCAGCACGAGGGGCTGCTCACCTCGCCGTCCTGCATGTGTTAATATGAAAAAAAAAAAGGGCATTGGACCTGACCAGTCTTTCACATCCCCCAAATCAGTCAATTCCTTCTTAATTCAATTTTTTAAAGCCCCTTCTATTTAAGAAGTGTTTTGTTAAATAGCTATTATTTCTTTTCTCAATGCAGGGTATTTTTAGTTAAAGAGACGTTTCTGTACAGTTGTCGCTCAGCACCCAGAGCATTTTTCTGGGTTTTTGCAATCTGACAAGCAGCAGCTTTTCCTCCCCCTGCTGCCCCTCACAAACTGGGCAAAGAGGCACATCCTGGGGCAGCGTTAAAGTACTGGTAGAGCGTGTTTGGCAGGGAGGGGAAGAGCCTGGATGGGGTTTACCAAGAGTCAGCTGAAATTTATTTCCACAGATGCAGTGAATGTCTGTCCCCCGGAAACTTTCAAACTGTCCACCCATTCCCATGGCCCCCTCTCTCAAACGCTCACCCACGTGAACTCCATATGTTGACTAATCATCGTAAATATTCTTCTTAAAGCAACTTCATCCGTGCTTACCTTCCCAAGACCTCCATGGGGAGCTAAAAGAGCGTGAGGATTCCCTTCTTGGTCAGAGAGAGAGTGTACTTCAGCAGCTCTTCGAGGCCACGGGCAGAGGCTGCAGTCCATGGGGTGGGAGCTGAGAGCATCAGTCCCAGCTCTGTCTCTCCATCGCACCTCTGCGGTTAATAATTCATTTTATTTATTTTATTTATACTCTTCTTCCTCAAGTTGGAGAGTGTCCACGTTCCAGACAGACTATCACAGATCCTGCTGCCTGGAAGCATGGTAGGAACTGTCAAAACCAAATCCAAACAAAAAA
This sequence comes from Arenaria interpres, assembly GCA_013399435.1. Classification (NCBI taxonomy): domain Eukaryota; kingdom Metazoa; phylum Chordata; class Aves; order Charadriiformes; family Scolopacidae; genus Arenaria; species Arenaria interpres. Next base: position 381,897 of record VXAK01025864.1, read on the forward strand.
AACCCCCACGTTTCAGGTTTAGACTTAAATGGTGTCCAGGCAAGTACATGGTATGCAAAGATAATAAAAAGACATTCTATTTTTTCATTATATTTTGTGGTTGTTAGTTAAAGGCCAGAAGATGCCTCCTCATTCTCTCCTGAATCCCCAGTTTCATGGAGGATAATAACCCAAGGGAGAAAACCCACTCCATCCTCTACAGCCTCCTAATAATAGCTGTGGTTATTGCACAAGGTCAGTGCACGGAGACCACAGAATCGTTTCAGATGGGGCCGTGTTAATCCCTGCTCTGTAAAATGAGAACATTTCCAGTGACCTGGCATTTGCTACTTAATTCTATTTAATTTATTTTTCATTCCTGCAGGACAAAACCTTGTTCCACGCGGTAAGCAGCAGCTGCATAGACTGCAACCCAGCCGAGAAGAAGATTTTCATGAACAGATGCGATCCTTTATCTGAAACTCAACAGTGGATTTTTGAACATATTAATACGACTGTTTTAGAAAAATTTAACAGCAACGCCAGTTCCTAGAAAGAAAAAGAAACCAACAATGAACACACCCAATTGCGTACAGACTGCAGACGGCATTTTCGCCAGCATCTGGGTGGAAGGAGTCAGGAATTAAATTTCCTAGATCCAGGAAATCTGTCCCAAGGCTTAGGGAAATGCAGGAGCCAGCGGGCGGTCCCTGTGGACGGACGGGATCCGAAGAACTTGGCCAAGAGCTTCGCCGGATGCTGCCGAGAACTTCAGCTGAAAATTCCCTTGCTGGCCAAGGGGAAAAAACTTTGTTTAAAAAAAAAAAAAAACAAAACAAAAACCCAACTGTTTAAAAGTACTCCAAGTTAATAAAGTAAAACAAACCCCCCGCGTTTCTCAGGTCAGATCCTGCTGCAGTGAGTAGCTCCGGACAGACGCTGCCCTTTGGGATGGGTTTGTGGCGCGCGTGGCGGCTACAGGAACCTGAAGAAATCCCAGGTTTTAGAACCAAACGTGCTGGGGGAAGAATCATGACGCCCCAGCGCTCCCCAGACAAGATAAATGCTCTGTTGACGTTCTCTTAATAAAAGGCTGGGTTAAGCAGGTTTAACCCTCAGAACTGCTGCAATTAATTTTAAATACCTCCCTTTTACATTCCAGTCATTACCAAAATAGGAATGGTAGAAACCTTAGGGTCTAGAATTACACTGTAGCGAAGCATGAAATAATCTGTAGGGGTTTGCCCTCACATTTCCCTCCTTTCAGGAGAAAAAAAAAAAAAAAAAAAGAAGTAAAGCAATCAAATTTCTATACGTGATATATTTAGCAACTGTGATTCAAATCCCGTTGTCACACAAGGTGAGATGTTTTTCTTTCAGTGACAAATATAACGGCAGCAGCTGTAGCATGACGGAAGGCTTGTGGACCAGCTATCTTCTCTGAAGGCAGATTCCTTAGCAAAGTATAAATTAAATTGAAAATAGGCTGGAAATGGGCATGAAACGTGCTGGGTGCTGTCGGAGTGCAGAAATCCCTGAGGGAAGTCATGATAGAGGAAATGAGAAGAGCAAACAAGCTCCATGTCACGATATTTTGGTGTTTTGGGCAGAGGCGCAGCGCAGGGTCAGACAGACTGCTGTCGCGCTGGTGATGGTCATGCCCCGTGGTGTCCCTCAGACCCACCAGGCTGTTGGCAGGAGATGCCTCTGAAACATGTCTGGGGGAACGACGGTTCCTCTCAGCAGGAACCAGCCAATACTGATGCCTGGAACGTAATTGATAGGTTTGGGATTTTCCAAGGCAAAAGCAAGTACAAATTTATCTCAAGTGCGTGCGTGGCCTGCTGTAACTCGCAAGATGAATTTGTCGATGAAAGCACCAGAAACGCAGATAGATCACATCCTCTCAGGGGTGGCTCAGGTTCCAAAGATACCCCGTGTGATTAAGTTGCTTATCCCCATGGCTGGAGAGGGGGCTGACCGACCAAAACCCCTGCCCCTCTCGGAGGGAGGGGGGCGGCTGTGCTTTCCCCATGGCTCCTTCAGCTGGGTTTATGAGCCAGGAGCACCGATTGCACCCAGAGGGTGGTTCTACTACCAGTCACTGCGTGCTGTTTTGTGGCAGCCCCTCATAGTTGTAGATTAAGACCCAAAAATGTTGGTGATGGGAAGGTTTTGGTGGGGGTGAGACTGTGTGGATTTCGGGATGCATGTGCTGGGAAAAATGTGAAACGCAGCCACACACTGAGCGGTTGCTGCAAGTTGGAGATCCAAAGACACGTGTCTTAGACTTAGACTTCTCATTTTATTATTTTAAAAGAAATGAGCTGTTGCAGGCATTGTTTAAATTCACTGTGAAGATATGGTGCACTGAGGAGTGGATGCAGCAGGGCTGCTGCGGGAGGATGCTCGGATTTGCCCAGCTCCTGGTACCCAGGGCCAGCTGCAGGGAGAGCATCACCCTTCACCGGTGCCACACTCGTAGCATCAGTTATTTGCAGCCTGAGAATGAGGAAAGAGGATTTGGAAGGAGAAGAAGAAAGTGGCTGCCTAAAAATGCAAATGCAGCCCTCGAGCTGCTGCTTGTGCCTGGCCCCAAACTGTCAAAGTCCTGGAAGCAGCACTTGTGTGCCCAAAATAGAGGAGGATTGCCGAGCCGGCAGAGCGATTTCCATCCTGCACAGAGTGGTGGGGTGATATCACTCCCTGTCTGACTGCAGCTCACTGCTCTGATTGTGAAATGTCTAATTTCAGGGCTGCTGTGGGAGCAAAGAGCTTCCATGCCTTTTGCATCCCTCCCAGAGTAATACGGCACGGCCAAAGGAAACCGTAATCATCACTGGGCACTAATTGTGAGATGTAGCAGTCCTTGATAGGAAACAATCCACGTAACTAATGGGGGTTTTTGGGGGAAAAAAATATTCTACATAATGTTTTCAGGTTTTATAGGCAAAAATATAAGAAAAATATATTGGAGTTTGTCATGAGTCAACAGTGGAACAACCGTTGACCAATCTGGAAATACAAAGGTTAAATGAAGGTCCGTATTTTGAGGAAAGTTTAATAAGAACCCTAGGTGCAGCATAAAAACACAGGCACACATAAATATGCGTGCATATATACCTATGTGACCATATATACATATGTGAAAGAGGCAGATGGAGAAGGGAGGTTTGTTTTCACTTCGTGGGCTGATCTTTCAAATATTTACTATAACCAGAACTGCACAGAAAAAAAAAATAATAGGACACATTAGCCTAATAGTGAAGACAGTTGTTATCTCACTGGTTTCAGCTTCAGCAAATTTCTCTTTTTTAAAAAAATCTGAGACAAAAAGCCCTGGCCTGGAACTTCACCCCAGCCATCTGTAGCCCCCTCCTCTGGGCAGAAGGTGGCCCCAGGGACAGGGAGCTGCTCCTGGAGCCTTTGGGGTGAGGGGTCCCTAAAATGGGTGTGACTTGCTCAGTACAGGGCTCCTTCAACGGGAAGTTTTTATTAATAATAAATGATCATCCCTACCTCTAAATTAAATTCTGTCTGGGGTGTTCTCCAAAGCTTTCCACTGATAACAGTGTTTCGTGACTCATTGAACATTTTTTAAGTCTTCCTACAGCCGTATCCTTTCCTCCCAACAAACTTCTCGGTGGGATGGACAGATATATCTTCCCTTCATATTTCACCAGGAGCATTTAGCTTTAATAGGTTTTCCTCCACAAGGCTGGGATACTTCTCTTCATGGAGGGTTTGTTTTTTTTTAAATGCCAGATATTTCTGAATATACTTTGAGTCTCGTGCACGGGCAGCATCAACTGACAAGGGCTCATCCTTTCCATGGAGCTCTGCTAATCTGACCCAACCGATGAGCTGCTCAGTTTATTCAATTAATTGTTTTATGGTTGAGAGGGCTTTAATCAACATGCCTGAAAAGAAGATCTTTGTGTCTTGAGAACTCATCAGCACCAACCCTAAATTTTTTCCATTTAAGGTTATCGGAGTCTTCTTTGTGGCCAGCAAACGACGGCCATGGGGACTGGAAGAGCTGGAATAAACACCGAGTACAACCAAAACTTCAAAATCATGTGTTTCCCTGCATGTATTCCAGAATCTAAACTAAAGGGAAGCCTTGGGGTAGAGGGCTTGAAGGAGGGAGGAGGATCTGGGAGAGGTTTCATGTCTCTTGGTGCAGAGACACGATGAGACTTCACTTTCCATTATTCCAGAAAAATGAGATTGCCTTAGAACAAGTGTTTGTGCAGCAGTGCGGATGTTTTAGTGATGTAGTGGGTACTTCCCGGGGGTTGTCCGTTTGCAAATGAAGGGTCTGGAGCTGCCAAACAAGGTCTTCCTCATGGCTGGCAGCTTCCCAGGCACCATGTCTCCGTCAGCTCAGGAAACCCAATGCCACAGAAAATCGTAGAGGAAGCATAAAGAAATAAGCTAAACCAAGCTGATTTGATGGGTTGCCTCTCTGTAAGACTGCAGGTCACTTTTGTGGAGTTTTTTTAAAACAAAAGGTCATCATAATTAGAATTTATTTACATTTTTACTGATCACTTCAGCAAGGGGTGAGAGAGCGGGACCCTCTTAAGCTGCCCGTTCCAGCCCTGGGACCTGCGATGCGGCTGCCACCCTTTTTCTGATCAAAGAGCCTCGACCTTTAATGCTGTCAGCCCAGCGTTTGCCAAGAGAACACAGGATGTGCATTAAAAAAAGAGAAAGAATATGATGATGGACTTGGTTTTGGTTTTTTAATCCATCAGGGTTGTGAGGGAAAACGTTTCAAAACCCTTGCAAACAAAAAAGCTGATCAGAAATAGCTTTTTTATAGCTGGATGTTAGGCATAAAAAGTTCATTTGTTTAATCCCCGTCCAAACGCGGTCCCTATGTCTCCTCTCAGTAAGGGCACAAGGGTCCAGGAGAGCTTCTACAGAAGATTTTTGAGGCTCTTGCCCTGTCTGAAAGAAAGTTATGAAAGAGCTGTAAAAAATTAACTGAAATAAGCCAGAAGGTAACAAAAAAACCCCAGCCAACCAACCAACCAGCCAAAAAAAAACCAAAACAAAAATACCCAAGGACAAATACCTGGTATTGCATTATGTATGTATACTCTTATATTACACATAAAAATAGCTGGTATTGCATTATATATATCTACTCTACCAGGAGATTTTGCTAAACTTCACGTGCTAAAATAATACCCCTTGACTGGAAAATTTTAGGCAAATAAGTAACATAGTTTAGTAAATCTTTAGTGTATAGAGCTTTCTATTTAAGATTTTTACTCTTAAAAAAAAATCAAATTTTAGTGAATCTGTGTAGTTGGTTGCTGACGGGGGTTATTTTTAAACCATCTGTAATACATAAGTCTGTCCTGAGGTCTCCTGTAATCTCATGTTTTCATTTTATAATTCTGAATGCATTGGACTGGAGAAAATCTAAACAGAGGGGAAAAAAAAAAAACACCACCTCTAAAAACATAGACTTTCAACCTGTGTAAAAGCAAATGAACAATGAGAAGGTTTAGCCAGAGGTGATTAGGAAAATGCATCTTGTTCCCTGAAGGCTTCAGCAGCATTTGGAAAGTAGACTTTCTGTGCTTTGGGTGCATGGCGGAGCGGGCCGTATGCAAGTGATGAGCTGTGATTTGGCGCAGCGCACGGACAGCACAGTGCCACAGGGGGAAAAAAAAAATCACTTTCTAAGAAAAATTCCTAAAAAAATTGCACTCAAGCATTGCGGTCTGGTATGACTTGAGAGGCTCAGCTGCTGGCAAGGCTCCCATCATCTTAGTATTTTTGTCTTTTTCACAAGACCCGAAGCGTCGGGTGCTTCAGTGGCCCTTCTGAAAAGAACACAGCCAACAGGGGAACAAGGAGGAGATGGGTTAAAACAGGAAGGATTTGGGGTTACCTAGAGGTGCCATGTCCGCAGCATTGTTAATTATACACAAAAAGAAGTTTTACTTCCCTTTGTGTGGCCACTGCGGTAGGCGCCCGCCCCAGGGAATAATACATGGATGAGAAGGAGCCACGTAAAGAGGAAATGGGTTAAAACAGTAAGAATTTGTGGTTGCCTAGGGCTGCGATGTGCACAGCACTGTGGAGCAGATTAATTACACAGCACGAGAAGTTTCTTTTGTGTGGCCACTGTGGAAAGTGCCCAGCCCTGGAGAATATATGGATATATGGATGATAAAGAGCCACGCAAAGTGGGCCAGCAGGAAAGGCTCTGCTCAGCAGAAGGTGCAGGAAAAGTCAGGATGAGCCGTTTTTGAGAAGCAGATGAACTGGGGCATGAAGACGTCTATGAGGAACAGTGCAAGGAGGTGAGGGGAGCTGCAGCGGGGGCAGCTGGGCAGTGGTGCCATCTAAAAGACATTAAGACACAGGAAAGGAAAACATGGTTCTCATTAACCTGAGCCCTCATTAACCTTGGCAGTATCCCTAACAAAGTATTAGTTGATTTAATTAAGTTAATCCTTCACCCCTCCCAGTAAACAGACTCCAGCTGGAAGCCCAGGCAGGTTTCTGCTGATGGGCTTGGAGCATCTCATTGGCACAAACCACCACCTGGCACCGTTAGGTCAAAAACCCTAAATGGCACCAAATTTAACCCACTATCATTGGCCAGGAGGATTTGTTGGGCCCCAGCATCCCCCTGTGAAGGAAAGGCTTCACTTGGCTGGAGGGGTGATTGATGGTAATGATCCCAGATTAAGAAGATCAGGAGTCATGAGCCTGAGCAGGGGTGAAAGGCCAGATGCTGAGATAAGGGGGCGGCAGTTTAATGGAGAAGGGAAAGGAGGGAGTTGGTGGAAAAAGGGAAGAGGCAGGAGCAGGGTTTCTTTCTGGAAGTGAGGAAAGCATGACCTGCAAAGGTCAGCCACTGATAATTTTGGGTGCCTCTTCATGGCAGGGCCTGCGTGTTTATTTCCATCACAAATACTCAGGAATGGAGATGCGATTGGTCCCACCCCCTCCTGCAAAGGACTTAAATTTAGAATAAAGAGAGCTGCATAATCTGACGTGTGTTGATGGTGAACAGCACGAGCCCAACAACGAGAGCAAAGACCTGCTGGACACCAAGCCAGGGCTGGGTTTTCTACCAAAGGTACGTGCATTCCTGAGGATGCGTTGTGTTTTAGTGTGTAGAAGCAGAACGTTATGGTCACTGGTTTGCCTCAGGGTAAGATTTTGCTGCATCTTGGGCTTTTTTTGAAAGAGGAAAAGGGTTTAGGCAAGTTTTCCAGGAGATGTCAACCCAGATCAGTGTGAAGTAGCTCTGCCCACTCTCTGCCTGGGTCGGGGCAACGCGTGGTTCCCTTCAGGCATCGCAGACAGACCTTAAAAAAGGAACAGCCTGGCTCTGCTTTGGCGTCTCCTTGCAATCGCCTCTTTTTATCCAACTGTTTCTTTATTATTTTCCCTTTTTGGTGTTTCTTTCCTTCTGCTGGCTCCCCACTGGTGGGATTCTGCTAGAATGCCCGTCCTTTCTCTGGCCTGTGCTGGAGGTGTTTCTGCTGCTGCAGATCCGTCCTGGAGCTAAGGGGGACTAAAGCCTTTGGGGGTGGGGGCGGGCAGGAGAAAGGCCCCTGAGGAGAAGGCAGAGGTCCTGTCCTTACCCTCAGTCTCACCACAGATTTTGTCCCGGGCAGAGATACAGCTCATAGCACAGACAGACCTCTTTCAGGGAGAAAATTGCTTTGCTGATCTGCTTTCTCACCCACCTTCAAAACCCAGCGCTACCCAGAGAGGGGAATGTGGAAGGACAGAGGCATCTTATTCCATGGAACTTCTTACGGTTGTTTAGAAGCAGCTGAAGACCTTGACAGACAGGTTTTAAACTTGTCGTTATCATTATTGAGCCAATATAGATACAAGAAACTGAGTTAGAAATACATTGAAATGTGGTTTATTAGTAGCCAAGAGCTTGTAACAACTTTAAGCGAAGGCATTATGTCACATCTGAAATAGGTGCATAATTACTGATTAATGCATGACATGGGTTAATGTCTAGTCAAGCTGCAGAGTCGGAGGGGGTTTTTCCTACAAAACCCCAAAAGAGAGAGGTTGTCCAACTTGCAGCAGCTTTTGCTTGTGGTTTCTTCTCCAATGTGTCAGCAAAGTTAGTATCTACAGGAAGATGTCCCCAAAATTCTCATTATCAAAGCTGCGTTGGCAGAAGTGGCAGTAGAACATCGTCTTTTCTTTCCTGTTGGGAGAGATTTAATTTATCCTTTAATTTGTCTTCTGTTTGGCTGTGTACACCTCCAGAGTCATTTGTTTGTAGGCAGGGACGTGGACAGAAGCCGTACCCTGTCCCTTTGCTTGGTGTGTTCCCAGGGAATCAGAGAGCCAGGGTGAGGGCTGTGCGATGCGCTCATTCAGCCAGGAAAGAAGAAAAATAAGCCCCCCCTAAAGTTTGTTTCCCTTTATTCCTGCCATGTCAGCCTCCAAGTTGCTTTACATCTAAAGGTATTGTGTTAACCTACTCCTGGAGGGATAATGATGCTTCATCAAGGCTCTGCTGCCAGTTTTCCACACAAGTCCACGCCGTGGCTCTATAAACCTGATCCTTGGGCTCAGGAGCCTTTCTCCACAGCTGGTGGTCCTGTGAGGGGGCACGTTCCTGCTGACGTGGGCCTGACCTGTCGTTTTCCACCTCAACACTCTTGTTGACCGACGTAGCTGGGGCGCTCCACCCCACACAAACACACGCACGCACGATTGACCAAGCATTAAGTGGCAAAACAGAGATTTGTGGTCCCTGCTGAGCCTCTGAGATGTTTCTGCTGATCACCCAGCCTTCCTGGTGGTCAGAGCATTTTCCAGGCATCTCCATGAACAAACGCCCTTTCCCGCAGGTATCCTGCGAAATGGCCGTTTCCCTCACTTTTCGGAGTCTGGGGTTACAGCCTTGGCTCGCTGTTAAACCACAGTCAGACAAACTACTCCCTGGAAATTCCACTATTCTAAGCTATTTGTAAAGGGCTGAGAAGAGCTGGGGACAACTTGAGTAGTCCCTATCAATGTGCCAGTGGGCAAGGCTGCCAGTGGCCAGCTGGGCCGACGGGTGGCTAGTAGGGCTCGAAAAAGACGTGAAGTGGAGTTGTCTAATTGTCTGGGAATTGAGGTGAAATTCTTTGGTTATTGTAATGTAGGAAATATAGCTCTCTGGAAAATAAAAAGAGGGAAAATATGTTGAGGTGTGTGCTTTTGAAGTATTATACAATAGACTACAATTAGTAATATATCCATTATAGTAAGTAAAAGGAAAACATACACTTCTGTGCTGACTAGTCTGAGATAGTTGGCTTAGATGTTATTAAACAGCTGTAGAAGTTTTTACCAACTTACTGATGCATTAAAGTAATGTTTCCAAGATATGCTTAAGGGATTTATGGAGAGCACGTGCCTGTAAGTTAGTGGACTGTGATTAAGAAGCTGAACTATGGAATAAAGATTTTTACACCTGCCCTGTTTTATATTTGGATGTATTACGTGACAGAACACCAAGTAAAAGATTGCTGAAGTACAGTTAAAAAAAAAAAAAAAAAAAGACCATGATCTGACTGAATAAATACCTCTCAGAAGCTCCAGCATTAGTGTTTCGGTTTGTTGTACCCTGAATACAGCTGTATTTTGGCTGCTGCTGAAATAACCGGCTGCTCTGTGACAGCCGCAGAAAGGGACGTGGATGTCTTGCCTGAGGAAGAGCAATATCTGGACCTGTATCTCGAATGGCCGCTTAAATAAGAGGTGAATCCACAAATGAGGACAAAACAGTACACGTAACAGTCCTCAAGTGACAGGGAAGCACAGGGAATGTCGGGGACGATGATGCTTGATGCTAGGAAAAAGTCATGGAAGTAGGGATTTATTTGTGCCCCTTCCACGCCAAAAAAAAACCAAACAACAACAACAAAAAACCAAACACCAACTGAGAAATTCCACTGTTTTTTCTTCTACCCACAAGTGATGAGACTTGATCTTATCTCACCTGCTGGAAGCAGGTACCCTCTCTGCAGACCTTTAGGAGTCCCGGGGGACCGGCAGGACTCCATTGATTTGTCTTCAAAGACTAGGGGAGGATGAGTTGCTCGTTATCCATTACTTTATACATTTCAGTGTTCTACCTCTACTGTAAAACTTTCTCATCTAAACGAGCTGGTTCAATCCATCCCCGCCATCCCCCGCACGTAGCAGAGTTGTGGTAGGATTTAACTGGGCGCAATTGAATTTTTATTTATTCAGGCAGCTTTCTGAGGGGACAGTTAAAGTCAGCGTTGCTGCTGAAGACCTTTGGACATGAAAAGTAGCAAAAATAAGAAAACCTTAAGCGTGCACTGAAAATACGTGCCTGTTCCTTCCCCTGGAGAACTTTAAAGGCTGATGTGGGCGAGTGCCGGCTGAAGGCACCCCCAGCTGAAAAAAAAAATTAAAAAAAAGGTAAAACTGTTATTTTCCACCAAAACTATTTGGGACTAATTCCTCACAGGCAGTTCCACTGAGCAAACCCCGGTAAATATCCTCCCAGAACAACGATAAGCTGAAGCGGTGATTACGGCAACAAAACAAAACACAAGTGACCGGGATTTTTACGAATAACAGAAACTCCCCAAACCCCCCCCCAGGCTGGGGCCGTGGACGTTACAGGGCCTACCCTTGGCACGGGAACAAAGAGGAACAAATATTATTAGAAGAACAATAAAGTGCTTTAGATACATCAAAACCAATTAGGCGTTAGCTTTAACGTAGCCTAAAGTTAAACCCGGTAAAACAACAGGGGACGCCCCCGTTGGCATCGTTCAGAGTTCACAGCCCCGGGAAAGAAACCGGGAGCCTCCTGTGAATTGTTCGCCAATTATCTAATTACCTGTGATAACATCAGGTGCAAACCCTCAAGGAAAAAGCTTCAAAGAGCTTTGGCGGGTTGGGACGCACCAGGAGAGTAGTGAGACCTGAAGCCAGGAGGAAGAAGGGCTGTGATGGCACCAGCCCCGCTCAATACCTGTCCCTTAGCCCGGTGGTGGCACTTGCACCCTGCTGCAAAGGGGACACGTCTGTGTGCATCCTCCTCCAGTCTGAGGGGCATCACAGCCACCTCTTCAGCTGGAGGCTTTGGGGAGTCGGGGCAGAAGGCGGCATCTGTCTTTGGATGTGTTTGGATTGCTCTAATTAGATGCTTTTTTTGGCTTTTGAGATGATGAGGGGAAAAATCAAGATTATTTTTTTTATACTTTTTTAATTTCCTCTGCTCAAGTGATTCTTAAGTGATGTTCATCACTGTCTTAGAATTACAGAATGGTTTGGGTTGGAAGGGACCTTAAAGACTATCCAGTTCCAACCCCCTGCCCTGGGCAGGGACACCTCCCACCAGACCAGGTTGCTCCAAGCCTAGCTAAACATGTCTCCTGATTTAGAATTGATAGCTTGGTGACTACCACCTGAATTAGCTGGGAAGGTGGGCACTGTCTCCAGGTCGCTTGGTCATCCTCATCTCCTCGATGCTCCCCAGAACCCAAATTGAGAGCAGAAAGCCTGTCATCAGTGGGCATCCCCCCATAGTGCCTCCTTAGGTGACCCAGGAGGGTCCATGACCCCAGGAGGGTCCATCCCCCCCCTCAGCATTGGGAGCTGCCACCTGAGCAATCCTGAGCTTCCCACCAGTCCCACACAGCAACAGGCCATACCCAAGGCTATATAAAGTCTTCACAGCTTCACCCCTCAGTCTCTTTGAGCTGTTTTGCCTCAGGGGCTCCTGTTCATACCTTACCACCAGTGACCAGCTGCGGTTCCACCACTTTCACACCAGGAAACCAATGTTTGCTGCCCTCAGAGAGGAGTCTTGAGCACTGGGACACACAACTGGAAGGTGACAACACCAACCCAAAACCAGGTCAGCGACTAAGTTATTTGGTGCTTGCAAGTTGAGCGGCGGCCCCATAAAGGAGCTCATGGCATCGTTTGGGGCTGTTGCATGGACCTGGGAGAAAGAACTGTCTATTTACCTGTTTCTGAAGTAGCAGCTGGGACAGGGAGGGAGCGGTGGGGAGGCAAAATTGCCACGTGCTCCACTGAGAACGCAGATGGGTTTGCTACTGAGACCTTATGGACGTGGTACCAACAAGGGACACCAGTCAACAGCACATGGGTCTTGGATAATGATGGATGTAGGACTAGAAAAAATCATGGCAAGCTGCATTTGCTGGTTTCAGTTTATTTCTTCCAAACAGCAGGCTACAAAACGAAGATCTGTTCCCCTCGCCCTTTAGGAGCCCTAACCTGCTGCTTCTCGAGGCAGGTAGCCAGCTGCGGCTGACTGCTGGCCGCTTGGCGAGGGTGCCATGGGAGCCCAGTAAACAAAAAGCGAAAAACCCCAGCAGTTTTGCATCCTTCGTGCTGGCTGCTTTGGGTGTAGGGGGTGTTGCTGAGCTTCTGTTCTGTGCAAAAAAATCTTTCTCTTGCATCAGGTTTTCATCTGATCCGTGTCCGAGCGAATTTCAGCCAGTTTATGCCTAAGAGGCTGATGCTGTGGTAGTTCTCAGGATGGGCTCGTCGATGTGCGTGTGATGGAATTAGGGAAGGTCTATCCAGGAATAAGGTCTACAATACTTTAAGTTCCCGAGAGCTTCCATCAAAGTCAGCCCAAAGTGAAGTATTTCCCCGCCGAAGCGCGTGTTTGAAGCAAGGAGAAGGAGCCGTTTCCCTGTTATTCCCCTGCCGCAGCATCCCCTCCTCGGGGGCTGAGCACAGCGGTTGGCACACCCAAATGTTGCAGCTTGCTTTTTATCAAAGCCTAAGCGTTATGTCAGTAATAAAGAAAACAGTTTGCATTTCAGATGAAGAGACAACAATATATCACAAAATATTTGCTCTACCCAGGAGAGCAACAATTTACAGACAATTTAACAGCAGTTTAAGACTTGTTTTGTTGTTGTTGGTATGTGTATACATTTAAAGCATACAGCTTTGGTTTTAACTAATGTTTACATTTGTGTGCTGAGTAATTTACTTTAAGTAAAAAGGTTAGGTTTTGACCGGCTGGGATCTTTGAATTTATGTTCTTCCAAAAGCAGCAGTGATTGAGATCTGAGTTTTTATAGCATGTGGCATGTAAGGTGTGTTTAACTTCTCGTGGAGTTTTTAGATTATTTGTTTTTAATACTCTTTTTTCACTTTTCTGGAGAGGGTTATCATGAGCTCTGGAGCCGGCCAGTGCGGGAGCAGGTCCCCATCTCCTGGGGGTCCACCACCACCCACCCGGCTGAGGAACACGCTCTCAGGCCACAGTAAAGTAGATTAGATGAGATGTGGGGCAGAACTTCTTTGCTGTGAGGGTGGTGAGAGCCTGGCCCAGGTTGCCCAGAGAAGCTGTGGCTGCCCCATCCCTGGAGGGGTTCAAGGCCAGGTTGGAGGGGGCTTGGAGCAACCTGGGCTGGTGGGAGGTGTCCCTGCCCAGGGCAGGGGGTGGCACTGGGGGGGCTTTAAGGTCCCTTCCAACTCAGACCATTCCATGGTTCTATGATATATATCCTTGCAATACCTTAAGGCTTCACCTAATTGCTGTCTCCCTTGTGGCAGCGATGCCCCAGAAAGAAGAAATTCTCCAAGCCCTTTTCCGGGAGCAGGGCCAGGGCTCCCACTGCCATGGCAAGAGAAGCCAAGTCCTCCTGCTGGTGAAGGCAGCCAAGTCCGGAAAAGGTCAAAGAAGCCCTTTAGAAATCCTGGGAAGCTTCCTCCTATAAGAAAGAGGAAGATGCACAGCCCCGAAGCTGGAAGGACAAAACAGTTTGCCAGTGGCAAGCATCCAAAATTTGCCAGTTTACCTCATATGGTATATTTTTGATGTGTTTCTGTTGACTGTAGGGCTTGTTTGAGCTCCCGGTGGGTTTTGGGGGCAATGGAGGGTGACGGGGCTTGGGGAGCGAAGATGGGAAGATTGTGTTTTTCTTTGGTTGTCATGGCTAGAAGATATTCTAGAGCTGCAAGGGCTGAGCGCCTGCGGGAAAAGCCTCAGAGTCACAAGGGCTGGCATCAAAAAGGAGAGAAATACCCTTCTTTTGCCCTGTTTTCTGTTCTCTCCCGCTCCATCAGAGCAGGCTTGTTTGGTACCGGAGCAGGTCTGGGGTGGGCAGAGACACCTTAGCCCTTAAGCTGGTTTCCTGGGAGCTGTGGGGTCCATTTACCAGGTCCAGGCAGGAGCACTCTCTAGTTGGAAAGCTTTTTAACGAATTACAATATTTGACCATCATGCTTAAGGCTGTCTGTGATTGCAGGGGTTTGCTCTTGCCTGCTTAAAGCATTTGTGTAACTCTTCCTTAAACCTGTATAACCTATAACTGAACACCTGATGGCAGCTATTATGAGAAGAAAAGCATTCTTTTCCCTCCCCAAAATTGAATTTAGGCTGCTGGGGTTAACACAGGGAAGAGGGGGAAGGCACTGTGCCAGCCAAGGAGCAAAAGCCTGACCCTCTGCCTTTGCCACTCCTGGAGCGGCTGTGCCAAGGAACCTCGCTGGGCAGCAAAATGAAGGGGGGGGGGG
>VXAK01025864.1:396433-408409 GCA_013399435.1 Arenaria interpres
GAAGCAAGAGGGAGGGGGGGGGGGGGGAGATGGGGAGAGGAAAAAAAAACCCACTACCCCAAAAAAAAACCAATCAGCCACCCACCCAGTTGGTCTTTAAGGTCCCTTCTGACCCAAACCCATCTGTGATTCCAGAATCCCTGAGGAAAGGGAAGGGCAAGTGAGGCCATCTGTGAAAACCTACACGTGTGCTAGATAGCTTTTTATTTTTTTCTTCTTCTCTCCCTTCCAGGAGACTTGCACAGCCTTCTCGTTCTCCAGTTATCTGTAATTATGTTTGACATAGCTCATTATTCACGGAATCAGCTAGTTAACCAAAAAGCTGCCAGTGAGGCAAAAAACTTGGAACTCAAAAATGTGCTACATGGTAGAACCATATGCTTTTTGGGAATGCCAAGTGCTTCAGCGAGTGGTTTGGGGATCTCTGAAGAGCAGAGCGGGGTGAGAGCAGGTGTAGCCGTGTCGGTGAGGCAGGGGAAGGAGGAGAACCAGCAGTGACCCTGCTCCCATGGGGTCCAGCCCTGGGTGACAAAAGGATAGAGGAGCAGCAGGCTGAGCTCAGGCAGCACAAAGACTCCCAGGACGAGCGGCGTGGCCAAGAAAGCCAACCCACACCATGGCACCGTCACGGGGCGTGTGGGCAGAGCCAGGTGACCACCCTGTGGGAAGGGGAACGGTGCAGCCACGCTCAGGCTCAGCAAACCCAACCCTGATGACGAGGTCAAGTGTCCTGCAGGCAACAACCAGCTGCCAGGCAGGCTCGTTTGTCATCAAACTCCATGTCAAATTATAATACAAAGTGTAATGGGCTATGTCAGGAACAATTGTGGCCACCAAGCCAGCCTGCAAGGCCCAGGTCAACATTTTAGGCATTGTGAACTTGAAAAATGTGGCACGTGAGTTTGCCAATTTGGTAAATTGAACAGAATTGGAATACCATTTACCAAACCAATTACCTCTGGACAGAAACTTTACATAAGTTCTCTGCAAGTTCCTGCCACGTACACTTTATATAACATACCCATAAGCTGCTGCTGCTTATCAGTGGAAAAGTTGGCCGCGCCAAGAAAGAGACGGCACCTCCTGGTGTAAGAATGCCTTGTGCAAATATTTTACGCACACAAATGGTAAAATAGCAAACCAAAAACCTGCCCAGCAGAGCAGCTGCTGAGGACGGCACACCCTGGGGTCAGGACGTTGGATGTTGAGGTTGGACGTTCACAAGCTCTTCAAGCACAGTGAGTGTCTTGGAGGAGACAAGGGCAACCACGCCGCAAGGGACGTGTGCTCCGAGCACGGTGTTTACAAGCCAGCAGCACAAAGAAACCAATTTTTTTAAAAATAAAATAAAATAAATCTTTTAACTCTAAAGAGTAAATCTTTAAAGCGGTGCAAGGGAGTCAAGCACACAAATCTCATTATTCCGAAAGCTGCTTAGAAAGTTTAGCCCTCAGAGTCAACATACCACAATGCCTTCAGAAGCACGGTTTCAAAGAGTTACAAATGCTCCCAACAATTAGCTAATTTAAAAAAAAAAAAAATGAAGAGGAAAAAAAAAAAGGATTGAAAAGGATTTAAAAGGGAAGCATTACGGAGGGGTTATATGTTAAGAAGGAGGTAATTGAAAGGGATTCAGAGGGGCAGGGTAGGAAGTGGATGTAGTTAAGGCATTTGTGAGATTAGTTGAAGAAAAGTCTGGTAAAACTGGAAGCAGGAACCCAAATCCTGGGACAAATGAATATAGTTCCTTTGATGTATTTGGAGCCGCATGATTTATACGTATTCAGCATCTGGCCTGTGGACCTTTAGAATGATTGGGTAAAAATAGTGATGGAAGCTTATTAAAATACAAGTAGAAAAAAAGCAGTATATCATCTTTGGTGCACAAAAGGTATTTCTATTTCCTGAGATGAAATACCCAGTCAATGGCACTGAACGGCTGCAGGTACTTCAGCCTGAGGGGGCTGAGGGAATTAAGCAACTTAACAGTAATGGAAGCTGTGATTTGCCGCACATCCCGGTGTATCAAAAACAAAAATTGTCAGGGGATTTATGACTGCTTCAGGGATGGATTGCAAGCGTGAAACTCATTTTCAAATGTGTCCTTAAAGAATCAGGATGATGTGAATGTTAAAACTTGGGGGCTGGGGAGGAAAGGCAAGGAATCTCTGTCCTGATGTGAAGCAGACTCATTTCTGGGATGACTCTAATTTGATTTCCAGTGCTTGGGTGAGGCAGTGCCACTGGCAGCACCGAGGAAGAACGGACAAACACTGCGAAGCTCCTGGGCATGAAAATCAACACTGTCGGCGGGATACATAAAGTAATGTATTGAATTTGAAACATGACATCAAGGGAGAATGAAGAAAACCAGATGCATCTGCTAAGGATTTTCCAGACCGACCCATTCCCATACTGCCGATCTTTAGCTACGTAACTTCAAGAGATCCAACAGGAGAGTGCTGCGGGTCTGGGACAACCAGCAATGGACACCACGTCTTAACTACGTCAAAAGAAACCATGAAAAAAGCACCATCTCTTCTGCCTCGCCACAAAACTCATCAGGATGATTGTCCACAGAACCCCTGAGCTTATATTGGTGTAAAGTTGGGTGTGTTCAGCCAACTCTGTGAAAACGTGCCCTTCTTTAGGGTCCTGGTGCCAGTACATTTAATACACAGACCGGTGTGAGGAAGGCAGGGGCACCCAAGTCGTGAACTTGGACAGGGCATAGGTCCTTCTCAAGGACTTTGCCCACCAGAAGCTCTGGAAGGGTGAGAACCACTTACTGGATGCATTAAAGTTGCTGTTCTTTGGCTTTTCCAGCAGGTCCCAGGGAGCTGCGGTGGAGGTGGGTTGGTGCTACCCCCAAGTGCTGGAGGTTTGTTGGAGCACCGGGAGAAGGACCCCCCACCAGCTGGGAGACGGCTGCGGCACCAGGAGCTTCAAAAAGGTCTGGATTTTCCCTAATTTATGTGGCGAGGGTAGATGCTGATGTTATTGCTGTTCCTCCCCATGCACCATGGGGCAGGATGAACCACTTGCCTTCATCATGGAGATTATTGCAGATACTTCAAGGGGGGCGGAATTTAACTCTACCCAGATAATTAACCAGAAAACAGAATCCTAGTATCAAGGTTGGAGCCTGATGAGGAGCTTCTGTTGTCCAAAGCAACCGTTTTTCTGAGGGAGGTGGGAGAATGAGGGACTAACAACAGGGCAGCAGTGGGAAAGGAGGGATTTGGTGAAAGCTTTGAGTGATCAGAGAGGAGAGCGCTATCAGATGAAGCCATTTCTGGGAAGTACACAATGAACTATTTTAATTTTTCAACAACAATTCAAGCTGTGCAGCCAGTCATAAAAACATAAAAGCTCTTTTTAAGGCAATTATATACACTTTCCATGTACTATCTGTACTTACTCTTTCAGAGAGTGCAAGTCATCGATCGCTCCTGCCTAACAGTGCATCTCCGTCTGGGTTGCAAAGCAGTAACTACTTGTTCAATTAACTTCCGTGGGTACGACAAGGCAAATTATGCTGAGTCTAAAATCCAGATTCTTGAACAAAGGGGATTTTTAAGTTAACTTGACTAATACCCTTTTTGAATAACAACTCCGTGTTGTTCTGTGTAGAGGGCAGTAACAGAATTTAGACCTGCATAGCCCACGCAAATAACTCCCCAATGCCTCTCTATCTCTGCTTCATCAAGCTGATATGGAAACAATAATTTACTCCATGAACTGTCACCTTCACCAATAGTCTACAACCCGTGAAGTGGGTGAATTTGACAGGTTGGGCAGATAAAAGTGGTGAAAATTGAGTTGCGTAGCGGGAGTTGCACATGATGGGGAATGAGGAGGTTGGAGAAGGTTTTGGCGCTACCACCACCAAGGGACAACAGCGTGTACAGTGTCTGAACCGAGTGGGGAGGCATGAGAAGGGGTGACATCCCTAAAGCACAGGGACAGGCACGCTATAATCCCTCATTAACTGTACCCTGTCCCATGCCATTGAGCTTATTTCGGCATCTTGCATGGTATCAGAAGCCCATCACTGTTAGAAACACTTGTTCAAATCTAGTTCATCCTTCAGCTCTGTATGACTCCCTCAGCTCTGTGGCTGCCCCATCCCTGGAGGGGTTCAAGGCCAGGTTGGAGGGGGCTTGGAGCAACCTGCTCTGGTGGGAGGTGTCCCTGCCCAGGGCAGGGGGTGGCACTGGGGGGGCTTTAAGGTCCCTTCCAACCCCAACCATTCTGTGATTCTATGTGACCAAAATACCTGCCTTACTGCCACCACGTGTGGCTTTAGGACCCCAAGACATGGCCAGAAACACAGGCCACGATGAAAAAGGTGAGTCCCTCTCCCATGGAGAAGTCCCGTATCACAGTAGGGGACCTTGGTCGAAAAGCGGTATGAATCGTGATGGCTCACACTAACTTGGAATATTATTAATATCGCATCACCAGCCTGTGTGCATTTTTTTTACTTGTGAAAGTGACTTTTTATGACCTATCTGTGGGTTCCTCCTAAAACATTAAGGGCAGGGCAGTGGATTTGGTGCTTTCACAGCGTTGGTATGTAATGGTATGGCTAGATGGACTTTAGCTGCAGGTGTGCTCATCCTACAGTCAAGAATATCTGCTTTACTCCTTCTTGTGCAAGTTAAAACATCAAATAACTTCTCAAACAGAGCATGGAGTTGTGAGGCCTGTTAATGCCGGTCTCAGCCGGCCCACAGCCACGTGTTTGAAGGGCAGGTAAAGCTTCGTTCGGGCAAAACTCACAGTTGACACTGATTTGACTGTTTCTCAAATGAAATTAAGCCCCAAAGTTTTTCAATATGGATTTTTTTAAAGTCTTGGGATCAAGCATTTATGAGTAGCATTTCCTGCTTTGGTAATCAACTCACACAGGGATGGAAATCAAGTATGTGAAAAATCTGCATCTTATTTACATTTATAATATTGCATAATTCCGAAGGTATCAGTAGAAGCATCTAAATGAGGATTTTGACAACAGGGCCGTATCCAATGCAGTGAAAAATCCCTTTGATGTTTAAATAAAGGAGATTGTAAGGACAGAATCTGAAAAGCTGGGGGTGGGTGAAAAAGCATACCTCGCCCACTACAAAAATGTCTGTGCTGTTCTGGGCCATGCAGTATGAGATCCCCAACAGCAGGTATTTCCTGTTCTGTGGGTAATAAGTTGTCTCATCTTCTAGTACCTTATCGTTAGGTATATAAAAAAAAGATCATCTGACTTTGTGCAAGGTAGATAAATGCATGTTTATAGACCACTGATTTTAGAAGTCACAATACTTTGCCCTCAGGACACAAACGTGGCTCGTCTGGAGCCGCCCAGCCCCTTGCGTAACTGCATGTAACTTTAGCATTGCGAATTAATGCTTTATTTTTTACAACTCTGCATCACTGTTGTAATGCACAGAGCATGGAAACTGGATCGTTTTCCCCTTGTCTCCAGCTGTGTACCCCCTGCGCTCAGCTGGGGCTGGATTTCCAAATCTCCCCGGGGCTGAGGTGGGTTTCCAAAGCCTTGATGTTGTTCCAGTAACGGCCCCAGAAGGCTGTAGCCCACAAAAGTGCACAAATACAACTCAGCCCCTCAAATTCCGAGCTGCAGTGGGCTTTTGGGTGATATTCTTATTTATTTTGCTGCTCTCCTCTTTTTTCTGGTCTTAATTTGGTTAAATGACTTGTATACGTGTTTGGCTTAAAAAAACAAAATAAAAGAAGCGATTCTTTTGAACAGCAGCTTGAATGTTTAGAGTTGAGATGGCTCAGAGCTGGTAACTTTTATCCTAAAAATAATGGGAGGTGAAATCTTGGCTCTGTTTAAATCAGTGGCAACATTCCACTGCTTTCAAGTGAAGGAGTTCACCGCTGCTAAATACCTGCTGATACCCTCAGGGCTCTGGGAGTTGCTGCATAAACATGACATAGTTAGACTATGAAAAAAATGATACCCATTTGCCTCTGGAAAGGGGAAATTCCTCACCTAAGGTGAAAACCATTGCTGCCAGGTCTCCCCGGGAGCAGTAATGCAGCAGTGAGGGAATATTCCGGGGTTTGTTAGATGCGGCCTCGATAGACACCAGCCACCATCAGAGCTGACCGACGTGGGGGGGTGTCCCACAGCACCTTTTTTGGGAGGAAAAAAACCTCAAATCTAACTAATTACACATATTCTGTGTTCATTTTCGGTTGTATTCCAGTATGCCAAAGGAATGGAATCGACCTCGCTTTGGCCTGGGGTTCACAGGAGCAGCTTTTGTTACGCAAAAGGTCAGGGAATAAGAATAAATCAGTGATTCTGCAGTTTAATTTGAAATAATGCTGGTTGGAATAATCTGCTGCTCTCTAAGCATGCTTTTCAAGTTGTAACCAGTGAAGTAAATTGATTTTTTTTTTTTTTTTTTATTAAGGGCAAAACTCTAAATTAATCTTTTCCCACTTATTCTGTAAACCCCACCTAACTTCCAAACCTAACAGATGTCCCTGAGTTGGTCAAACTACTTGGGACAAAGGTGTAGTTAAGCCAGTATTAAAATAAAAAAGTATAATCAGTGACTCCAGAAACCCGTGGTATTTTCGAGGGATGAGACCCTGCCGCTGTCACTGCTACTTGTCATGAGTATGAAATGCAAGGGAGCTCAGCTTGCCAAGGTGATGACTTTATTACAGCTCTTTGCCTTTTTTTCAAAGTCTTTTTGACAGGTTTGGGAATTTTTGTCTCTCAAGTTGTTTTTTTTTGGGGGTTCTTTTTTGGTTTAACTTTCAGTTTGGGAAAAGGATGGAGAATGTACTCGATAAATAAATAAATAAATAAAAGAATTGAAAGAAGCATTTATATCAATACCCGAGCTAGAACTATGCAAGTTGGAAACTCTTTAATTCACATCAAGTAAGGATATCTGTAGGCAGCTTTGGGCCTGAGAAAAGGGAGAAACTTCCACAAAATGATGGATCTGCGGGTTGTACTGAAGCCCTCCCTTATGAAATCCATTTCATTACGGTTGTATCTGGGAAGAGAGTTGAATGTGGGCAGTGTTATGATCCAACAGCTGCTGCCGCCTGCAATTCCCCAAGCAATTCCCAAAAAGATGCCTTTTATAACAGAATCCTTTCATAATCAATACAACTAATCAATACAACTCGGCGTCAGATGATGCGGAATAGGAATAATTTGATGGTTAGCAATTTCTCTCCAAA
This sequence comes from Arenaria interpres, assembly GCA_013399435.1. NCBI lineage: Eukaryota > Metazoa > Chordata > Aves > Charadriiformes > Scolopacidae > Arenaria > Arenaria interpres. Next base: position 403,664 of record VXAK01025864.1, read on the forward strand.
GAGCAGCTGGGTAAGAAAAGGGGCTGCTCTTCACCCTGGCCCTTGGGCTTCAACCACGTGCAGTATCATCAACGCGCTCCGAAGGGCTTTATCGTGCTGAGATTTGACACGTTGACTTTATTTAACTTATCCCACGCTTCATGAGTGTTTACTGTTTTCAGTGGTCAGGTTTTGTTTAATTTTGAACAATGTAACAGAACGCATCCGGAGGAAAAAGCCGTCAAACTTAGTGAAGATTTGTAGCCAATACAGCAGGTATGATACCGAATCAAAAATACCCAAGTTACCGGTTTTTTATTAGACTATCAAAATTTTACCACTGAATAGTAAAAGTCCACAGAAATATGAAAATCTAATTAATTTATAGTTATAAAACGTTCCATTTTGTAGCTCAAATGCACTGTGGATCTTTTTCAGACTGACAATTTCATCGAATTAACTCCACTAATTTACTATATTTTAAGTGTGGGGGTTTTTTTGGAAAAGTAAATCAGCATCTGAAATGTGGGTGTTTACACCATTCATTTTTTTTCAGCGTAACAGAAATTACAGAAACCTATTTCAATTTTCTCTGCCCTAGATTCGGGAAATGAGGCGAGTTAATTTCTGTTCGGGGTGTTCAGAAATGGGACAACTTGGAAAGGGACATTTTCCGGACCTGAGATATAAGGCTACCTGCATGTAACATCTGCCTCAAAATACAGGTGAGAGTTCCTAAAAGAAGTCATTTAAATATATATACATATACTGCTTTTATTTTTTAAATGGCAAAACCATGCTTAGGCTGATTCCAGTTCTCTTTGAGCTGAAACACCCACATCACAGACCATCCCCTCCACTGTTTTAACATGATCTAAATCTGTCCAGGGTTGTCAACGGTGTGGATATTCTGAGGACTTGCAAATCCCAAAGAGGTTAAATCTCTTTAGACAAAACCTGTATTAATAATACAACATTGTTCATAAACATCAATTGGTACTTGATACCAGAAAGTGCAGCTGAAAAATAATAGGTAACCCCCAAGAAATGACATTTTTTTGTCATTCTGGCCTCCAGGAGGGAGGGAGGGAGGATCCAGGCCCAGGAGAAGATAAGGAGCTCGCCCGGTGCTGCGGTGTCGGAGATGAGAAGAGGAGCCGGCGATGATGCTGCGGGAGGAGAGCGACCGACTCAAGTGGGCACGACGGGGGCACGGGGGATAGAGATAATGCCACAAAATTCATCACAGCTTCATCTTTTGAAGAAGATTCATCACATCTTCTTCAAAAAAGGCGACAGGAAAAGCGAAGGAGGCAAAGCCCACCCTGCCAAAAGCAGCCCTTCGGATCCCGGAACACCCAAGGGTGGTTTTTGGTAGGACACACACATAGCTGAACCTCTGGCTTAAAAAAAGAGGGAAAAACGAGAATTACAGGCGCTGTTAAAAACTAGGGATCCTGACCACAAAAAAGTGAAGATGAAGCGCGCCTCAGCCTCATTTGCACAAGCACGTGTTAAGTATTTCCAAGAGCCACTTATTTGATTAAAGTACATTTAAAACAATCACAGAAATTAAGAGGAATTTAAGAACCAGTACTTTAGTTCCTTTTTATCAGCTCTGAGGTTAAATATACATCCATGGTAAATAGTCAGCGTGTAGCTTTATCCCCACAGTAGTGTACACCAAACTCCGCTCTTCTGGATCATTCCAAGCAGTGACTCCTTCATTAATTCTGAATTCTCCTCAAATCCACCGGCGCCGCGGATGGCCTCAGAGGGGAACATGAATCTCTTCATCAGAAATTAAGGTAGATCTGGGCAGGCTTCTCCACCACCACCTTCTCCGATGCCAGCCAGGGAAGGAGTGTCTTGGGTTCCACCTGGACACCCCAGGATTCAGTATGTGGCACGAAGATCTGCCGTAGGGCTAATGCGTGGCATGAGTGTTCCACCAGAGACAGAGCGATATGGAGATCTGCTTGAGCATTGTCCAGAAGTGATCACGGAAACCCAAATGACCTTAGAGGTGCCAGGAGTGGAGCAGGGAAGGGCAGCAGGGGTGGGCAAAGGGACTGCATGGAGCTGGAGGTTCTTGCTGGAGAAGACGTGTTGGCTGGGTTGAGGGGCTGCAGTCGAGGGAAGCGGGTTACTCTCTGGTAGCTGGCTTTTTCCAGCACTTTCTTCTTTCATCAAGGCATGACTAACTTTCCCATTACATGAAACCTAGAGTGTATCATAGAACCATGGAATGGTTTGGGTTGGAAGGGACCTTAAAGCCCGGCAAGTGCCACCCCCTGCCCTGGGCAGGGACACCTCCCACCAGAGCAGGTTGCTCCAAGCCCCCTCCAACCTGGCCTTGAACCCTTCATGGAGTAAAATCCTGCACTAAATGAAGGGTTGGTAATTAAATCTGGAAACTTCTAAGGTAAGTGAAATTCACCGAGGTCTACAACCCACTGCTAATTTCAAAGAACCTCTTTACATTGAAAAGACCCAGGTGTGTTTTGTGCTCCCTGCACTCAGTAGAAAGAGACGTTGGTCTCTGACTCCCAGATTTTCACAAAGGAGACCTGTGGGTTGTCAGAAAAAACCCCACAGATGAGCAAACTGGCGGGGGGGGGGTTAAGTACAGCGAAGCCCCTACAGCAGCTCGTGGTGTTACGGAACTTTGTGCTACGAGACTTTCACCTTGATGGGTACAAAATTGTGGGAATTTCCTTTCAAACGTTGGGTTCATGAGCGAGCAGAGGGCTTTGCTGTGGCCAAGTGTTCCGGAGAGAGGCATAGCCAGGTCCTGTCGTGAGATCTTGCCTTTGGCTTCACCCCCCATCCCCCAAATCCCCAGCAGGGCTTAGGGCATCGCTAATCGGATCCTTTGCCTGCAGGTCACCCCGGGGGCTGGGGTTCAGGAGCGCGAGGCTTTGAAAGGGCTTAAACAGGGTGGTGGATTTCCATACGGAGGAGCAAACACAGGATTTCCACAGAAACGAGCTGCAGACACGTCCACACGCAGACACAAACATTGTGACAGTTGCCAGGCTGTTGGAAGGGTTTGACTGACGGAATATCAGTCTAACAGAGGTTGATTAACTCCCTAATAACAGCCAGGGCTGCGCCTTGTTTTAGTGCTGGCTGGGTGGGGGAACCACCACGGTTTATACAGTATTTTGCAACTGAGAGGGGTAAAAAAAAAAACCAAAAACCCATGTTTAATCCTCCCTCTCTCCCTCTCCAAGTCATAAAAGACTTTTTAAAGTGGTTTTGGATGTTACTGGAGGCAATCCAAAGCCAACTCGAGTTTGAATTCTCTGTCTTATCCGGTACGAATCCAGCAAGAGCGAAAATACGTTCTTTTTAGGCACTTTGCTACGTAGGAAAAACTCTTAAGTGCAGAATTTGAAACTTCGGCATGTTGATAATGAGAATAAAACCGAAAAAAACAACTTCCAAGGTCAGTATTAACCTGATACTTCTGGAGCCTGTGTGTCCTGTGCCCAAGAAGAAAAGGCGGATGATGCTCCCTGTCGTGGAAGGACCAGGGCAGGCAGGCGGAACAGCAGAACAGGAGCGTGGTGCCCTCCCCGGGGTGGGCAGGGACATCTTCAACTTAAAGCCCCCCCAGTGCCACCCCCTGCCCCGGGCAGGGACACCTCCCACCAGAGCAGGTTGCTCCAAGCCCCCTCCAACCTGGCCTTGAACCCCTCCAGGGATGGGGCAGCCACAGCTTCTCTGGGCAGCCTGGGCCAGGCTCTCACCACCCTCACAGCAAAGAAGTTCTTCCTGAAATCTCATCTCCATCTCCCCTCTTTCCGTTTAAAACCGTTCCCCCTCATCCTAGGGCTTCCCTCCCTGATCCAGAGTCCCTCCCCAGCTTTCCTGGAGCCCCCTGAGGGACTGGAAGGGGCTCTAAGGTCTCCCCGGAGCCTTCTCTTCTCCAGGCTGAACCCCCCCAACTCTCTCAGCCCCCCCTCCCAGCAGAGGGGCTCCAGCCCTCCCAGCATCTCCGTGGCCTCCTCTGGCCCCACTCCAACAGCTCCATGTCTCTCCTGTGCCAAGACCCTTCGTGCTGGGACGTGGGTCTGGTTCCTGCCACCGCAGGCAGCGGGGGGGCTTGGGGAACCCCTCTGGGGAGCTGGGCACACACCCACAAAGATTCCAGCTGTTGCCCACACTTTAAACATCGCGTTTTTCTGTGTCTCCTAACAGGATCTGACAGAAAAACCCCCATGTTGCCAGCGCGGTGGTGCAGGGTGTGTGAATAAATAAAGGTGTGCGTGTCTAGGTGTGTCCGGCTACAAAGGTCGCTCAGGTGTGGGCCTTTTTCCTCCAAAGCCATCCTGGTGGGGGTGTCACATCCTGGTTCATTTGGACGGGCCTTACGGTTGGACGTTAATCATAGAATCGTTACGGCTGGAAGGGACCCTTCAGACCGTGGAGCCCAGCCAGGGACCCAGCCCTGCCAAACCCGTGTCCCTCAGCACCACGTCTCCCGGCTTTTGGACACCCCCAGGGCCGACGGTCAGGGCCCCTGGGGCTGAGACCACGGGTGGTTCAGGCTGGGAGGCACCTTCACGGTCCTCCCTGGGCACAATGGAAATGGAACCAAAAAACAGGCCGAAGGAGGTGGCCGCCCGGCACACGCAGAAAGGCAGAAGCTTTATACTGGGAGCACTGGTCTGGCAGCGTGGGTTTGCCCGTGCGGAGGCTCCTGGTGGGGGGGGGATAAATGGGACGCCGAATTTATAGCGCAGAAAATTATTAACAAGC
>VXAK01025867.1:0-82262 GCA_013399435.1 Arenaria interpres
TTTTATAATATATTTTTTTTTCTAATTAAGAAAATCTCTGGAGTATCTTTCAATAAAAAAATTCCTTATGCTTTTATCAAAGTGATGTTTGTTTTTTAATTTCATTGGTGTGATTGGGTTATTCATGCTCAAAGGCTTGGATAGTCTTTTTACGTAGTAAAAGCTACGTTGAATAAAAGTAGCTTTTTCACAGAATTTGGATTACTTCACTCTTAAAATGCTTTGCCAAAGCTTATAGTAGCTACTAATTTAAAAGAAATAACTAACTTAACATAGATCCTTTGAGATTGACTAAAATTAGCCCTAATTAATTTATTTGGCCATAGCAGTTTTGAAACAGTAATTGACCGTGTTTTGAAGGAAATACTTCAGGTGGAATTTTGAGGGCTCACCTTTGGACAAAAAAAATCTCTCTTGAATTTGTTCCTGTCCTTTTAGCTTCATTTCATATGGTATTTTTAAAGTTCAGGTGTGTTATATTTTGAAGGATAAATCCTAATCTGCTAAAGTAAGCATTTATTTGTAGAGTTTACAACTTGTAGCTCTTCTCAACAGTCACGGTTCTGATCCTATTAAATCTCTTCCAGTTCATACCTCTGCGATGTGACCCTGAAATCTTTAGATGGAAAGGAATTCCCGTGTCATAAGTGTGTACTTTGTGCAAGACTTGGTACGTGTGTATATTTATACATATATATATATACACATTGTATTGTCTATTTTAATTGAAATTTTATTGCATCTTGAACTGAAATGCCTTTCTTTGCAGATTATTTTCACAGCATGTTAAGCAGCTCGTGGATTGAGGTAAGCTTGCCAATAAACATGTGTGGTGGTATGTTTTGTTGCATCAAATAAGTGACAGCTTTTCAGTTTTTCCTAGAATTACATACCCTGAATACTAGGGAAAAGGAAAGGTTGGATTCTTGGATCTCATTTGCAAGAAAAAAACCCACATTTTTGGTTACTCTATATTTGTACTATTGAGATTATGAATTAAATGAGAGTAATAAATGTAATAAAGTACGTCAAAGGAAATTAAGTATTGGTTTAGAGGTTTATTTTGAGCTAGTTCATGTATTTATAGAAGCTGCTGGACTCTTCTTATGGGATACTGCATTGGGTGATTTTTCATTTTTTCTGTAAAAGATCTTACAATTTAAATAGTATGCAGAATGGAATAGCTTTTCATATGTCCTGAGGGAAATATACAGCAGAACTGAGAGCCACTGTGTAGACTCTCTAGTTGACTTTTAATGAAATAGAGGATATTTGTCTTGGTTCCTATTTGCTACCCTGCTATCCGAATTTGCTATTCGATGCCCTGGATGTTCCTGGACATTGTCATTTCACTAAGCGCCTCTCTTCAAGTATGTGAATACTATTGAGGATGTTTGTTGAAGGGGAGGAAAGGTGTAAATGGCGAAGTGTTTTTCAGAGGCTAAAAGCTGAAGCAGCATGCGAGAGTTTTCTCAACTTTCAAAGTTTTGTAGCAATATGTAAATCTAAAAACCTGGCAAAGCACTGGCACTTCCTCTGCTGCGTAACAGGAACTTTACCTGTCCTCTTAAATTACTGCGCTGCCTCATCCTCAGTCATCCATGAGGAAACATATCCGAAGCACTGCGAGACAAGTGATGGATAGATTTATTTTTTTTGAAGCGTCCATTTGTATTGTTGATTTCTATATCAATTTTATATAGTTCATAAATTATCCATTATTTCCTAAGGAAATCTAAATTATACTAAAGTCATAAGTAAATATTTTGTGAATTGAAGTGTTCCAGATATTGTGTAAAAAAAAATCTTAATATCTGTAAGAGGTTTTTAACCTTTGGACAGGAAATAATGTCAGCGCCACTATAATGTTCTAAAGCAAAAGAAATATTTTAGTGTAAAGCTTTGTTTCGGTACCACTTGAAATAACCCAAAGCTGTTAAGTAGTGATGCTGCATAAACTTGAATGGTGACAAATACATGGTTTAAAGGCTAGTGTTTACTTATTCAAAAGCTTTGCCTTAATGGTTTAGATGGTCCTTCAAATGGAGGGTTTGCTGAGGACCTTGGTTTTGGAGGGATTAACAGTAATGGCTACTTTCATTTTATTCTTTTGTGGGAATTTGTGATTTCCCTGGATCTTTTGCCCTGAAAGGGAAGCAGTTCAGTACTTCCGTATGGGATTCCTGTAGTGCTGCTTTTAAACAGTTGAGGATAAAGAATTACAATCAAGGAGGATTATTAGAGAAGATGCTCAAACTGATGAAACACTGAGCTGTTTCATGGATATTTATTCAGAAGTTTGGGCAGATATTAATTGTTCTGCAACAATCAATTACTAACTTAAGAATTTGAACACATTTTGTCCAAATGCTTAAATAATTGTTTAAGTTTGAAAATGTGACCCACAGTCTGAGTCACTTCCTAAATAAAATTGCTGTCTTAATTAAGTAGTCAGCTTCTTTTACTGGTATTGTTTGATTGTTTGTTTTTTTCTAAAATCCTTTTGCCTTCTAGGCTTCCTGTTGTTCAGCTCTGGAGATGCCGATCCATTCTGACATACTACAGATAATTGTAGACTACCTGTACACAGATGAAGCTCTTGCGATAAAAGGTGCCATTCATATATTTTCAACTCAGCTGTAGCTTCTGCAATTTTTATATTTTTAAAATAGAAAATCAATGTTTAATATGCTCGTGTTTAAGTTTTATGTAGAAAATCCAAATTTGCGTGACACTGGAACTGCAGATTTCCTTTTCCTTCCTTCTCTTGTTTCAAAAAGTGACTGTTTGTGCTCTTTTAATTAACTCGTTGTGCTGTGAATGTCCCATCTAAATTTGCAAAGCCATTACATTTGTCCTTTGGCAAAATCTCCTTGAAGCTCTATGTGTTATAGTGGCTTTGACTTGCCCACAGCGTTTACATGATGCTTTGTTTTCCAGATTCTCAGAATGTGGAATTCATATGTAACGTTCTTGTGGTAGCCGATCAACTTCTTATATCCAGACTCAAAGAAATCTGTGAAGTAGCCATTGCGGAAAAACGTGAGTTCTTCTACTTGTATTATAAAGGGTTAGAGAATAAAAAGTGGTGGGTTTTTTAAATGTTAATGTTCTTTTCTATTTCAGCACAGAATTACTTGCTTAAATTCCTTTGATCTAATTAACCTTTTGCTGTTCATTGCATAGCTCTTAATAATTGATTCTTTAGTCTGGGTGATGTTCTAGGTTAGCATAATTATCCATTCCTTTTGCAAGGTTGTCTTCATCTCATGCTCTTTAATGAAAGAAAAGAAAAAAGAAAAGCCCTCCCACCCCCAACCACTAATACAAATAAGCCAAACTGTTATGAAACCTTTATTTCATTGAATTCAACCTTTTTGTCTTTAAAACATGATGAAATGTATTCTGTGTTTCTATTTCTGTCCTTGTATTTAGTTCTACTAGTTCTTCTGTTGTTGGTTTGAGATGGTGCTGTTTCTATATGGCTATGAAGGTCTCTCTTCTAGAAAACACTAAGTGCTGGTACTTACCTTCATACGAGAAGTCAGCAAGAAATTTTTGCTTACCATTTCTATAGTGACTTCCATTTTTCTCTCTCTTTCCAGCCCTCTACTCTTTCAACCCCCTATTTTTTTTTCTTCTTCCCTGCTAAGGGAATACTTCGAGCTTTAAGAACTGTTTATGTTGCATGTGAAACGTGCTATTTTTAACTTTCTTTTTCGCTGCTACAAAGTTATATGGAGCTTGCTATAAGTTATGGCCGTTTGAACATTAGTGTTTCTTCTAGGAATGGAGAAGTATATGATATGTTTCAATAACTAGATCATGCCCCTCAACATCTTAAATCCTGCCACATGGTATTGCGGCACATTATCTGATTTATTTTGTTGTTTTTCTTCTTTGCAGTTACTTTGAAGAATGCTGCCGAGCTGCTGGAATTCTCAGCAATGTATAACGCTGAGCAGTTAAAACTGTCCTGTTTGCAGTTCATAGGACTCAATATGGCAGCTTTGCTGGAGGCGAGGTATGGAGGAATGCAAATGTGTTCATGCTCTAGCTGTTCAATTCAAACATCTCAAAAAGGCAAAAGGGTTGGAAGAGCTAATGGGAGCAGTTAAATGTTAAAATGCAACTGAATGCTGCTAGTTTAAAGGGAGGCTTATTTTTGCCAAAGAGGGAGACAGAAATTATTTAACTCTCTGTACATACTGTACCAGTTCTATAGTACAAAACTCTGTTACAGTTTGTTATGAAGAGCTTGAATTAAGGGGAAATAACTCTCCTGAATTCAGTGGGCTTTGAAATTAGGTCTGAGCTTATTTGAGTTTTTATATTGTTTTTGAAGATGCGTAAAACTGCTGGCTTTTTTATTGTTTGGTGTTTTTTTTTTTTTTAACCATTATAGTTACTATGCAAATTAAATTTATTTTAAGTAGGTTTATTATAGCTGGTGCATTTTCCAAAAAGAATGGGCCTGCCTTCTCATACTCTCTTTGCTTTAACTGTCTGCAGTGAGGGCTCAAGAAATTAATTGATTACTTTTGCTTTCCATAATGATTCAGCTGGGATTCTAAAAAGTTGAAGGTGTGCTCTGACCTTCCTTCTCTTGATGTTTTCAGACAGGGCTTCAGGTTGCTTCCAGAGTACGTATCACCTTCTCAGAGCAAGACTTATCAGCACTGATCGAACTTCTTTCTAGCAAAGACTTAAACTTCCCAAAAAACAACACAACTCAACCAGATAAAAACCCCCTCATCTCTATTATTGGTCCACTCCATCCACTCCCAGGCTTTTTGTCACACTTCCTTTTACCTATAGGAATTCTTAGAGATCTGAGCCAGCTCAGGGTGCCAGCACTTCATTACTGTGTCACACAACTGCTCTACTTGTATCACAGATGCAGGAATTCATTCATATTCGCAATCTTCCTCCTCACAACTTTATAAACAGTTTAACCTTGGATTTTGAAGAGAAGAGTAAAAACCTTATAGCTTTGTCTTAAGTAGTATAAGCCTGGAAATGGCACGCAACATTCTTACCACAAATAAGAATGTATCTGAATATATCTGAATTTTAGTGAAAATTTGAAACTCATTACTGGGTAGCAAGACTTTTAATCCGAGACACCCAAGACATTTAGAATTTAAGACAGCTTTATACAAAGAAGGCTGCTTGTGTGGGCAAAACAGTTCTGTTGAGTAAAGTTTGTTTCTGTAGTACTATTTTTTGGCATGAATAGCAAGGGATATTGTGTCTGAGTCTTATAGAAGAATTTACATAGACTTGGAGTGTTAGATACATGTCAGGAAGACTTGAAAGTGTGCAGAAATAGGTAAAGTAATGACTAGTTCGTGGCAACTGAATTGTATAGGTCTATATTGGCTGTGGCCTTACGTAAAGGTAGGCTGTCAGGAAATATTGTGGGTTTAATCCTGCTTTATAACAGTGGCATTGACTAGTTTATATTTTGTGTTCATTTTCTTTGTTCTGACTCTGTGATCACCATGAGTAGGTAATAATGCCTGTAGGTGAGAGTCGTCTAAAACGTTAATTTGAATTTTTCATTAATGTGATTTACTTCTTTTAAGCCGGTAAGATAAATTTATATTTATTTTTTAGGACTCTGGATGTCTTAAGTGATGAAGTTGTAAAGGATCTTTCTGTTTATTACAGGAAAATGGTAAGTGCTACGATTTGAGTGTAAGCTGATTAGGTTTAAGATGAGAACAGATGAGTAATAAATACATACCTGCAGGGTCTCTAAATGACAGGCTGAATGTGGAACATCTGACTCAAAAGCTAAGGTTAGCTCCTGCTATTATCACTCTCATGGAGCTCATATTTCATTATTCACTGCTGCAACAGTAGTGTGTCCTTTAAGTTTATTAATTATACACATTAAATGTTCTGTAATTAACAATTATCACATGAAAAACCAAAGCACAACCTATGGAAAAGAGAATTTGCTACTTAGAAGAAAGGATGAGAAAGCAAGGAGAAAGCAAATTAGGCTTCTCCAGTGTAAGGGTCAGGGTGATCATATAGATCTTAAAAGCAGTAAGAAAAGGAATGTGAAAGCTGGACTTTAATGCAAAGGAGAAAACCAAGGCACATTATCATCCAGTATTCTTTAACTGTACAGTAGTAAAAGATTAATATTTGCAAAACCTTGAAGCATTTTTTTTTTTTTGTCAGGAGTTACAGGCAGCTGAAATGTGCATTCTGAGTCTGTCACTTAAAATAATCTTCCTGCTGTTTTGCTTGAAGATGTAATTTAAGTTTACAAGCTGGTTAAATAATCAATTACTTGATCTGTAAAAGTTTTTCAAATGACAGTCACTTTTGAACCTTTTACAAGAGACCATCTATTTGCTAGCATACAACTTGAGAGAAACGTAATGTAATGACATTTACAACTACAGATTCCAGCAATGGTCAGAAGAGTAATTACTCCGTATCCAGATGGACCTGATATAAGTTCTTTTGAGCCTGAAGATGGAGAGAACTTTGTCTTTCTAAGGGAAGAAATGAATACAGAACAAAATTCTCAGTAAGTATTTATTTTTTGTCAACATTTTTAACTTGGGTGAGCTGTATATGGCATTTATCCCCGTTTGGATGGTGCCTGACTCCCTTTGGGTTCAGAATAGAAATACTAAGAAAAAGGAGAAATGGAGATTTCAAAGACTGTTCTGAGTTCTCTTAAGTATTTTGAAATGTTACAGAAACTGCTTTTTTCAATTTATAAGTAGCACGTGAGTAAAGACAGCAAAACAAGCATGTGCAGTAATGTCTGGGTGTTATACATGTGATGAGAGTACCTGTGCTTGATGAGACCAACTGTAGAGTTGAGTGAAGAATAAGGAGAAATCAAAAGAGAAAAAAATCAGACTTTATTGTACTGTGGATCTGTACAGAAAATTGTGGTAATCTACATTTCTTTAATATTAAACAGAATTGTCAGGCGAAATAGGAAGTTTTGTGGCATGAGTTTTTAATCTGTCAGTTTAAAGTGGCTACGGTCTGGCTGCAGAATAACAAAACAAGTGACCTGTGTTTTAAAAAGGGTCAGAAAATGTGATCCAGACAGCTGTAGATCAGGTACTTCAGTTTTGTGGACTTCTGGTATTTGTCGTTGAAGATTTATTCTGAAGACATAGAGGTGAGAGCAATAGAATCTGCAAAGCCTTGTCAGACTGACTTAATGTGCTGTTTTTCTCTGGCGAGCAAATAATAAAATTACAACTGCTTTGGGTTTTTTTGGTATGGTTTTTAAACTGGAGAAATGGACTGGGACATCACAGCTATGAAAAGTTAATTTGATAGGGTGGCTTGGTAACATTTTTTCCAACACGAGCAGTGAAATCTGATGTCCCTGTGCAGATGAGACCTTGCCTGCAGTACTGGGTACTGTTCTGAGCACTTGCGTCAAGAAAAGTTATGGTAAATGAACTAGTACAGATAAGGAGTAGTAGATCAGAGGAACTGAGAGCCTATTTTGTATTGGATATCAAGCCTTTCAGTGGTTTTAAATACTTGACGATAGCCTTTAGGGAATAGGGCAGTCCAAGGACTGAAAAAAAACCCAAACCAGCCATTCTAAGATTACAGTAGTGATGCAGGGATGAATCAGTACATATGTAGTTATTCCACAAAAAAGCTTCTCAAAGAAGCTTTTTGAAATAGGGTTACTGTAGCTGTGATTCATATAATTCTGAATTTCTACCAGTCTTGTTAAAAGGAAAGATGCCTTTTACTTGATTCCACTCTTCCTAGTATCATACATAGTAACCCGTGACATTTTGGTAACATGACCACATACCTGCCTTATTGTAGAGGTAGATCATCTTGGTGGCAATATTTGTGTTGGGGAAAAATGAGACCAACTGTGGAGTTTGTTGAGCTTCACTAATTTAGGAGAAATCAAAACACACTTGGATGTAGTTGGCTTTATATCTGTTGCTGTGATGTGTAACAGGTTTAATCTGGCCTAGGTGGCAGTGCCAGCCTATGCAGCTGCTGTATCTTCTTAGCAGAAGTCTTTGTGCAGGGTACTAGAGCAGAGACTAGATCTAGACTGGAAAGTTTTTTCTCTTCCTCCTGGATGCTTTTTTCCCCCACAAATCATTTTTCTAACTAATTGTGCGAGTGCATAAGCAGAGCAGGAACAAGTGGTAGGTGACAGTTGGAGGGACCAGGAATTACTGCTTGAAGTACAACCGTTGCTGCTGACTGAAAAACTTGACGTTGACACTGAGAATTTTGAGGCTTAATTTCTTTGGTTGAATCCATCTTGGGGTCTTTTTTTTTAATAGGGAAGCCCTTTTCAAAAAAGCAAAAACTAAGGCGAAAAAGAAGCCACGAAAACGGTCTGACAGCTCCGGAGGATATAATCTGTCAGATATTATTCAGAGCCCAGCTTCTACAGGTCAGTGGGAAAGAGGTATAAAAACAGAACCTAAAGTTTAATATGCAAAGCAATGCGATGTCTGTACTTCAGTAAGGAAATTTTGCAAAGGTTATCTATTTTCTAGTGAATGTCATAGTTGAATTTAAATAGGGAATTCTTAAGTTTCATTTGAAAGCATGTGTGTCTTACTGAGCTTGTGCCCAAAATTCAGATTCTGTAAAAGCATGTATTTTATCAAATAAACTTAATGGACAGTTTCCCATGTGGTTTTAATAAGTGGAACGTTTCTGCTGATGCGTTTTTTGTTTGTTTGGCTTTTTTTTCTGGAATACAAAAAATAAATTAGTTGGTGTTTATTGGAAAGATGGTAGAAGCCTTCATTTTCAGCAGAAAAGTGTCAGTGTTACTTCCTAAAACTGTATATTGTGAGACAGAGAAAGAAAAGTGGGAGTCATCTTATTCTGAAAAAATATTTAAGGTATTCTTAAATTTGCTTATACTTATTCCAGTCTAGAATACTGGACTAGGGAAAATTCTGGTTATTTTGTATTCATCATATGGAGTGAATAACTTTTGGGGGGTTTTTTAAGCATTGTTTAGTCCGGCTCTTGTGATTTAATAGTTCTGCTCTCTGTCTTCTTATTTCTTAGGCTCAGTAAAACTGGATAAAACTAACTCTGTAGAATCACTTCCAGACCTCTTAACGTCTGACTCGGAAGGTAGTTACGCAGGAGTGAGTAGCCCCAGAGACTTGCAGTCCCCCGATTTCACAAAAGGATTTCATCCAGAGAAGACTGAGGTTGGATCTCTTTGTTCTGAGCAATTTGTTTGTGTTTCTCTAGTTCATCAAAAGCAGAGTTTGTATTGTGGATTGTTTCTGAGAAACTGTTGTCCTTAAATGGAGTAGACAACTTTAAGTAGTTACTGTTTGTCTGATAAAGCAAATAAAAATGAGTATTCGTTATTAAGTCTTCTAAGCATAGTTTATTCATGTGGTATCATAATAAGAATTTTTATATATGTAGTGTCCAGAAAATTTCAAACTGAAAGAGCAATTATGTAAAGTCTTTATCTTCTTAATTTAAAATGCAAAAGCAAATCTAAAGTTCACAAGCCAAGAAACAAAAACAGAAGCCAAAAAACTCCAGGAAAATCCTGCTGTTCTTTGACTACAGTAGTTGGACAGAAGTATGGTCCAGGATAACCGAGATAAGTGGCAAAGAGAAATAAGTTTGAGAGAAATGTGCCTATTTTAAGTGTTAGAGCTTTAAGAACGAATCTCTTTGAGTGAATTCTCCACTATAAAGATGCATGTTTGGACTTAAATGATTCAAGGTGAACTGTGAAGCGAAAAAAAAAAAGGTACAAATAGCAGACGGGTCAGGGATTCACTACATTATTGCCATTTTTGAGGTACCCTTTAAAATCTTTTCACTGTAGTGTCATTCAAGTTGTTTGTAGGATCATGTTTATGTTTGGTTTTTTCCTAAATGAAAAAACGTGAGAATATTTATTCAACATTTTCCTGTCTCTTTTTTAGATGAAGGACAAAGCTTGCAGTCAGGGTATGAAACCCTCTCCACCTCACAAGGAGTTGAAGTCATACAAGGGCTCACCAGCGCTGACACAGTCTGTCCCACAGTCCATTCCCAGTGCTAGAAACAATTCTGCCAGCTCTCCCAATTGGGTAGCAACCAGTTTCAGGTGGAGTAACTGCTGTGGTGCCTACATAACTTTTAATCACTGTTCTACACTTTGTAGTGAATTCTAATAATATTCTATTCAGACTAAAAAGCTGTCTACTCTTCAAAATAATCATATATTACTTGACATGTGAATTAAAGATTTTGATAGTTTAATGCAACTGGTATTTTTTTAATTATTCTTTGAGAAAACCAGTTGTTAGATACATATATATATATATATTTTTTTTAAGTGCTAGCAGTCTGGACTTCTAATATGTTTGGTTTTTTTTCTTTTTTAGAAGGTCTACCTGGTTAACACTTTGTAAAATACTTGGCATTTTTTTGTAGAATCAGACCATGCCTGAAGCCATTAGAAGCACCATTGTACTGTGACATTTTTAAGGCATGCCTTTTAGGCTTAAACAGTCTGTGAAAATCAACACCACAGGTTTAACTGATGCAGTAATGAAAAAAAGATTGATTATTTAATTCACGTGTATTTCTCTGGAAGATTAAAATCAGGTCAGTTACGAAAAGGAAACTGATTCCTGAAGTTTGAGAATATTACTAGTGTTTGTACAGTGCTCAAACTTTGCAAAGAGTGTTCTGTTTGCCATGTGAAATAACTTTAATCCTGTTCTTCAAAGAAAGATCTTATTCAGCCTTCACGAAAGAGCTGTGAGCAATGAGTCTCTAGTACTTAGCATGAGCAGTTGACTGCTAAATAAGTATCCTGCATTTAGGTATCTAATTTTTTTAAAGTAATCATAGTTCACATCTTTTTGTTTCATAGTATAATGAGTCTTGAAAGTATTTTTATAGCGTGCTCTTAAATATGTATATATTTATAAAAGTTTTGTCAGAAACATTCTATTTGAGGTTTGCCATAATTGAGGAAACAGACATAAATTATACATCCGGTTCCCAATCTTATATATGATTTAGAGAATTTCAGTGAAGGCTGGAACTGTGGAATGTAAGTAAAAATGAACGCCTTGTAAGGTAACTTTTTATGTTTTCATTTAGCCCTGCCAGCCCTCCTGCTATGGACCTAAGAACCATCATGGAGATTGAAGAAAGTATGCAGAAATGTGGAACCATGCCAAAGGCAAATTCAGGGTTGGTAAAAAACCAATATCTATAAAAGAAAAGCGTGACTGGGCTATTATGAATTTACTTAGCGGTTCAGGCAGTTCAGAGTTTAAAACAAGCAGGAGAAAAGTTGTCCTGTTTGTTTTTGAACGACTTTGTTTACTTCAGTTCGTGATAGTGTTTTTCTGTGAGCATACAAAATTCATCCCTTTATTTTACTGTAGTCATGTTTGGTCAACTACTGCAAAAGCACGTCTTAGCTGTTGAAATGTGAAAGAGCAAGCTAGTATCTGAAATCAGTGGCCTGCTCTGCTGAGCTTTCCTGTTTCCAACCAAAAAAACTAATTCTTGTCACTAGCACTTTAGGAATTACTTGTGGACAAGGACTGTAGTTGATCCTGAAGTCTATTTCTTGTCCCACATTCTCTGACGTCCCCCAGCACCCGTGTGTTGATACTGAGAATTCTTCCTCAGCAAGTGTGGTTCTTGCTTGGAGGACTATCCCAAAGACACAAGGAGGTAAAAGTACATTTTCAGGAGGCAGTGGATTAAACCTCATGTTTTTTAACTGGTGATCCATGGAAGAGAACCGGAGGTGACTTTCATGACCTTTGGAATGTAGTATTCTTTTAAAGGAGAGCTAGGACAGAAGTCCTGGAGCCTAGGAAATGGTTGCTGACTAGGGAGATTCAGAAGCTATGACCGAAACTGCCAAGACTGAAGAATCCAAGTAACATAGAGAGGAAATTATTACAAATAGAAAAAAATGTCTATATTATGTTCTATACGTTTCTTATGCATGGATATTTTGGTTTAAGGGAGCTAAGCTTCTGACAGTCTCTAAAATGTCACAAAATTCGAAAATAGTTTTCATTTGGTGCTATTCCACGTCTTTTGGAGACTTGATTCCTGCTCTGCATGTTTTCATTTGTAGACGTCTATGTGAAAAATAGTTTTCTGATGCTTTTCTTTCTGTCATCTTGATATTCATTGAGCCTCCTTTTGCTCCCCAGCCATCCAACCCTTCCCCCGTACCTCGACCTATACTCCCCCCCGACCAATACTCCCCTTTTGCTGCTCCCGACAAAGTATTTTGGTCTAGGAAAGAAGTATTTCTCAGTTTAATTTGTAAGATTAAAGGCGAGTCGTCTCAAAGGACATTGGTCTTACATCTCTCTTTGCAATAACAATTCACAGCAGAATGGCGTCTCATGGCATCAAGCTTTCTCAGAAGCAAAGGAAGATGATTGCCCTGGCAGCAAAAGATAATGGAGCAATAACTGGCAGCACAGAACCTACTACGCTAATAACCACACCACCCCCGCCTACGAAAGTTGCAAAACTAGGGAATGCATGGTATGGTATAAATCAAATATCCCTTCTTTTCCTTTATAGGGTTTTTACACTGAATAGTCTCTTAAATATAGTTTCTTAAATAAAAATGGTCTAGGTTCTGTTCACTAAAAAGCCTGGCATTGAACTGTTTGTATCTACATTTGGTAGTAATCTAGAAATTCAAAGGGGGCAGGGAAGTGGAGCAGTTGCAGTTTAACAGTTCTTTGAAATTTTGCTATGGTGAGTCAGACGACTGCATCCCATCTGGTTCCTGCCTGTGTGTGATGTGGTATTTACAGATGGTATCAAAGTGAAGTATAGAAAAAGAAGGTTGAGCACGAGCTTTGAAACTTAGTCAGGAAGAGGTTATTGAAAACCATTATGAATGTGTTGTTTGGGTTTTTTTTCTCTGTTAAAAACAGAGGGGGAACGGGCTAGAATGACTTTGGGGTAGAGCAAAAATAGACGGAAATTATAGATAACAAAGTTACCTTGGTGGCTAGGAGCTGGAGGGAGTGATGGATGCTGCTAAGAATTCTTATGCTGGAAGGACACATGATGGGTTTAAAATTACTTCTAATGCTGATTACCCACAATCTAAATGTTCAAGTTAATATCACTGTATCAAATAGAAAAATGGTTTACCATCTGTTCAATGAACTAGGGTCATAACATCGAATGTAATGAAGCGCTCGCCCAATTCGTGCTTTGTTCTTCGTATTTACAGTTGGCATTGGATGAAAGCATAAAGGCATAAATGCAAAAGTTGCCAGCTGTGTAAATTTAATGAGTTTAATTATTACAGATTAAATACCTATGTGCATGCTGGGCAGTTCTGCTCCTTTTCCTCTTCAAGAAGGTCTAGACTTGAAGCACCTTTAGATTTATTTGAGATTCTGCAAGGTCTGTTGCTACGCATCTTAGTTTAAGACCACAGTAATCACAGTAATATCCCACACAACAATGGTAAAATAGAGCTGGTGTTCAGAATATTTATCAGTAACTTACAGGAAAATCTGTGAAAGTATGTTGTAGCCCTCCCAAAATCATGAACTATAAATTAGATAATAATTCATTCTAAATTGGAATTCTACGTGCAGTTATGACACCAGAATAAGCTTTATTTCTCTAGTGGACACCATGCAGTACGTTCAGCCTCATGGTTAGAGGGCTTTAGTATTTTGCAGGGGTCATATCAGTCTGGTCTGAAATGGGCAGTTGTTTGGGGAATTCAGGGTAATGTGGCTTGATGTGTCCTTCAAGCAGTGATTTGGACAGTGATCAGAGAATGATGGGGGTTGAAGGGACTTCTGGAGATCCCCTAGTCCAACCTCCTGCCAGAGCAGGGTCACCCAGAGCAGGGCCCACAGGAACGTGTCCAGGCAGGTTTGGAATGTCTCCAGAGAAGGAGACTCCACCACCTCTCTGGGCAGCCTCTGCCAGGGCTCTGCCACCCTCACAGGAAAGTTTTTCCTCATGTTCAAATGGAATTTCCTGTTCCTGAATACCATCCATCTATTCTTCTACTCTCTGATAGATATTTCTTTACCTCTTGGGTGTTACTTAATTTTAACTACCACCTGAACTCTTCCTTCCTTTTAAAAAGCAAATGCAGACTGACTGTTGAATATACTTAACTGTCTCCAGAAAATATACTGTGCTCTTAAGATTCTGATTAAACTGTTTTCAAAAGTAGTTGGGCTCTACTGTGTTACACAAACCATCTGGAATGGCAAGGCCAGGATATACTTCAGGAGGGTGGAATTTGGTCTAAAGCTCATGTGGTCGCCACGCAGGATTCTGTATGTTCCTCTGCAGTGTTCCTCTGGCTGCTGATCTGGAAAATGCTGGTAGCTCAAGAGTTCAAGCAAAGACCAGTGGGAGGTATATGAATATTTAAGATTACACCTAGCTGCTGAAAGAGAGCATTTGTTGAATAAACTTTCAGCTACTTTAGGCAAGGCATCAATTATTTGGTTGCTCCTGCAATCCTTACCCTTCTGCTCTAATACTGTATTTGCAAAGTTATATTCTGTAAATTCACAATGGACTATTGGAGTGCATTTGGCAACAGATTGAGCTTTCCACGCATGCAGTATAGTCAAAGGCACAGAACTTGTGTTCCAATGAAATAAGATACTCATCTTGGATGTGCAGTGAGCGCTCTTGCCAGAAGGGTGGGGGGACCTTCCGGCTCTCTTTTTTTGGTCAACTAAAAGACAGAGTCCGTCATATACAATGTCCTACCTTTCCCCACCAAAAGAAACCTCTAGTTTCATAATTTGTGGGGGGACTGGACCTAGATTTCCTCCTTTGAAGAAAAGTGGAAATTAGAAGGGGGTGCAAAATATCCCTTCCTTATTACTTTGAGAGTGTTTCATGCAAGAAGCTAAGTGTTAACTTCTCCAAACCTATTTTGATTGAGGGAGGGGGCTGTTGTTTATTTTTTTGGCTCTTTTTTTTTTAAGCTCGAGAGAGCCTATGGCTTTTCAAGAGTGGAGGCATAAAGAAATTTGATGTCTGTCTTCATAATTAACAACTGTGTATTTTAATGTCTAGGTTGGCAGCTTGTCAGTATCTCAGTTTATACTGAAACACCGACACCTGTTTTGGAACTTCGTGCTTTGGTGTTTTGCAGTTAGAGCTTAGAGAAACTTAGTCATATCCCACTTTTTAAAAAAAAGATGTATAAATTAGTTTTTCTAATGCTAAAAATTTGGTAGAAATGGCAAAGTATCAGGTAGGACAGCCTGAAATTTAGAGTTGTTACTGTTTGGAAAATTTGTAACAGTTGAAGCCGAATAATTTTAAACCACTGGTAATTGTTTTGGATGGGCTCACAAGCTGAGAATCACTCAGGATTGGGTGGGTCGTTGGGTTTTTGGTTGGTTTTTTTTTTGCAGGGTGGGTCTGTTTTGGGATTTTTGGGATTTTTTTTGGTGCTGTGTTGCAGGTGGATCCAACTGCAGCACAGAATTTTCATGAATATTAGTAGTTTACTTATTAGTAGCAGAAGAAGCTTCTGCTTCATTGCTTAGAACTCAATGGTCCATAAGTTGCCTTTTAACCCAAACCATTCTATGATTCTGTGACAGCAAATCCCGAAGGAACCAAGCCTGAGTGGTGTAGCACTGGAATTCAGACATCATTAATAACTTTCAGGTCCTTTTGTTGCAAGATTCTTGCAATGTCTTAATTCCCTCATGTATGTTATCTTAAATTGTATACCCTATAGATGTAGTTTGCAAGTATTTGGCTTCAGGTGCTTCCCTTCTTATGGTAGCAGCAAAATCAATCAGCGTTGTATAGAAAGGTTGTTTTACTTCAGTAGTATTTATAATTGGTCTCTCATTTCCTTGAGTAGATAATGAGCAGAGCTATTCTTCCAATATTTGTATTTCTTCCAGTATTTTGTATATTTGACAATGGGTAGGACTGCTGTGCTTAGTAAAATTAAATGTAAGCAAACGTATGAAGAATTAATTCCAAAATCTTGATGGGTAAGGGAGAGACTAACGGTAACTGCCTTGAATTCTGTAAATAAAACGGCTTTTGGATCAGAAAGTGTTCAGAATAGCTATGATGCGAAATTGCTGTATTTTCATCGTGGTTCATTTTTGAAAGATAATATGCAGGCTCTAGCTCAGTAACAGTTGCACTTCCTACTTAGGCAAGTAAAAGGAAACAAAGTTACATCAGTTTTATGAAATTCACTGTGGATGAAGTTATTTATAGAGTCTCTAGCAGGTACGAGTACCCATTCAATATCTTGGGAAAGAAGTTCAGCTATATTTGACTTTCATGGTAGTAAATAACAGTTTTAGAACAAAAGTACTAATTGTGTGATTGAGAATACTTTTCAAGGATAAAACTGCTAGAAAAGGTACAGTTTGTCTGAGGCAAGGTGCGGAAATAAAATTGCTTTTTAAGAGGATGGATTAGTGGGGGAATAGATGGAGGGGTGGGTGTTGGGGTTTGAGTTGTGGGGTTTTTTTCCTTCTAATGAAATCTCTGTACTACTGGCTTGTTCTTTTTTTATAAGTATTTATATTCTGATGTTTACCTTCTTGATCCAAAGTGACTTATTTTAGTGAGTGGGGTCCAGCAGACATAATGGTGAGATACAAAAGCTAAGTACTGTTATATTTTTATCTTTGGTAACTGAAAAGGCCCTTTTTGCTTTCTGAATCATGGAACAATGTGGAGTCCTAGAAAGTGCAAGTATAAAACGAGTTGTTCATTTTATTTATTTATTCATTAAGGTCATCTTCATTACATTCTGCTTTGCCAAAGTCATTCCGTGATCTTGTAATGGAAGAAGAAAAATCTTTGAGTACAAATAATTCACCTGGTTCTGGTGTCAAAAGAGCTGGATATAAAGGAACTGAGGATTCATCAGTCCAAAACACCACGAGGTAAGAGCGGCCTTTTCCTAATTCATCAACCATTATACAAGAACCACAATAACCTATCTAAATTCTGCTGAAATAAGAAAGGATAAATACGTGATTTAAAAAAAAAAATAAAATCCTATAAGCATTTTTTTATGATTCTGTTAATAGGATTTTATGAACGAAATACTCTCATGAATAGGAAGCTTAAAGACTAAGGCAATTGAGTGCCGCTGCTAATACTTTGTTTGAGGTTCAAGGTGTTTGTGTCCATATAGATGGACGTGTGTGTGTACATCTGTACATGTGTGTATGTATAGAAATGATAACCCTTTATTTTCTAAATTCTGTAGAAATTATATATTCTTTCACATTCAGATACAGCATGCATGAAACAGAATTTGCTTTAGGAGTATTTCTGTGTAACCACTGGGTGGATAAAATCAGTTTATTCAAACACAGTTCTTGCCTTTCCTCATCTGAGTTTTCTTATTAACTGACTTAATTGTTAGGTGCAGTTTTTCATGGATGGAGAGGGCTTCCTGAAATAGTGATGCATTGGTTACATCTGTGTATTAGAGTTACTGGGAGACTTCAATTCTAGTGCTAATTCTTTGCAGAGCCTGTCGGTGCACAGGGAGCCCTGACACCCATTACCTCCCAGTTTTTCTCACGTGTTCCTGTTCCATCTGCCTCCAAAAACTGTCCTCTTTATATGGAAAAGAAAGTTCTGCTGCGTCTCCCTCTTGGTTGCTCGGCTTGTATAGAAACTGGTGTTTCCCTAGGATGAAAGTAGTATGTTTCCTACTCTAGACATAAAGAACAAAATGAGGGTAGAAATATAGGAACATTGTGTGTGGGATGGTGTTAGAGGAGAGATCTGGAGAGTGTGTGTGATGGGTGAGTATTTTCAGGAACAGAGGGATAAAGCTGAAGATGATGTGGTGAGTGGAGATGTAGCGACACGAAGCACAAATCTGCAGAAAAACAGGTATCATTAATTTTGTTGCTAGCAAAATAATAAAGCTTTGCGTCACGTGGGAGATGGCAAAGGCTGGTGATAAGGGAATTAGCACTGGATGCTGTTATTTACTTTGTCACACCTGCTCTGTGATCTTCATAAAGTCATTTCTTTTCCTTTTGCGTTGCTCTGCCCGGTCTGTGTGCTCTCAAAGTGGATTATTTGAGCTGAACTCAATCCTAATACGTTACCTGTCTGAAAATGATACATGAAGCTAGTGGGAGCCCAGATGACTTAGATTGACTATAATCAGTTGGAACAGCCGGCAATTCCAGAGCTATTTCAGGTTTTGAATTGTGTCTGAAGATGCTTATTTCTCTCTGTTAGGTATAAAGAGCCCAGGTGACTGGTTCATCTAGCTGAAAGTTAGGAGTTCAGTTTCTAGTTTGAGGTAATTTTCTTCTTTGACTGTACAGTTTGTGTCACAGTAGGCTCTGATTTGTGCTTGCAACATTCAAGGGGTATTTCTGTGAAGATTAATTATCCACACTCTACCTTTTTAAGGAAGGGAAATTGCGTGTGCACAGAGTGTTAAGTAATCCCTCATCTGTTGACGTCAGACTCGCTGATGGGACACTCAAGACACTTGCATGGCTTCTATTCCTGGTTTGTGATTTTAATTTGGATAAACTGTGCAATAAAAATGATGCCCCATCCCTGGAGATGTTCAAGGCCAGGCTAGATGGCGCTTTGAGCAACCTGTTCTAGGGGGAGGTGTCCCTTCCCATGGCAGGAGGTTGGAACTGGATGGTCTTCAAGGTCACTTCCAACCCAAACCATTCTATGATTCTGTGATAATTGTCAGTTTTCTCAAGTCTCTGGATGAGGGATTTTTGATGGTTGCATAAACACTCTTCCATATACCATCACCTTCCAGGTTTTAATTCCAGAAATTTTCTGGAGATGAACCACGTTATGGATGTGGGGATGTGAGCTGGATCTGGTGCAGAGGCAGATCGGCCCCAAGGCTGGGCTGTGCAATTGTGGCTGCCTCGTTTCCAGGGTCAGCTCAGCCTTGGGAGGTAGGCTCTGCAGCTGGGCATGTGGAGCTCGTAGTCCAAGCTGAAAACATAGCCCTGACATGACTTAACTTTGTTGTGGCAGCCTGGCTTGTCTTCATCGTGTTACTCCAGGGAGCAGTGAAGAGTCTTAGTGGAAACGAGCCATTGTGGCTTTGCGTGGGAACGGCCTAGTTCTGGCAGGGCTAATAGTGAGCTAATGAGTAGTACATGACTCAAACAGGGCAGCAAAACCCAAGAGGTTCTGCAGGAGACCAGGCTTTTGTGTTCCTTTTCTGAGAGCAGTCGTTAGATGAGGGAGGCACCGGACCTGAGCTGGCTTCGAATGGACTGATCCTGAAGAAAGGCTGGGGAGCTGAGGGCTGGGACAACTTGGTGGCTGCGCAGGAGTCACGGCAAGTTCAGCCAACTGAGTTCATCAGGTTGGGTCAGTACTGATGATACTTGGCTGGTTTGTTCCCATGCAGAACCACTTAGGTCTCTGCATCAGTCTTTAATTTTCAAGACTTCCAGGTTTCCAAGTTCTATATTTTTGAGGCTTCTTTTCCATTTTTCTGTATATTCTAGCTTCCCCTTTCCCGTCTGTTCCGTTTCTCTCAGTTATTTTGATGCCAGCTGAGGAATTAATCTAGCATGTTGAAATATCTGCAGTTGATTTAATATCTGGACCGAGTGTCTCACTAGCAAGAGACACAGATGTACAAACAACTTCAAAATATCTGAACTGCTTCCTACATTTTAAAGGCGCATTTAAATTGCAGGAGATGACACAGGTATTGAAACTTATCTTTTAATTGATCACTAGAGTGTGCTGTGACACTGGAACTATTAGTACCAGCTTTTGGAAATTCCTGTTGTGGTGAGTTTTTTTGGTTGTTTGGGATGTTTTTTTGGTT
This sequence comes from Arenaria interpres, assembly GCA_013399435.1. NCBI lineage: Eukaryota > Metazoa > Chordata > Aves > Charadriiformes > Scolopacidae > Arenaria > Arenaria interpres. The sequence goes on from VXAK01025867.1 coordinate 19,850, forward strand.
TGGTAGTTTAGAAGTCCTACTCTGGGAAGAACTTACCTGTGCTGAAGCAGGTTTGTTAAGTATAACAGTCTACTTGGATTCATGTATAGTAACGCTGTGAACACTTTGACTTCTGAGTGGGAAGAAGAGTGTAGCTGTCAAATGGGCTGAATAGGTGTCAGTTACTGTTACGTGTCCAGGAAGATAAGCATTATTAAAGCAGGTGGAAAAAGAGATAAAGTTGAGAGATGATGCTAGAATAAAGGCATTTAGTTAGTTGTACAAACATGCTCTTAATTAAACAAACCAGCAAGCAAAAAACTGCCTTCATCTCCTCTTCTTTCTTCCTTTTCTCTGGTTCTTTCCTGCTTTTTATTGTGTTATTATCTTTCTTAAGTACAGTAAAAGCTGGAAGCTGATTTATGTAGACTTCAGCTAAGAAGTAGTCCCCTGCTGTTGAAATCCTAGAATAATTTAGATTCTCTAGCAGCCTCCTGCTCAAAATAAGTCAAACTGCATCACGTTGCTCAGGGCCTGCTCCAGTTGAGTTGTGACTGATGCCAAGTACGAAGATACCCCAACCTTTCTCGGCGACATGTTGCAGGGTATGATCATCCCCCTAGTGGTTAACCTAGCTGTAAAGTGAGTAAGGAATGAGGTAGGAGAGGTTTAATAAACAAACAAATAAATAAATGGTTCTGTGGCTCTTGACTCAGTGTCTTTCTTACAGAGTATGCTATGTCTGTGACTTTCACTTGCCTTTTCTAGAAGTAGCCCAGGTCTGGAAGATCATGTTCTGGATACTGCACACCTGGAGAGTCATAATTAAGTTTGCCAGTGGCTTAGAATCTGGAGCTCGTTTTCTGTCTGTTGTGCTGATCATGTTTGGGATGTTGCCTCATAATGTCTTTCATTTTTTGTTGTTTTTTTTTTTTTGCAGCCCATGGGTAGCAGCATCACCATCTCGTTCTCCTGTGATGGCACCTGTCATGTTTTCGGCCATTGTAGAAGAAGAGCTCCAGCAAGAAGCTGCTCTCATTAGGAGCAGAGAAAAACCTTTGGCTTTGATCCAGGTAAAATGCTCAGTTACTGTGAGGTAACACAAGGAGTTTCCAAAAGCTGTTTCAGAGATCAATTTTTAGGATTAATTATGTATTGGTACATTTAGTATAATTTACATAATGATATTAAATATCATTTAATAATATAACTTCGCGTTGCTGTTTGATAGGCCTATATCAGAGTTAGATTGACTGCTGAGTCCATGATTAATGCCCTCGCAGCATCAGAGGGTGGATGAGGTTGGAAGGAACCTCTGGAAATTGTCTAATCCAAACCTCTGCTCGGAGCAGGGTCAGTTAGAGCAGGTTGCTCAAAGTCATGTCCAGGCAGCTTTGGAATATCTGCAAGGATGGAGACTCCGTGGCCTCTCTGGGAGACCTGTTCCAATGTCCAACCACAGTAAAAAGCACTTCAAACGTGTCTCACCAGTGCTGACTAGAGGGGAAGGATCGCTTACCTCAACCTGCTGGGAATGCTGTCCCTTGTAGAGCACAGGAGGCTGTCACCCTTCTTTGCCACATGAGCACATCGCTGGCTGTCAGCTTGTCCCCCATGACCAGCTTGTCAGCCCCCAGTCTGTACTGGTGCTTGGGTTTATTCTTCCCGGGAGCTGCACTCTGCATTTTCCTTTGTTGAACTTCATAAGGTTCCTCTTAACATCTGGCATATCAGCCACTCCTTCCAGTTTTGTGTTGTCTGCAGCCTTGCTGAGGGTGACTCTGTCCCATTGTGTGTGTAATTAATGAAGATACTAAACAGTACTGGCCCTAGTCTCTGTGTTGGGGCGAGGGACTGGCCTGTAGCTGGACTTTGTGCCACTGATCGCAACCCTCTGAGATCACCGGTTCAGCCAGTTCTCAGTCTCTCTCACTTCCCATTTATATTGTCCTTACTTAAGCTTGTCCACTTAAGCTCTTGGTCCATACTTAAGCTGTACCACTTTCCTGGGGATGAAGATGAGGGTGACTGGTAGGTAGTCACCCAGGTCCTTGCCCTTCTTGAAAGAAGGAATGACGTTTGCTTCCTTCCAGTCCTCGGGGACCAATTCTTATCGTGACAACCTTTCAGAGTTTTTCTTTTGAGAGTGGGCTTGCAGCTCTGATCTGAGGGGCCTGGGACTGCTGAAGGCTGATTTTCCAACTAAAGACCAAGATGAAGGCAGCTGTTAGTTCCCCAGCCTTTTCATGTCCTTCTGTCATTCAGCAGTGAGCCCATGTCATCTTTTTGCTGCCATAGAAGCCTCTTTTGTTGCCCTTCAGGTCCCTTGCCAAATTCAACTCCAGATGGGCTTTGACTTTATTTATTCTCTTCCTGTGTGCTTAGAGTGTCTCTGTTTTCCTTCTGGGTCACCTTTCTCTGCTTCCAACTCTTGTGTGCTTCCTTTTTCTTTGAGTTTTGTCAGGAGCTTTTTTTCATCCATGCAGGCCTCCTGCCACTCTTGCTTGGCTTCCTGCTCATTGGCTTGACTATTCCTGAGCTTGGAGGATGTGACCCTTAAAATCAACCGGTTCTCCTGGACCTCTCTTCTTTCCAGGGCCATATCCCGTGAATTTTTTCCAAGCAGATCCCTGCACAGATCATAGTCTGAAGTCCCAGGCTGTTATCGTGCTATCTGTCTTGTTCCCATCTCTTGGGATCCTGAGCTCCAGCATCTCATAGTCATTGCAGCCAAGGCTGTCTTTGACCTTCTTGACCATTCCTTGTTTGTTTGTAAGTATGAGATCCTGCAGAGTGTCTCCCTTCATCAGCTCCTTGATCATGTGCGTTAGGAAGTTTTCACCAGAGCTTGTGTGTTGCGGTGATGCCTTCCCAGGAGATCTCGGGGTGGCTTGTTTCCCATGAGGAGCAGGACCTGCAAACGTGAGGCTTCTTCAAGAAGGGCTCATCTACCACTACTTTGTGATGAGGAGGTCTGTAGCAGACATGCATTCAGGACCAGTAAAAGCCAGTTCATAAACTGTGTTGCTGGTGTAAATGTGGATCTGACACGGGATGTATGTGTTCTTTTTTCCTTCCAGATCGAGGAATGTGCTATTCAAGATTTATTAATCCACTACGAAGCTTTTGACAACCCGGATGAGTTTGTGACTGTTGAAAGGGCTCCGCAGGGACCTATAGCAGCACCGATGTGGAACAAGCACTAATTTGTACTCTTTGCAGTCCGTGCTGCCTTTGCACTTCCCAAGTTCTAATTCTTCTTACAAACGAAACGGGACTGGAAGAACAGGAATCATGTAGTTTTTAACATCAGCATTAAAACACTGCACATAATCACTAGGTGTTTGTTTGAGAGAATGGAAATAATGTGTTCACTGTGTCCTTTACCCACAGTATATATATTGTATGTATGTTTTGAGAGAATTTCTTTAACAAGACATATTATTAGTGATGTTACATGAAGCTGTAGATTGGAAATGCATTTGCTAATCTTCAGTTGTTGAGGGTTTTGGGTTTTTTTTTTTGTTGTTGTTAAATTCACAGATGGCTGAGAAGCGAGTGCTTATTTTGTGATTTAATGTGGAATTGAATGTGCAGAATTACACACCTTTAAAGTTCAGGGGTGGGGTGGGGATATGTTCTTCAGAGCTTTCTGGCAAATTGGGAATATTTGGGGGAAAAAACAAAAAGTTTGTGCTTGAACTTCGTGTTAAAGTACAGTTTGATAACGGGGTTTTCCTTAAGTTGTGTGTGTAAGTACTGGTTCCTCTGATTGTTGTGGCCGGTACTTTTTGCTGTCGCGCTCCACGATGAACCTCTGCCCTCACCATCGCCCGCTCTCGCTTCGGTTGTGCGTGTTTTTCCCCCTCTCGTGGGGCTGGCCTTTGAGCCATCGGGTGAATAGAACGTGGTGGCACTTCATTAGCTCCTCTATAGTCTTATTCTGGTAAATATGGTACAGTTTTAGAACCACCGTGTTTTAAGGTACAACTCACTTGAAGTTCTTGAGGAAATAAAAGGTCTGTGTGTTTAAAACTGTAGGGGCGAGCGCTTGACTCTGGAACTCGCAAACACCCAAACCTTCAAATATTATCATAGGTGGCTTTCAGTATTGTGTGTTCCAAAGTTCTCTGTGCCTGGTTTAAACCAATTTATATATAAATATATAAAAAAACCAAAAAGTAAAAAAAAAAAGTAGCCTTGTCTGCACTATTCTGTCTAGTTTGTCTGCTTGTGTAGGTGTGTTTGAACTTGGACTTTCTCAGTAGTGTCACTAACTCACAAATTCTGGAAAACTGGAATCGAGAGAGCTACGTAAAATGAATGTAGAGAATTGATCACTGTGTGATAAAAGAATCTTGGGGAAAAAAAAACAAAAACAAAAACAACAACCCTATGTAGATATGTCTTATGGTTTCAGGTCACGCTACACCAAAAAAATCTCCTCCTCCCCCCAGATTGTAAACAAATGCAATAAACCATAAAATCTTGATTTACACAAAGTTAGTATACTTCTATGTGCTGTGTATATATAATCAATGCTTTAGGTAACTCTAAGGGAATCTAGAAGTGTTTCTTTTGCATATGAAACAAGAACTGTAGGCATTTTGAAGCTACACACGCAAAGGAGGGTGTAGCTTTTAATTCTATTTTTAAATTCAGTGGATGATTCATTGACTGCGCTGATGAGAACACTCGCGTTAAGTGCTTTACTTGATGCGTTGCGGGGCCTTGGGACCTGCTGAAACTGCCCTCTGAATTAAAAAACAGCTATAAAAACAGCTATAAATGCCTTTCCGCGTGTGAACCCAAGTTGTTCTCAAATATAAAATCATTGTAAAGTTCCTAAATTTTGCATTTTGATGTTTATTTTTGTTTTCAAAGTGAATTAGGATGTGCTGTTTAATGTCATTCTCCTGACGTTATAAGAGGATTCGTGCTTCCACTGTGCCAAGGAGCTTGACTGCTTACTGGTTCTGGGTTTATTGTTGCAGTTTATTTATTTATCATCACTGATTACACTTAATATTCACCAAAAAAAAAAGTGAGGAACAATCGGCGTTCTGCTCTTCTGAAAATGAGAACATTTTTTATACTGCTGTGTTAGAACAGCTTAAAGTTAAGGCTGAAACGTGTCACGGAAACCTGCGTAAACTTACAAATTCCATCTTTACCTTAAAACTTGGAAACTAACAGAGTTTAAAGTGTTTGAAACATACTTACAAAATTCAAATTATAGTGGAAAGAGAAATGAAGGTTTCTAAATCCCTGGGTACGCTCTGGGAGTAAAAAACACGAACAAAAACCCAGAACAAGGCAGTTGCGTCAACCGATGTAAAGGTCTTTCTGTGGAAGTGGTGGAACCTTAAATTTTCTTCAGTTGTGTGCTTTGCTTGGATCGAAAACTGTAATTTCCCAGGATTAACGTGAGGCCAGAATATACCTTTTTTTTTTTTTTTTTTGTTTTTGTTTTGCATGGATCTGAGAATTGCAGGCTGGTAAAGCATTGATAGGTCGCTGCCTTCTCAGACCCGAGCGACACTCGAGTAGAAGGTGAGCCTTTCTTTCTCATCGGGTCATTTTGCTGTCCTGCAGGAACGTGTCACCTACCTTTGTCAGCCAGTGACCCAACGCCTGGCTACGAGGAAACAGCTGCCCGTCTCGTGGGTGGTGCGGTTTGGGGTGGGAGGATGCCAGGTGACCTTTGCTTTAAGCTCAGCGGCTGGTTCTGCTACGTGAGCCTGGCGGTGATCCCCGTCCGGTGGGTGAAGAGGTCATGAGAACACCTCTCATGGGAACACGAGCTCCTGTCAACTGTGAGCCATCGGTTGTGACAGCGTGACCGGGGCTGCTTTCTGTTTCTTCTGAAGGGGACCTTCTGCTCTATGTTATGTCCTTGGTGGCAGCACAGCACTTTGTGGTGAGATCCGTGCTCGTGCCATCTGGTGACACAGAGCATGAACGACAGGCGATACATCAGCAAAAAGAATCATGGAATCATAGAACGGTTCGAGTTGGAAGGGACCTTGAAGATCATTGAGTTCCAACCCCCTGCCCTGGGCAGGGACATCTCCCACCAGACCAGGTTGCTCAAAGCCCCATCCAACCTGGTCTTATAAAGAATGTATTAAGTTGTCTTCCGTGTTCCTTATGCATGGGTACAGATATTTTTGTTTATCCTTTTCCCGCCATGTGCCCGCCTTTGCTCAAAGATGGAATGGAGCTGTGAGGCTGTGAACGTGGCGGGGTTTCCAGGATCAAGTCTTTGTGTTGCACAAGCAGCTGGTGGCATCAGGGCTGAAGGAGAATGTGTGTGCGTGCACGTGTGCCTTACCGTAACTCCTCCTCTGGTTTGTTTGCAGTAGTAGAATTGAATGACATTGCGCCACTTCAGCAAACAGGGTTAAGGTGTTATCTCTCCTCTCCATCTGTGTGTGCCGAGCGGTGGTGAACCTTTTCATCTGAACTTTTATCTCCTCCCTTTGCAAATGTTAACAATTAAACCTCACTGAGTTTGGGAGGCACAATAACTGTGAGCTCTTATCCAGCTTCCAGGCGGTGGCCTTCAACACACAAGAAATGAGTTGATTAATCTGACGTTAAGTGGTCAAGTTGCTCGAGGCCTCAAGTTGCACCAGGGGAGGTTCAGATTGGATATCAAGAGAAATTTTGACACAGAAAGGGTTATTAAGCCTTGGAATGGGCTGCCCAGGGAGGTGGTTGAGGCACCATCCCTGGAGGTATTTAAAAGATGGGTTGACATAGTGCTTAGAGACATGGTTTAGTGATGGTTTTTATCAGAGTTAGGCTGGCGGTTGGACTGGGTGATCTTAAAGGTTCCTTCTAACCTAGACAATTCTATGATTTTATTTACTGTCATGTCCTGGAGGACAGTCTGGAAGTCTCTTCTTCTAGTTGCCAGTTCCAGCCCCATGTAGAGCTCCATGTAGCTTTTCTGGGATCAGCTATATAAAAATTCCTTTCAGCCAGGACTTGTTCCTCTCTTTCTCAGACATTCTTTCTGAAGCGAGGGGCTCTGCTGCCAGAACACGCTCCTCTGGGCTGCCCTTTCCTCTTCTGAAGGGGTTGCAAGCCCTTCACAAGCTGGTCAGGATGTATTTCTCGTTTTGTTTTGTTTTGTTTCCATGTTCATGAGCAATTGCTAGCTTTATAAACTAATGTTTACAGGGGGTTCCCTGGAGGGGTTCAAGGCCAGGCTGGATGGGGCTTGGAGCAACCTGGTCTGGTGGGAGGTGTCCCTGCCCCGAGCAGGGGGGTGGAACTGAATGGTCTTTAAGGTCCTTCCAACCCAAACCATTCTGTGATTCTATGATTGGCCTATGAAGAGCCTCTTCCCACTTCAGTTGAAGGAAAAAAATCGGTTAAATTTATAAGTAGGATTGAGTTATGCCTCCTGTATTACTTGTATCCTTATTTTCAGCAAGGATGATGGGATCAGGTACAAACTGATGTCGCTCCATTTTGGTTTTGACAGCTCTGACATTTGGGAAGAGACAGGAACAGTTCCATGGATTTTTTTCATTCTGGAGCCGTCACTCACAGCTTAGAGCAGTGGGAGGGGATGCAGTGGGTGGCACAGGAGAGTGGCAACACGTTGCAATGGAGAGATTTATCACAGAATAAAAGCCGATGATCTTTTATTTATTGACAACTAATTAATCAGTGTCCATTCTGGAATAAAGAAGAATTTCTGAATAGGTGTTTAACATTTCTTTAATTAACTCATTACAAGCAGCATCACTAAGCTCAGGGTGGGATGTTCGTAATGCTGCTCTGGAGTCTGCAGCAAATTGCTGGCATCCAATAGACTCGAGGACTGGCTTTTTGACTTTTACACTTGTTTAAGTATTTCTAACATTTTTAATAACTTTTTTATTATTATTTTTCTGCTGCTGAAAGTGTAATGATGATTATTTTCTGTTACTGGATATTAAATTCCGTTTAACCTTACTGAGCAGTTCATCAGAGAAGCTAAAGCTTAAGTTTTGTGAAGTTCAAGTGTGAGGCAGAAGTGAAGAATGAATCCATAGTGTCCTGTGTCCTGTTGAGTTACATATTTCCCTCGCAGCTTCCCAGATTCACATTGGACACTATTTTCCTAGGGATATCTGTACCTTGAAAATTTCCAGAAGGTACGGCTGGTTCTTCATGTGTTCTCCTGTGCGATGGTTGTAGGTGCAATATGTTGAGCTCGAGCCTTTACAACGTTCCTTCTATTGGTTTAACACGTTTTGGATCCAGCTGACGGGGAGAAAAAAATCAAATTGCCTGTATTTTAATGTGTTACGCAAGATTGACCGAAGCCCAGCCTTGCAGTAGTGGCAATACCGAGGACTGGGGTAAGGTTGTCTGATGATATTTTGATAGTAAATATAAATTATGGAGTACCAGAGAGCTTGCTTGAATAGAAAGGAAAAAAGATCAGAATTATTTTCTCAGCAAACAGTTTTATGTTGACTTAAGATCTGTGAGTGCATCCACTTTACAAAAGGCTAAGGAATATTTAGCTAGAATGAGCTAAAAACAAAGAAATGGAAAGGCAGAAGTCATAACGGTTTTAAATAGAAAGAGGGGAGATTTAGATTAGATCTTAAGAAGAAATTCTTTCTTTATGTGAGGGTGGTAGGGTGGCGATGTGACAGGCACGTATTTCCAGAAACCCACTGCAAGACAACAGCCTGTTTGTGATACTGTTCCACCGAAATACTGGTGCCGTGGTTTTTTGTGTCTTTTTTTTTTTTTCCCCCCCTCCCTTTCTGTAAAGGTTTCTCTGGGACCAGCAATACTCCAAATTCTCAATTTTGAGTATCGTTTCATATTCTAAAAAAGGTAGACCTGTGTAATCCTGCTGCTACGAGTCAATCATTATCTCTGTGCCACTTTAGCTGGACCTACTTACCCCAGTGTCCTTGGCTGAATTTGGCAGTCCTGGATTTTTGGAAATAGCCTTCTCTCTCTTCTGACAACACTTTTGTTCTCGATGGTCCACTCTACCTTTTATGTGACATTTTCGAGCTGGCCCAGCTTGTTTCCGCAGTTCTCCTCTTCATGGGCACAGAGAAGACGTCGGGGTCAGCCTGACAGAACGACGAACACGAGCGCTTGGATACCTCTGCTTTATTCTCCCGTTTCCTCCTAGAGCCTGCCTTAAAATTCTCAATTAAGCTTCCCGTTTGATTGTGAGTTGAATGTTCTTGTCCAGTTCATGTGTTTTCAGGCAGCAGGGCCGCTCTCCCTCAGCAGTTACCTCGCTATCTCTCAGTCCCTTTCGTGAAGGACCTGTTTTGACTGTCGTATATTTTTTTGTTCAAAATAAATACACCCCAAAATTCCCACAACCCGCTAATCAACTAAGTGAAAGAAAACCTCTCCTCGCTCCATTCCTGGTAGGTGTTTTTTTTACCTACTCCTAAACGTTCTGGCTGGACTTTTATCAAGCAGACATTTGTTTTCGGATGTTCTTTCCAAGCATTTCTTCACCATCTGTTGATAATGCACGATGCTGATGCACGATCCAGGGCTCCCGGCTCTCTGCTGGAGTGGTCCTTCTGCTCTGCCTGGCTGATCTCCTGCCGTACCCTCACTTGCCTTTTCATCCACCCCTCGATTTTTCCGGATGCGGTCGCTGGCTTCCAGCTCCTGTCAACACCCGAGCTGCAGTGTCCTGAGGCAGCGTCCTGCAGAAACTTGCTCCTTTTGTTGTCTCAGGTGGTGAATGTACTTGGAGGTCTTTGAGAACACAGCAGGTAGTTTAAAATCGTAGTGATTATCGTGCTTGTACTGCTCAGGATGGGTATCTGCAGCAGCACTTTTACTTCTTTAGGGTCAATGATAAATGTCTTACTTTTGAACTTGTGACTGACTCATAACCATCCTTTTTTGTATTCAATTTTGCAGTTACTTGTACATCTTAAGTTTAGTTCAAGTAAGTTAATACAGGCACTTTCTTTTAGTTAGAAGCTGTCACTTTTCCACCCTCTGTGAAATTTCAATCTCTATACTTTTTCATGTGTCAAGTTGCACCAGGGGAGGTTCAGATTGGATATTATGAAAAATTTTGACACAGAAAGGGTTATTAAGCATCGGAATGGGCTGCCCAGGGAAGGGATTGAGGCACCATCCCTGGAGGTATTGAAAAGCCGGGTTGACACAGTGCTTAGTGACATGGTTTAATGATGGTTTTTTTATGAGTTAGGTTGATGGTTGGACTAGATGATCTTAAAGGTCCCTTCCAACCTAGACAATTCTATGAGTCTGTGATTCTATAAGTGTTATTTATAATAAAGATCCTAGTCTCATTTTATTGTACAGTTTTCACTTGCACTATTTAGTACAGATTTTTTACATAGAGAGAAAAAAAAGTGTTCACTTTCTCTGTTTGGCCTCTGTTTTCCTGTTCATTTTCTGCTGTCTTCTTTTTCACTTGGGGCTGGTAAACCTTTACTTTTTATTTTTGCACTTCGTTAATGTCTTATGTGAGAAATCTTGAAGTCACGGGCAGGTGAATTTGTTTCTGAAACCCTTGAGGTAACGGTTCTCCGTGTAAGTTTTCTACGCACCACCACTGGTTTTCTCCTTGTCTTCTCTCTGCACTGTGGTGCACTCCTGGTTTATTCTCCTCCGTGTCTCTTGCTCGACCCTTTCTCCCCAGGGTATCCTCTCTGCCCCTGTTTGATTTGTGACCGGTGTTTTCCTACGAGCTTGTTGATCAGGTTTCTGCGTGTCTCTGCTCCTTGGCAGAGTTTGCGTTAACTTTCTGCGCTTTCATTTCAGTGATTTGCCTTTTTTCATTGCTGTTACTGGAGCCATCTGTTCGTCTCCAGAAACTGGGTAATTACACAAGTCTGTTGGGTTGGGTTTGTTTTTTTTTTTTTTGTAGCTTGATTAAATACTATTGTGTGCTTCCTTCAGTCTCGCTGGTCAAAAATGTCTCGCACATGTCATTTTTTTGGTGGATTTAAACTGCTTTTGGAGAATTCCCAGGGTTTCCCTCCCTCACCCCCTGCAATCTTCTGTTTTATGTAAATGCTCTGGCGTTCTGTAGCAGCATTTTTTATTTGCTGTTCCTTGCTCTGCTGCACTTGGCTTCCCCGCCTCCTGGCCTTTTTCTCTCTCCTTACTGCAATTTCATAGTGCCTCTCATTATCTAGGGAAACCTTATTTATTAAACGTCTTCCCTGTAAAGTTCATCTGCTCGGAAACAAGAATCTGATCTCATTGGTTATATTTTATTTATACGTTCCTTTGCAATATTCATAATACCTGATTTCATGCCTCTTTCTGCAATGTTATATCTAGACCTGTTTCTAGCTTTGCTTCATCACGAGGTCAGAATCACCCCCTGGGGTTTTTTTCCTAGCCTTTTTATTAGATCTGGATGCTGATTGTCCATCTTTTTTAGCCCATATTATGGGTTTGGGGGTTTTTAATACGATTTAGAAATTGGATTAAAGTTTCCTGTCTCTCCTGTGCTCCTGGTCTGTAAAACTGCAGTTGAGCACATCTCTGGATACAGTTTTGTGTTCCCACTGTGCCTCGTTAATCGTTGGCCAGTGCATTGGACAGCCAAAGCCATTTCATACCCTCCTGAGATCCCCCTTATCGGATACACTTTAGTGTACTATCTCCTACATGAGTTTTCAGCAGTTAGTGCTGCTTCTGTTAAGTAGCTCAATTAAATATCTGTGAAATCAAATTAAGAGTAGTCAATGGGAGTTGAGTAAGATAAGGTAAATCAATAAAGGAACTCTGCCAGCCCAGGAAAATAAAAGTCTTGAGTCTTTCAGATACTTGTAGCAGAAAATCACCAGTTCCAAACCTGGCTTTTGCATCCTGACTTGTAGAAACTGGTGGAATTTTGGAGAAATGGGATGCAGGATTTTTTTTTTCTGGAGAAAAACAGGCAGTTTGGGGGAAGGTCTCTGCTGTGTGGTCTCTTCTCGTGGCCTTGAGGAGGAGGTATCAGAAGGGGTTTTCTCACATGCTATATGATGGTTCAGAGGAGGTCAGAAATGCTGCCTTGGGTGGTGTGGCAGCACATTGTTCTGGTCCGAGAAGAAACAGAGAAGCACAAAGGACTGCACCTGGTGAACGAAAGGAGCACTAACGAGGCTTCATTGGTTGTCAGCAAGGCTCCTGCTTGAGTTTCGTTTGTGCTATAGGTGGAGGCTGGAGTCAAACCCTATGATGCTTTTGTTTCCCCTCACCTCTATTTTTTTAAATTATTCTCTACCTGTTCTGTATTTTTGCATATGAAGTAAGGGAATAACTAACTTCCCACTTTGTGATGAAAGACTGGAATTGAGCTTCTCAACTTGACAATGTCAGTGGCTCTTCCAGTATAAAACTTATAGAATCATAGAATTGCCTAGATTGGAAGGGACCTTTCACAGATCATCCAGTCCAACCGCCTTCCAGAGCAGGGTCACCCAGAGCAGGTCCCACAGGAACGTGTCCAGGCGGGTTTGGAATGTCTCCAGAGACAGAGACTCCACCACCTCTCTGGGCAGCCTCTTCCAGGGCTCTGCCACCCTCACAGGAAAGAAGTTCCTCCTCGTGTTCAGATGGAATTTCCTGTGTTTCAACTTGTGCCCGTTGCCCCTTGTTCCATCACTGGGCACAACTGAGAAGAACCTGGCCCCATCCTCTTTGACACCCGTCCTTTAGATATTGATCAGCATGGATGAGATGGCCACAAGGGCAAATTGCTGGCTCATGGTCCACTTGTTGTCTACAAGGACTCCCAGGTCCCTCTTTGCAGAGCTGCTTTCCAGCAGGTCAACCTGCTGAAGTCATGAGGAAAAAAAAGGAAGCATTTTCTGCCACTGCTGACATCTGTATGAGACGGAAACCTTTATACAAAGACAGTTATTATGAGAGAAGGTTCTGCATTAAAGGCTGTTATTACTGCAATGAACTTTTAGTATCTTTAGTGAGGAGTTCTTATTAACGTTTGATATTCATGAATCATGCAGCCAAGCACTCAGACTTGCCTCTTATTAAGAGCACTGATAATTTTTCCAGGACAAATTATTTTAGAGTAATTGATAACAACCCCAGAGAGCTATCAAATCTCAGCAAATCAATGCTTGAAGGGAAAACAATTAAAGAACTAATAGACAGCAAAACAAAAAACTCACGTGCCACGGCTGAATAACAGGATTTGACTGGCTATCAGTTTTTGTCGCTCTGGAATGATTTTTCTTTAAGCATAATCAGAAATTATTTTAATTATTTCAGTTTATTCCAGCGAGTGGCTTTTAATATGCACCTATGTACTTGAAGTGCCATTCAGAGCAGCTAGAGCCTGGTGTTGTCTCAATGGAAACAACAGACTAGCGCTACTATGCCTGTGTGAATTTATGTAAAACATCCTTTTTTAAAAACCCATTGTGTTCTTAAAAGAGAGCGACCGTGATAGGGAGATTCTGGGGGCTGAAGGGAGAGCCAGGTGCTTTTATCTTGGCAATCGGAAGGATCAGTGTAGCAGGTAAGTGCCTGGCTTTTAGTGGAGATGGACAATAGCAGTATGAATGTATGAAAAAGTAAAGCAGGTTGACACAAATACCTGGGTGCATCAGCTCTATTTTCCATAGTTTATAGCAACTACCTGATCTCTTCAGCCCTGATCTTCTTCATATGCTGTCCCCAACCCCCTCATTAATTATTGGAGACCTTCTTAGCACCTTCTTTTGTGTCAGGTCATCTACAGAAGCAGAAATTAGGCCATTCTATGGAAAGTGCTCTGGAGCCCCAAGCCCTTAATTAGGAATAGTAACTGTGGGTTTCAGATTAAATTAACTTTCCCCAAGTAAAGCAGAGGGGATGAGACTGTTTTGGTAAGAAATGGCAAGATCTTTCCGAGTTTATACTTACAGAACATAATAGTTGAGTTTCTACTGACCTTTGCATGAGAACCAACAATAAAAGAAAAACCTTTGTGTAAAACACAGTGATCGAGACCCAGTCAAACTGTATTGCAATATTTTCAATTTAACCACATTCCTTGTGGTGATGGTTCCCCAAAGCTTTTTGTACTTGCTGGTAGTTATGGTTGGGTCGGTTAAAGTAACCATAGCCTGCCTGATTTTACTTTTTTCCTTTTCTTTTTAATTTTCGTTTTCCCTTTAGTGCCATAGGCTCAGCTTTTACAATATATACAATTAGCATTAGCCCAATGTTGTGTGACCAGCTTGAGCTTGATCTTAAAGTGAAAGGGGGGGATAGTTATGTTATCAGTAAAGAGAGGTTGCTGGGACCTCTTACAGTTCAGTGGGAACATTGTGTGGGTCTCTGAACAAGGCAGGTTTTTGAATAACAGGAGTAGCTAAACAACATGCACAAAATAAACTAGTTTTGAAGTAAAAGGAAAAGCCTCTCTGCCTCCAGGAAAACTCCCTTTCTGCCTTCTCACCCCATTTACCTCCAGTACATTTGAACTTGCATCTTCCCACTAAAAGCATAACCGTGTCTGCACTCTGCAGACGTGGGTTGGGGTTTGGTTTTTTACCCCCTTTATTGTGAGAGTTATACACATTTCCAGCCTTGGAAAGTTCTATTTATTTCCTGATTTATCTCATGAAGATACTTGTGAAGAGCAATTCTCATGGTGTCCCATCATATCTTTTGTGCCTCCTGTTCCTGTGAAGAGATTTAATGGACTTCTGCATTGGGACCCTCTACCAGTGAGTCTGAGCTGTGGATTTGGAGGTAAACCACTGAATACGATGAAGAAGAAGCTGGGGCTGGGGCTGGAGGAGGGATCCTGTGAAGGGCTTGAGTCTCTGTGTCCCAGCACCACTGACACACACCAGTAGCAGTGAGAAATCAGAATTTTCTTTTGAGGGGCCCTTTTCTCTGAAGCCAAGGTTGCCTCGAAAGCATCATGGTTAAGCAGGGACTTCTTGAAACCAGCAAGTGCTTCACACTTGCTCCTTAGCCTCCCAGTTCACAGTGCCGTAGGACTTTCCAGCTGCTAATCATGGCTACACAGCATGTTTTTTGAAGCTATGCCACTTGCTGACACAGGGAAGTGATGTGAAAAGCAAGAAGGTTTAAGGCTCGACGTTTCAGAAATGCCAAAGGTGAAATCCCTGCCATAACACGACTGCTTTTTATGGCAATTTAGCAAGTGGAAATGAGGAAGAGAGCCAAAAAGCCTTTAACAAGGTAGGTCTCCACAGACCACAAACAAGCAGTGTGTTCTGCATCTGGAAACTGGAGTAGAGCAAGAGCTTGTTGCTCTGCTTTCCCTTGTTATTCCTCCCCACCACACACACACACCTCAAAAGTCACCGCTGTAGTTAATGACCATTGGTAAAAGGTACAGCGTTAATTCATAGCCATAACCTTTAAATCAGTAACAGAAAGATCCCAGACAGTCTAGAGGTAACCATGAGCTGGCAATGTGCGCTGGCAGCCCAGAGAAGCTGTGGCTGCCCCATCCCTGGAGGGGTTCAAAGCCAGGTTGGATGGGGCTTGGAGCAACCTGGTCTGGTGGGAGGTGTCCCTGCCCAGGGCAGGGAGTTGGAACCTGATGATCTTTAAGGTCCCTTCCAACCCGAACCATTCTGTGATTCTATATGGGTAGACACACAAGCCTTGTACAGAAGTAAGACCCTGAGTACTGGTATCAGAAACTGTTGGAAAGAAAGTGAGCATGGCTTTGGTCATTGTGGATGAACAGGTTCTGAATACTTCTTGTATTCCTTTTAGCCTGATAATGAACATTAAATCTGGAATTTAAACCTTTTACAGTCACTTGCAATCTGAATTATTGCCAGTATTCCTTCCTGCTATATTTTTTCCCCGTCTCCTTCCTATGTGATCCCTTTTCTTTTACAATTTCTTGTCATCTCATCATTGCATGAAATGCCTCTTCCAGGTTTTGTTTTCAGAAATGTGTTTTAGAGACAAAATATCCTGTAATTTTCGAAGATCCCTCCTTGCTGCTTTTCCTGCTTGCAGTATCTTGCATCTCCAGTCTCTCAGCAGGTACCTTTGAGATCTTCATGTTTATTTGATACAACCAAAGTGTTTTTACGAAGTCTCAGGCAGTCGTTTAGAAGGAGGAGGATTACAGCAATTTTGCAGTGTGTATGGAGACTGGTGGTAGCTGCTCTGGAAAACAACTTTATCCTCTGCAGGGTGCTGAAGGGTATTATTTCACAAAAAGTGCACCTCCTGCGGAAATATTGGAGCACAGGGAAGCAGCTGGAAGCTGTAGCACATTTTGACTCTTTCCCTGCTCAGCTGCTCCCTGGCTGGGGGTGGGTGGGGGTTTGCAGCCACTGAGCTTATCATAAAGAGTATATGGAGTTTAAATGTCTGGGGGAGGAGAGTTCTTTCTTAGCTTTTATTGCCAAAGGGAGTGACAACACCTTCTGATCACTTTTATTCCGATTTTTCCCCAACTGCGAACTCAAGGTGAGCAGCACCCTCTCTGCATCTGCTGATGACTGCATTTCTCAGAAGCATGGAGTGGGCAGGGAAGGTCCCAGGAAAGGGTGGACTTGTCTTTGGTCCATCCCTGGCATGATGTTCCTAGTGCCCTCATCACTAGCTCTGGGCAGGAGCGGCCAAGTTCAGGTCTGAAGATAAAGCCAAATTTCTGGAATGTTGCATGTCATCCGTTGACTTAAACCAAACCAAACTTTGAATCCAAAAAGGACTGACTATTCCACAGCTGAAGTTCTGGTTGGTTCCCCTGGGCTGCTGAGGTGGGATGTGCAGCTCTGAGTTTCTCTGTTACCTCTGAGACATACGGATCTGTTCGCTGGTTTCCAGCCCAGCTTATCCTATTTACATCAACAAGGTAATATCCTGTCAGTTACTTGTGTGGGCTTTTATTAAAATGTGCCTTTCTCAAAAAATAAAAATACTGAGTCATAACCACCTACGGTGGTCGTGTTCATAAATTGCATTTTTTTTTTATTTCTTAACCAAAGCTTATTTTCAGTGCCTTATCAATTGACTGATGAAAGACTAATGTTCAAGAAAGCCATGCAGCGTAACTTTCCTCCCTCACTACAATATTGGATGAAAATGAGGGCTGAAACAGCATTGCCTGCTTGGGAGGCAGATTAATCTTGCTGGAGCTCACGCGGTAACAAGCCATGAAGCTCTCTACACGAAACCACGGTAGGATTTCTACTGTTTAAAGCAAAAAGCCAGAAGCAGAGCTTCACAATTTATAGGAGGGAGCTTGTCCTCCCACGTGGAAAGACTTGATTAGTGCTGTAATTATACTTTGAGAGCATTTTTTCCTTATGGATGTTTGCCTTCAACATGAAAGGTAGGAAAACTTCAGGCCATGTATTTGCAACCATTATCTCAGTTAATTATCCATCCAAATGGAAACATTTAAGGACAATCCTCATCTTGTAATTAGAGATAGTAATCTGTTCTACTTTTCCTGCACAATGCAGAACTCCCAGATTACTTTGAACTTTGTCACACAATTGTAGAATCTCCTCTATTTCCATATCAGATTTAGAACTGTGTGGGGAAAACTCTGTGTGTAGATGGAGCGGGTGCTTTGCAGTTGGGTGAAAAGTGAGCAGTGATAAATTACACACCAACACTACTATAGGTAATGCTCATGAAATGGGTACTGAAGGAAAAATAATCTCTCCATAGAAACAAAAGCTTGTAGAGCCTGGGGAAAGGTGTGCAATTGGCAGACATGTATGGATAACATCTGCTAATCTTCTTTCCAGGTTGGTTATAGTGTTTGACACTTGATAGTCTCACATGGAACTGGAGGGATCTTTACATTCTTCTTCCAGCATCAAAGGTATCTTTACGTTCTTCTTTACGTTCTTAAGGCCAGGCTCCCTCCCCTCCCCTCCCTATATCTAAACTAGTTTGATCTACAGCTAATCCTTTGAAAGCACTGACAAAGACGTGTTTTTGTTGAAAGATATTTGGCACAGCCATTACCAGGTTGGGCCAAAGAAAGCTTTTCAGCACGTACCAGGCAGGATCAAACCAAGATCATTGAGCCGTCTCTGTGTTACCTGTGAGCCAAAGCATAATGGGGTGAAATGTGTCTCTCTATATTTATTTACCACTGTTGTATGGTTCAAATAATGTTTTCCCTGGTCTAAGAGGTAGCTTTATTGTCCTCCATTGGAAAGTTCAAGTTGGTCCAGGAAGCAGGATTTGGACTTCGTTTTGTTAAAAAAAACATGTTTTATTGCATTCTGAGTAATTTCCGTTGGCAAAAATTATGCTTGTGAAAGAACGGTAAATAACGCTTTGTGGAGCTTCAACACCTCTCAGGGGAAACCTATCTCCCTTCATTAACTTATGAAAACATAAAACTAGGAAATATAGCTGTTGTTTATGGGTGGACTGTTGAATTATTGTGAGTCCAGATGTCAGCTGTAGCTCTTAACAACTATTGGCGTATCTCTGTTGATTTATGTTGATATACCACCGTGTTTTGGCGACTGAAGTGCCGAGATGTGTTTTGAAGTGAACTACTACTCTGTGTTCAAACAGGAATCAGCCGGTTAAAGAGGGAGTCAATCCAGAGAGGAGAAATGGGTCAAGCAATGGAGTCGTTGCGAGAAGCTCCGTTGGATGCTCCCTGAGATCCCCAGCTCCCACTGGGAAGAAATGGAAGCAGAGAGGACAACTCAGCCTGTAGCAGGATAACGTTTTCACACGAGTTGTAGATGTGTTGCTTTAATGTGTCAAGCACTAGTATCACTGCTTGTACTCACTCTACACCATGGAAACTTTTTTTTTTTATTTAAAAGTGGGAATCGGCAGGAGGTTAAAAGCGCCCAACCCCAGTGCTTTAGGTTTTAGATAGATTTAGCTACTGTGAAGCCTCAATTGCCGATGACAGTTTCCACTCCTGGTCAACTGTTTTCTTTTGAAGTCAATGAACACATCAACAGTACAATATTAAGTTTTTCCTTATTAGAAAATATGTAAATTTAGGAGATTATAACTATGCAGTGTTGGGATGATTGAAAAGTTGCCCAACTTTTGGCACTATCATTTTGAGTAGTTTTGTTCCTTGTGGTGGATGATGATAGTTTCTCCAGTGGACAAATTTAATGCGATACTTAAGCCTTCTGCACAGTCAAGATCTTGACTTTTTTTTTTTGCTTGACCACAGATGAACAGATATATGGTTTGAGCTATCTGCTGAGTTTTGTATGTGTGTTTTAAAATAAATCAAGGGAATAAGGAACATGAGCTCTGTGAAGCTGTGTTTTCCTTGGCTACTTAACCAGTGTCTGGAAGGCAGTTCAAGCCAAATACCTGTAGGGATGTCCATGAATGGGTCATATGGGCTGTCAGAACACGGACCCTTGTTGTTGTGTCTGGCTGTGGACAAGCCAGCTGCAAGCTTTTTGCCCGTTAATGACTAGTTAGCTTGGAGGATTGTGCTTAGTTAACAAGTGTATCATCATTTGGTTTCTAAGACTGTTGAGTCTTAAGATACAAGAGTTCCTTGTTGGAACCTCACAGGATTCTGAAAGGGGATTTGTGATGCTAACAAATCACTGTACAGGGAATAATTTGCCCCGTCCCTGGAGGTGTTCAAGGCCAGGCTGGATGGGGCATTGAGCAACCTGGTCTGGTGGGAGGTGTCCCTGCCCAGGGCAGGGGGTTGGAACTGGATGGTCTTTAAGGTCCCTTCCAACCCAAACCATTCTGTGATTTTATGATTCTATAAGTAACAAAAATGGTCACTAAGAAATCACATACTGAAGGGTCTCTATTGGACTTGGTGGACCTGGTGTGCACCCTGGCTGTTCCTGTTATGCTGTGTGACACTTAGAAAAGTCCTCTGCTGTTAAAACGGATGTAGTCCTCAAGATATTGGTCAGGTATCAGCAGGCAGGTGATGTGCAGGGAGATGATGTTTTGGGAGACCTACCCTCTGCCAGTACCTAATGAAAGAGTTTTTTAGTATAACTTGCACGACTTCCTGCAGGGCTACAGAAAATCTGTGACCATGCAATAAGCTGAACTGCGTGTCTCAGCTGCTTCATTTCATTGTGGGGGGAGAAGGTAAGTAATGAAAGAAAAGCGTGTCCTCGGCATTACTGGCACAGGCTGGCACAGCATCCCCAATCTGAAGGCATTGCCAGGTATAACTTGCAAACACAGGTGGCATCCATACAGCATGGACTGCAGTGGGACCTTTGGTGGTTGCAACACATCAAGATTACACTGTTTGTTCTTGCTTTGGCCCACACCCACTTGAAAGTCAAATAGATAAGCACTTTAATGCGCCCCCTGACTTCCATAGCTCTGCCAGCGTGTGTGACCTTAGGTGTGTGCTGAGCTGGGATTGCCTCTCCTCAGTGTTCTGGGGTTTTTCTTCTGTTCTCCTGAGTGCACTGTTTCCTAATGAACTGCATAGAGTCATCTTGTTCACGCTGAATTTCAGTGCAGATGTTCAAATGACTATTCAGATACAATAACTTCATCTGGAGCCAAAATGAGCTCTTACTGCCAATAGCACGAACAATCCTGCAATCCATTCTTTTCAGGGCTGAGTTTATTGGGATGGACTGTTACTGCCTTATCTTCATGAAAGAGTCATCCTAGGTTAAATCGGTTGAGAAAGTTTGTTTAGTCAAATGTATTCCATCCTCTGAGTGGATACTGCAAATAAAATGAAGGGCTTTCATGGCAGAATTTGCGGTTTAATCAAACTAATTTTTAAACTCAAGGATTAGGGGACTAGAACATCCCTTTTATGAGGAAAGACTGAGGGACGTGGGTCTTTTTAGTCTGGAGAAGAGAAGACTGAGGGGGGATCTGATCAACGCCTGTAAATACTTAAAGGGTGGGTGTCAGGAGGATGGGGCCAGTCTTGTTTCAGTGGTGCCCAGTGACAGGACAAGAGGGAACGGGCACAAACTTGAACACATGAAGTTCCATCTAAACATGAGGAGCAACTTCTTTCCTGTGAGGGTGACAGAACCCTGGAACAGGCTGCCCAGAGAGGTGGTGGAGTCTCCATCTCTAGAGATATTCCAAACCCACCTGGACATGTTCCTGTGCAGCCTGCTTTGGGTGACCCTGCTCTGGAAGNAGACAGGCTGTCCTGATGGTTGGGGAACTGCCCTGAGACCTGACAGCAGTGAATTTAATTCCCTGTTCTATTCTCAGGCTTCCCACAGGAATTTGAGCTATGCTTCAAACCTGATTCTTCAATTGTTGCCTAGGCTGAGGGCTGCAATGCTGTGGCTACTCTGGAACTAGGAGCAAGCTCCATTTACCCTCTGTGTTGTTGGGACTTATGCCTATATTTGCACATTGGGGATTACATCACTTCCTAGCTCATAGGGGTCTTGTAAGGAGACAGACGGTAGCGGTAGGAAGCAGCCCAGATATTACAAAAACAATCCCCATCTAAGTTTTGAAGACGGTTAAATTCGTGCATTTAACTGGGACCGAACCACTGTGTGACAAAAAGAGCTCTGAGTTAATTATAAGCCCTGATAGATTGTGTTTAGCTTTTCCTTTTCTTTCCAGCTCTCTTTTTCAGGGGCAAAGCTGCTGAGTGTTTCTCTGTCGATGGTTTTGTCGTTCACCTCTTGCTCTTGGGAACTCTTGCACCCCTGGTTGTCTGTCCGTGCACAAGTCAGACCACGGTGGATGAATTGCTCAAGCACGATGGTGGGTTTACGGAAAACTCAAGCCTCAAACTAAAGTTCAAGGAAGTTTTTGATTGTAAACTTGTTGGGCATCTTCCTGTAAGAAAGAGCAGAATCTGTGCCAGCCCGTTGTTGCTAATGGTCTACATAAAATCTAAATTACACTGGGACATTTGAGGAAGAAATAAGGGGGGAAATGATAAAGTGTGGGCAAGTTGGAGAAGGCAGGATGTTGGTCACCGTCATAAGAGGAAAGTTTGAATTTGTTTCCAGAGTTTTTGTGATCTTATTGTCTTGTGTATTCAGGACCTTTAAACGAGATTAAAGAAAATAAAGGGACTGGGGGTTCAACAGAGCTCCACCATGGTCGTTACCATTAGCCCTTATTTCCAGCTGTAGAAAAGGAAGTATGTCAAGCATTGTTTAATCAAAAAAAAAAAAGAAAAAGAAAAAGCTTATCTGTAATCCTTCATGTTGTCTCACTCTGTACATATTGCCACTAGGAAAGGAGGCGGTGTTAGCTACAGAATGAAGAGATGTTGTATGTGTTGGCAAAGGAAATTCCTAATTATCCTCTCTGTTCTGCTTTGGGATTCTGTTTCTCAGGCGAGCTCCAGTGAGATTTCTTGGAACTTTATGGGCTCTTGGACTGGAGAAAACGGATGGCTTGAGATTTCCAGCCCACCACTTGGATGAGAACATGTAGGTCTGCATGTCAAGCAAAAGACCTGTCTCTTATCTGTTATGCTGGACAGGATTTATTGCCTTGGAGAGATTAGTTGCTCTCTATCCAATTCTCTCAAAATAGCGGCATTCCTGAGCTCGCCTGTTGGCACCAGGCAAGCGAATGCCAGGAAGCTCATAATGTTCTTAGAGGTACAAGGCTTTTGCTTTGAATTTCCTGTAGAAATTCTTTTAAAAAAAAGCCACAAACTCCTTGTGATTTACTGGTCTGAAAATTTAACTTTATGTAGCAGGTTGGATATCTTCAAACAAAAGACTTTACTCTTTCTAAGGTGGAGTTATTTTTTTTAGTAGTCATATTAAACTAGGGCTCCTGTACAACTACAAATGTTACAAAAAGTGACTAATTTCAGAACAACATCCTTCCATCTGTTTTCTTTATTCTGAAATATGGTTTCCTACGTCTTGAAGGCCTCTGTCCAACTTGTGAAAATATATGAACTTTTATAAACCGTATCTGTCATTGTTTCATGCACCGTACTTCCATCATATCATAAAGAGAACCTAAAAAGCTTGGGATGGGATATTGCCAAGGATGCGGTCCCAAGATACACAATAAACTGCAAATTTTTTGTATGACCACATAAATGCCTTTTTCTCCCGGTCTCACAGCTGAACGAAGCTTTGTGCTTTTCAAAACATTGCATTTAATGTAAATGATCAAGAAATGTTTACTGTGAAATGTTGGAGTGATGGAGGGTTTTTCTTTTAAAGATGTACATTTTTTTCTTCAAGGAGAAAACACCCTTTCTAAAGAGGCTTTTAGCACTTCATCTTTCCCACAATCTTTATTTTTTTCCTTTTTGCTCCTGGGATGCTGACAGGAAAAAAAAAAACTGAACTATAAAATGCATTTTCACTTCCTGCATTTCATTGTTTAGTGGAGTTATAGCGCTATGTGTTCCAGTTTCTGGAAGCTGGTTATGGCTGCATCTGATTCTGAGACTGTATGTAGCCTCATGTCGCTGTGTTGCAATGTGCTCATCTGTCTTGCCGAATTACGGTCAGAATGCTCAGCAATAAACCCTTGTAACCCAACCCTACTCCTTCTTCCACAAAAAACTTGGCCCGCTTCTCCTGGTGTATACTTTGAGTAATCTTGAGCAAATTGTGGAAACCATATGAGAAATGATAAATGACAGTGACTTCCAGTCTCCCAGTCATCAATGTTTTGAGGTCACCAAAGAGGCACAAGTTCATTAGCTACCTAATATTTAGAGGAATCCTTAAACAGCAAGAGCAGGATGCTGGTGATTGGGTCAATAGAAATGAAATATATATAGGTTGCTGCCTGGATTAACCAGTTACTTGCTCTTCTGCCACCCATAAAATTTTTTATAAAATTAAGTATTTTGCTTCTCCTAGTGCAGTAGGTGGCTGTGCTTGGAAAAGTGGAATGAAGAAAAAGTACCAACTGTGACTCTTACATTTCAAGTTTCTACAGAACCATCACCTGCATGTGCATACGACGGCATCTGTCTCCCCAGCTGTGAGCTGAGACAGAGGGTCATACCATGACTGCAAGTTCAAACTGAGCATCTTCTATTCTTGCTGCCTGGTGACCTGAGCTAGGTGGTGTGCTGGTTTTTCAAAATATTTGGAGTATATATATTTATATGCTCAGCCCTGTGCATCCTGAGAGGCTTGGGGAAGAAAATACCCGAAGGGAAAGGTCAGGAAGGAGCAGCAGGCTGACAGCCAGCAGCGATAAGGGATCAAACACAGCTGAACAAACGCAAACACCCAAACAGCGTGGAGGCAGCGGGTCATGGTAAATCACGCGCAGCAGCAGAGACTCCTTCCGTCCTGAAAATTTACTTGATCTTGATGCAAGTCTTTAATACTTTTCTCAAAATTTTCAAGTTTAAGGTCTGTCATTGTCCATAACGATCATGTGCTTTTCAGAGCTGTTTCCAAAGGAATACAAAGGTAAAATTGCTGTGTCGGGAGGGAGCTCTAGAATCACAAGAAGGAAAAATCAACAACCAAAGAACCTCCAAACTGATCGTTCCATTAAAAAAGCAGCTGTGAGTTTAGTGTAGAGCTGTAAATCTCAAATATATCTTGAAAACTCCTTGCTTCCTCAGCTTGGAGCATGGCCACTACATTTGCTTTGAAGATTTTCCTTTCCTTTCCTTTCAAAGCAGTTCACAAAAAGTCACTGTATGGAATGGCAGCATTTATAAAGTACCACGGAAATGGGAACTCCAGTGCTGTTTTGTCTTCACAATGCTTGTCTTTCCTTTTTATTCCCACAGAAATACTAAAAGCTTAAAATTCAAAAAAAGAGCTTATTGTTGTAAGATAATGTATAGAATTTCTAGAAGCATGCTTTCTGTGTATTTCCTCAAATCTCTCAAATGGCTGGTTGGAGATGCTGGCCAGCAAGAGTAGACTTGTGGACGTAACTGCAGTGTTCCTGGCTGCACAGCTCCTTAGAAGCCGGAACTCAAGCTTAATTTGTGTCCTCAAAGGGTCTTTTGGCCAAGTACATCTTTTTTGACATTTTGTTTGTTTTTTATGGGCTATGCACTGAGTATTATTTTCTTTATTATTGTAATTTTTAAGGTGTGAACACACAGTTTTCATTGAACTACCTCCTTGCGCATTAACGCAGCTTCTGAATGAATGAACTGGAGCCTCGAGCCAAAGCCGAGATGAAACCTGGAGCTTCCTGAAGAGCAGACAGCAGTACAATTTAACACCTAATGATGAGAAGTGAAGAGTCTTCACAAGGCTTTTATCCCGTTTTTTTCTGCTTCTGTCTATACGAGCAGGTGAGGAGATGGCTAGGGCATGGGTTAGAGCACTGTCCTGTGATCATTTAATTGCTAACATGCTCCCAGGCAGGGATTTGGTCAATGGTAACTCGTGTGTGTTCAGGTAGTGCTTTGACACGGTCCAGGCCCAGCATGGCCCAGGATTATTCCTAATAAGCAGTTTGGACAGGGATATTCTTTTGTGGGAGGAAAGAGAGGCAGATGGGCAGTGGGAGCGGGGTGCAAACCACGGTATAAAATCTGAGCTAGAAAATGCAATTCTGCTCTATTTATTGGTGTAGTTGTAGCCTTTGCTCACCAGGTTTATGTGAGAGCAACTTGTTGGCTTTAGCAAGGGAGAGGTCAGACTCTTAGTTGCATCTTTCCTTGAAGAGGCTTCATCAAGCAACTCTCTATTATCTACAACCACTTCCCTTTACTTTCTTCTAATCTTTTCTAGAGCTGTAGTTTCTTTCCATGACTTCCTTCCCTTGAATTGCTGTGCAGCATTTGTCGTCTTGTCCTTGACTGAGACTTGACTGCATCACTAAATAGCAATAAGCTGGTTTACAAAATTTGTAAGGACCTTCAAAGATACCTTGAGCCTGCAGTATGAGCCTGCCCCCTTCTCAACAGCCATGGCAAATCGTTAACATCAGTGACAGTGTATCGGCCTAGAGTTACCAGCAAGGAAATTGGACTGTTTCTTAAAACCAATAGAGCCACAGAAACCAAGAAGTTTCACCATCTCTGACTTAGGATGTGATGTTCAACTTCTGTTGACATCAGTGGAAAGATTCTTCTTTTTGAAAGAACCACTGAACCAGACCATTACTCAAAAGGAAAAGTCACTTGTTGAGTCACCCACACCTCTTCTTCTGTTTTCCTTGGAGATCTGAACTATCAGGCCTTCTGAGAGCAGATCACGTCTTGAGACGATGAAAGAAGGCACTGTAAGCCAGGGACAAGCCGTTCCGTTTAACCGCCATTTGCTGCTGGTGTTGCTTAATTCTAGGCTGCAGCGATGCATTCATGACACAGTGCTAGTGATGCAGCTGCACAATTTTTACAAGTCAGGTCCAGTACCCAGTGCCGACTACAATTTGGACACTATGTAGATGTAATTTTGGGATCATTATAAAATTACAAATTCTTTTCCAAAGATGAAGTTTCTTCTGAGGTGGCAACTCTTAATTTGCTGCCCTCCTACGTCTCTGGCAACTAGTTTTCAAGTGCTAATCTGTTTTGCTGGATCCCATCCAAGCACGACAGTTGTGGTGAGTATTGAGTCAGATTCTCTGGTGCCTCTGAAATTTGTCATCAAATGTGTCAGAGCTCTATCACAATATCTCTCACTTCTCAGAAGAGACTCGCATTGGTCTCTCTCGAGGTCATGGCTCTGTTTGGATCCTGGCAGCCAGGCCTCCACACCACATCTCTGTAACTTTAGATCTCATGCTAGATTTCCATTATTTTCCCAC
Source organism: Arenaria interpres (assembly GCA_013399435.1). Taxonomy (NCBI): domain Eukaryota; kingdom Metazoa; phylum Chordata; class Aves; order Charadriiformes; family Scolopacidae; genus Arenaria; species Arenaria interpres. Next base: position 46,466 of record VXAK01025867.1, read on the forward strand.
AAATGTAGCAGAAGGAAAGAATGAGATGCTGAGCACTCTGCTGTTGAAATGTTTTCTGTTTTAGTTGTGTGAACTTCCATCAGCTTTACTGTAGCAGAGGCAATTGTTGAAAACTGTTAAAATGCAAAGACGAAAACAAGTCATAATCCTCTCCCAGGCAGTGAGCATCAGGGTCAGCAGCAGAGCTCTGCTTTTTCCAGCTAGTTTAATTAAAAAACATAAACTACCATGGCTCACTTGCTTCATCCAAATGCCTTTGCTATAAAATCTGACAGCCCAGGCTTCTCAGGAGCAGCATCTCCCCTTTTGCCAGCACTGTGTTAAATAAAAGACCATAACAGAACAGATTTTTACTGGAGGAGGAAGACAGCAGAAAAGCTACAGTGCAATTTGGAAAGCCTAAATAACCTGTGCACTATCCCTTTCCCCTCAACTAGAGTGTGCTGGCCTCTAAGAGGTGTTGGGCCCTGCTGGAGCAGTCAGTTGTTACTCTTCCTGCCTGAATAAGCCCCTTGTTGGACTAGATGATCTGAAATGCCCCTTCCAACCTAGGCAATTCTAAGCCCCGCTTGGGGTCTGTTGGCTGCCTTAGAGGATTTTGACCAGTAAGAAGGGATGCTGCTTTCTGGAGCCTCTGTAGCTCCCTCTAGAGAGTAAGAGTCATTGTTCTCTACTGGAGGATGAAGGCCCCTGTGAGTTACTGTTGAATAGGAAGTAATACTCTTGCATGGTTCTTTTCTAGCCATTACAGCATACTGGGGCTGCTGCTGGGCTGGGCTGGGTTGGTCCTCAGCCTGCAGTGGTCTTCAGTGGGTTTGAGCTCCTTTGGATGAGGTGGAATAACAAATGGGATCTGCAGAGTCTCTCACAGAAAGGATGCTTCCTAAACAGGTATTTAATTGCTCAGGTTGGCACGTGCCCTTTGGGCAATCAATGTGTTTGGCTTTACAGTGATTGTCTTTATATTTTTATTAACTTTACAGCTCCCTCATTGGTAAAATGTAGCTGATATTAATGGGAAAAGCCACCAGTCTTTGCTGAACATAAATATAAAGTAACCACATTTGTAATCATAGAATTGTCTACGTTGGAAGAGACCTTTCAGATCATCTAGTCCAACCATCAACCTAACACTGACAAAAAAAAAATCACTAAACCATGTCACTAAGCACTATGTTCACCTGTCTTTTAAATACCTCCAGGGATGGTGCCTCAATCCCTTCCCTGGGCAGCCTATTCCAATGCTTAATAACCTTTTCAGTGTAAGAATTTTTCCTAATATTGAATCTGACCCTCCCCTGGCACAAATTGATGTCATTTTCGCTTGTTCCTTGGGAGAAGAGCCCGACCACCCCCCCCCGGCTACACCCTCCTTTCAGGGAGTTGGAGAGAGCGAGAAGGTCTCCCCTCAGCCTCCTTTTCTCCAGGCTCAACATCCCCAGCTCCCTCAGCCTCTCCTCACAAGACTTGTGCTCCAGACCCCTCACCAGCTCTGTCACCCTTCTCTGGACCCACTCCAGCACCTCCATGTCTTTTTTCTATTTAGTTTGGCCTTTGCCCGTCTGCTTTCCTTGTTTTCAATAGTGCTTTCCCCCAGTGGGATTCTGTCTTTCTGGAGCTCTATGGAGAGCTTAATCCTTTCCTTCAAGCCTTAAGCAACCAGCCTCTTCTCCTAAGGCAGTGACTGCAATGGGTTTTTGAACTTAAAAGGGCAAAAACTGTGGGTCAAACATCCATGATGAATCACTACAGTCTTTAGAAAATGAGACATGAGTGGGACCGTTTGGTTTTGGCAAGTTTGTAAAATGAGGCACTTTTTTTCTTTAATCAGAAACCCAGCTGTTACCTTTAATCTGGCTGTTCTGGGATGTTCTGTGCAGCAGTCCCTGCTATCTGAGAACCTGGATTGAGGGGTTTTTTTATAGCAAAAACTCTTCCAACAGCCTACGTCATGAGACAATTTCTCCATTGCCATTGAAATTAGTGTAACAGCAGAATTTCTTCTGAGCATAGTTTTACATTGGGTTGAGGGTATCTTCACCGTATCGCCTTAATTCAGTTTTGTAGTGATAAAGTCAGTCAGGTTTCTTTGTTTTAAGATACATATTTGAATTTGGTTAGGGGGCTTCCAACAACTTTGATAGTACGTTCAGCAGCTTCTAACCCTAGATGAGCTTCTCTGTATGATGAAAATTTACGTGTATGTAAATATCATTTAAGAACCTACAGTTCCCACTCCTACAACAGGCAGCCAGTAGGAAGAAGGTGGTGAGAAACACTGCAGAGATTGTCACCGGCATGTATTTGTAATCAAACAGAATCCATTTTATTGCCAGACCTATGTTTAGTAGTAGCAGGTAAAGTCAAAAGAATACAGATCTGGCTGTTGAAGGCTTCCCAGTAGAAGACGTATGTTGGGATGAGTGCTCCATGCAGTAGACACGGGAAGATCCACGACAGCTAATTTGATCTGAGTACCCTTTTGCCCCACGGTGTGGCAGGATTAATGACAAGGTCAATAAGCCAAACAATTCCTTGTTCTTTTTATTACTAGTGGGAATAATAGGAAGAGATAATTATATGTGGGGCACATATGGACTAGAGAAGATGTGTGTATACACAAACATACACACACAGATGACTTAACAAATGACAGATGACTTAACAAATCTGTGGTAGGCTGGTGTCCAGAGGCTGTGGTCTGTGAGTCCTCCTGGGAGAATATCCCATTCTGAGTCATCAACAAGGCCCTTTGCTCCAGCAGGATTTGTCAGCTCCCTCAGCTGATGTTCCATGTCAGGTCTTGATCATCTGTTTGTGATAACGGGGGCGGAAATGCCAGAAGGAAGAGATGAACCCCTCAGAAGCAAGTTTTCCATTTCTGTATAAATAGCCTTTGCAATAAAGTGAAAGGAAGAGAGAATGCAGCGAGTCTGTTATACAGTATCAGCAAAACTGTTGCTAAACAGAATGTTTTTATGAGCAGTCAGCAGATTGCAGAGGCTCAGATATTAGCCTACTGACCGTAGAACAAATTACAGTCATAATATAAGACTCGGTTCAGTTTCACCATCTCATGCTTGGTTTAATGGCAAATAAAGACCTTCTGTTTTTCAGGTGGTTTGTTGTTTGGGTTTTGGTTGGGTTTTTTTTTTTCAGTGAAGAATGATATTCCCTTTTTCTCGCATTCAGCAGACTGCAACTTCAGTCAAATACAGAGGACTTCACAAAGACCTCATTATCTTCTTCTGATTTATTAGTGTGATTTAGCCTTCGCTCCATACAGATAAGTCCCTTAAATCTTTTTGAAGGCTTTTTTGTTTAGACTCCTCCAGGGCAACAGCTTAGAGAACATAAGGTGTAGCTCACCTAAATTTTGCAATAAATACCCTTTCAGGATTTTTTTTCTTTTGTGCCCAGCATACTTTTTGTGCTCTGTGTGTGTGTGTGTGTGCAAGTGATCGTTATGCCTGAGGCCCAGTGGATTTTCTACTGTCCAATTCATGCCAAAGCAGGTTAGTCAAAAAAATTCCACAGGGCCCAGCAGACTTGGGCCAGGCCCCACACCTTTAACAAAACTCATATGGCTTCCAGGGAAGAGAATAAAGTTATAGTTTGCATTCGCTTACAAAGCCAGGGGAGGAAAGCATACTCTTAGCAGCTACTAAATGGAGTTTATGCCTGAATTGTTTCTGGCTTGAACTGTCAAGGGAGAACACAGCACACTGGCTGCATGTGGATCTATTCATTGTCTGCAATAATCAAGATAGAGAGGATTCTACCCTTTCAGACAAGTGAGTTCCTCTCCAGACAGCTACAGGAGATAAAATATGATCAGGAAAAGAGACATTTTTCATTATCTTCCCCCCCTTTTTCTGTTGTAGCTCTTATTTTAGGGCAACAGCTCTCTCTGATGAAGGGTCTCTGCACCAGTGCTACCAGCTGAGAGATGCTCACGTTGAGCAGAGCTGTCACTGTGCTGTGGTTTCTCTTCTGTTTTAAAATGCTCTGGACTAATGGCATTTGTGGCAAACTAAAAGAAAGTGCAGAATCCTGCCTGCACTAAGTACAGGGTGTCTCAGATGGTGGGGGGCTGAAGCATCTCATATTTATATATATTCCATGCCTTGTCCATGTATATAATTTAATATTAACAGAAATATTTCTTAGCATGATAAAGATGGGTTGCATTGATTAAGTTTTGGCGTTCAGCTTGCTGTTTTCACTTAAAAGACAATCCTAAATGTAAAACATTCAGCTTAATTTTTCTAGTTCATGATCCAGAAGTCCAGGAAAAGTTGTGCAGTAGATGGTTGGGGTTTTTTTGTGATTCCCACACTCTGGTCACACCTCACAAAGCATTGACGTTTAAGCGGTTGGAGAGCATCCATATTCTCTTTGAAGGCTGCATTTAATCTGTAACATCTGGTGTAAATAAGTTAATTCCTTTTAGATGCTGAATTCTTGCTCTTTTGAAATACCTTGCGAATTTTCCAAGGTTGAATTTTTTTCCTTGCTTGTGGCTTATGTTTGACTGCAGTTAATGGATATTGTGTGTTTGGGATAGAAATGCTCTCCTGCTTTACCTGAATGGAGATTACTCCTATGTGTGTGCCTTTTCAGCATGAGGTAGATTATAACTAAACAGCACATTTCCATAAAGAGTCCTATTAACTCTTTTCCTATTTTCCTTTTAAGAAGAAAACCCCAAAGAACACCTACAAAAGTCCTCAAATGGTGGCCAGCGGTTCTCTGGGGCAGTTCTCTGATTTCAGAGCCTGTTCCTTACCTTTCTATGCTCATGGGCTTCACTGCCGGGTTTGTTCAGTGGAACAGAGAACCCAGTGAAACATAAAGAAATGTTTGCACTCCATTAGCAGTTTGCTACACTGGGAAAATTCAGGAAGAAGGCATTGGGGTGGGTTCTCAGCAAGTTAAAGCTGGCAAGGCTTAGATGAAGGGAAAGGTGCTGTGTCTCTGCTCTCATTCAGAGAAGTACTTTTGTGCTTGAAAACTATCTATTTTCCAGTTGCTACAAGTCCGTTAACAGACATTACTTCTCCTGTAGAGAATTTGCTTGCTTTTTGTATGCTAAAGCAAGGAAAGCAGTGTTTGCTTTAGAAAAATTGCTCTAAAGATGAATTATGGCTTATGCACCTCCTTCCAATTTGGATGTTGGAACAAACTCCCAGGCAATATTATCCCTAAATTAAAAGAAACTTAAATTGGCAGGTGTGAATCAGGACTGTATAATTTAATGTTCATTAGAGACTATGCTTTTCACATGAATTTGTATGAAAACAGGTTTGGGAGCCTCAGTTCATATTTATAATCAAGAATGAATTGCAAGTGATACTTGCCTAATTACACAGAAGTCGTATTCACGGTTATCTGGCATAGGCTGTTTGGCTTGGTTAGCTGAAGTGTGTAGAGTAAATTAGCACAGAGCACAAAAACAGTCAGCATTTGGACTCATAATCTATGTTTCTACTTCTGCTGTTAGTTTGACCTGATCCTGTGAGATACTGAGCACACCCAGTCAATGATGATGGGGTGCATAGCAGATGGAAGTACACCATATCAATAGGCTGAGGATTCTGTATTGGTTTTGTCTCGGTGTTATTGAGGACAGCTTTCAGCTGTCTTGACAACTTCTTGCACCTCGGATGCATCAAGTGGTGCTGAATGGTAGTGATGAGTCAGGGTTCTTCTGCCTCCAGCAATAGTATCTGTGCAAAGCTGAATGAAAATGAAATGAAAAAGTACCAGCTATACGTGTGTTGAAGGTGATATTTTTAAAGTAAAAGAAGACAATTAAAATCCTTTTGGGTGACGTATTTTCCTCAGTCACTTTGAAACTTTCTATTAGAAGACTTTTAAAGATCCACTTCTTTCTGTTGCCTTTTTGGTTTTAAATTTGTTTTTCAAGTTAGCACTAAGATCTGGAGATCTATATCTTGATCTATGTCATCCACTATCCTGAGGATGAAACTGCAGCCTTCAGCTGCCTATCAGGTACTCCTACCTGAAACTCAAACTGAGAATCTCTTTTTCCAGCTAGTTCAATTTTTATTTATTATGAAGGCAGTGGGTATTAATTTGAACCTAGAAGACAGCTGATTTTTGAGATTAGTTCCTTTACCTAATGGTCTCTCAGCAACATCATGACATTTCTTTTTATCTTTTAGAAGGGCGTCTGTGGTAAATAGCTATTGCTTTCAAAAATGATCATGCGTTTAAAAGCAAATAACCTCCTCTGGTGGGTTGGCCCCAGCCAGCAGCCCAGCACCCGCATGGCCGCTCGCTCACTCCCCCTCGTATTGCCTCAGGTTACGCTCGATGGTGATGATGTTAAGGTCAGGACATTGTGGTTTCTTTCTGCCATTCCTTGTTCCTTACTCTTTTCATTCTCTGTTCCTTCCTTCGTACTTCAGTGTGGGTTGTCCCTGGGCTGAAGTCCCTTTGAGGGTGTCAGTAGCTCCGCCATGGAATGCCTCCTACTGCTCTGGCCTTGGAGGTCCATTTTTGTTTGGTTTTCTTGGCATTTAATGCCCTCCCTTACACATGCTTTCCTTGAGGCACCACCACGTTGGCTGCAGGGCTCAGCCATGCCCTGTGGTGGGTTGGTTGGAGCCAGTTGGAACCGGCCATGTCCAGCTTGGAACAGCCTCGGCCTCATCCTCACAGAGGCTGACCCACAGGCCCTGCGGCCAGCACCTCGCCATTTTATTCCCAGTGCATTTCTCGGGTTTTAGATCCCATTTATTGAATCCCAAGGTCTCTTCTACAGATATATTTGTTTATATAGGAATGTGTACAAACCAAATTTGTCACTCCAGTAGGGGACGTTAATTTAGTCATAACTGGTATCCTTTTATTTAGACCCTGTTCAGGACTTCTAGACCTACCCTCCCGCTGAGAGATCAAAAGCAGTTGTTATCTTTCTTAACCCTTGTGGAGTATAAATTTCTTCAGAAGTGGGAAGAAGTGGAGGTCAAAAGGACTGGAGTTGAGTTCTCAGTTTGCCTTCCTCAGCGGAGGGACATCTCCAGCCCCTGGTGAGACTCGTCTGCACTTTGCCAGGAAGCGAAGACCAAGGTTAAGGTACGGTGCAGATCTTCTGCCTTTAAGCGCTGTCAGTAAGTGCCAGAGGTTGGTGTATATACTGTGTTTTCAGCAGCTGGAGGAATATATTTGAAAGGGCTATGGCTGCAAACAAAAGTTAAGATCAACCCTTTCAAATATGGCCATTGCATGCCCATGTCCTCACAGCAGCGTTCCATACCTGTTCCACATATGTGGAAGGGAGCAGTGCTTATTAAATAAAACCACTTCTTTGTTTTTACCAGTCTTGTTCTATAGCAGAAGTTGTAGATTTTTTGTGCCTGGGTTTGTAAATGTTGGAGTAGAGGTTTATCTGCACTAAATTCTGTAAAGTTAGAGCCAGAGAACAGTCCCAACCAAGACTCCTGGATTCAGATGTCTTTACGCTGAGGAGTTTTAAATCCAGATGTCTACCTGATTTGTAGCAGTAATAAATCTAAAAACTTATAATAGCATTTGATTCGTTCAAAACCAAAGTTTAGTTAGGGTTGAACCACAAGATAGTAAGACATCACTAGAACTTATATGAAAGTGGGAAGCAAAGGAAAAGAGTAACTGAACCACAGACTTTTCTATTGCTATGACATAGCAATGTAGGATTGCTATGACAGGCTTGAGCTGGTGTTAAGAATACAACAAGAATGTAAAGCCAACTCAGGGTCTTATTACTACCTGAAATTCAAATTAACTTAATGGAATAGTAAACATTACTTTAGAAAATTAACTTGTCAAGTGAAAAGATTTGTAAAAACATCCTTCAGTGCCCAGGTTACTGCAGTGGAAGGTCCTTTCCTGGGTAAGTTTGGTTTGGTTCACAGTAAATACAACTTAATCAGCATGCTAAAGTATAGCTTCTTAGATTTGGGTTTACTTTGTACTCGAACCTTTTCATGAAATGAGGAAAGGGGGAGCAGGAGGAGGGATCTATTACCAAGGATTTTGAAGGTCATTCCAACACAAAATCTGCATGGTTTTGCATCACCTACAGAATCTGAGTATCTTCCAGAACTTGAAGTTGGTTTTTTTTTATTTTAACTCATTTCCCACATTGTATGAGATTAATGCCTTTGTGTGCTTTCAGATCTTCTTTTATATCCTTCTATTTTAGTGTGAGTGTGCAGTAAATGTAAGCCCGTTAGAAGTCACTTTTAGGTGCGAAACAGAGACTGGCTTCCTGTCTAAGGTGGAAGTCTTGTCTCCAGCCCTGGCAACTGTTTTCTGCAGAGCAGAAAATACCACATCATATCACAGCAAAGGTGACAACAGTGATCCTGGGTTTGGACACATAGGTAATTTCTTAATCAGGTAACTTAAGCCACTCTCTTGAAGTCCTTTGCATATTAGGACCTGAATTTAAACCGAACCTTGATTCCTGTTGTGGAGCTACTGTGGAGAGAAGAACCCTGGGAAATTGCATCCATACTGACCTGAGCTTTCCAGGTGACTTGGTTCATTTCTGCTCTAAATCTTTCAAAAGATGTTTCTTCAGTAAACTAACAAAGTGTGTTTCTGGAGTTAGAAACAATAGAAACAATCCCCAGCATCGCCATGCTCTTATATACCACATTGAACATTATTTTTTTAGGAAGGTTCAGAAAAATAGAGTTTTTCTTTTCCTGCTTGTCCTGCAATATATTTGTGTAACTGGTCCTGACTTTTTTTGGTAAATGTGGCTGGAATGAAGATCCTCCTCTTCTTTCACCTACCCTACCAAAAGAGAACTATCCAAAGCCACACGAGCTCACCAAGTGTCCTTGATTCTCAACTCAGTCATTCAAAAAGCAGCTGTATGCCGTTTGTCTAGCAAGGTCACCAAATTCATTTGGTACCATTGTCATAGCTTTTATGACTGTCCTTGAAAACTGCAGGCCTGTTCCTGTCAGTTTTATATCCATTTGAAAGAAAAGAGCTGCCAACTGAAAAAGTTTTTGTCCACATGAATATATTGGCACATGAATATATCAGGAGAGAACACTGCCCTGATTTTTCTCTTGAGCAAGAGACCAACATGTGCTACAGCTTCTGAGAAGCCAGTATCACCTGAGGCTTCATCAGCCAGATGCATCTGCAGTCAGAGAGTCAAATTTCCCACTTGTGAAAATGGGCAAGGGTTTGTTTAACTCAGTAGAGAAATATCCAGTTTCACCGTTTGATGATCTGATTCTGAGGATCTGACAGAATCAGCATCTCACTTCACTTAAATACTCGTTGTATCACTTAGACACATATCTAGCCTTCCTTCCCTTTGATGGTTAGCCTTTTCCATTAAAGACAAATGCAAGTAATTTATTTCAGTAATTTTATTTTATCCATTTTTTTTTTCCTGGAATTAGTTCCAGAAAAAATGCAAGAAAGACATTTATAAGCAAGTCCTTAAAAAACCGGCACTCCATCAACCAAATTAAGTGCATAAGCAAATGCAAAGTCCATAAATTACATTTAAATGATGTCTCATAGCGAGAAACTGAACTATCATCCTTGATAAATCCAAGTTTTGGTCATTCATTGTTTTAGAAATAATAAATGGAGTAAAAATGAGAGATAATGAAAGGTTTAACAATATTTTTCCTGACAGCTGAAACAAAACCTCAGAGAATCTGGAGAAATAACGTGCCTAGCCCTGAAAAGGGAAATAGGAAACTATCCAAATGCAGACATTTTTCAATAAACTGTGGCACTACTGTTTGTCATCTGAAAGGAATAATCCAGTGCTTGCTCTTTTGGCATGTACTTTTCCTGGCATGCTCTGTATATCGGTATCAGGAGTTTTCACAGAGGTATGTATGTGCAAAACCTGAGCTGTGGGATGTTGCTATTACTTCTGGAGAAGACCATTAATATCCTTAAATGTAGGTGAATGAACTGATTATGGAGGAATTTCTAACACAGCCGGCAGAACTTCTTGTTGAAGTTACTGTCCCTTTATAGCTATGGGTGCTGTAGTCAGCTCTTCCATAAGAGGGATAAATAGACCTGATTTTATTTAACTTACTTGCAGCTGAAAGACAACATATATTCTTTTTTTTCTTTTTTTTAAATCCCTCTGATGCTTTTTTCACTGCAGTAGTTGAACATGGTAAAAATATTAATCAATTAATCTTCATAAAAATTCTGTGAAGTGGGAAATCTGAATGCTTAGCTTTGAGCAAGAGAGCAAACCATTGAAACCTTAAGTGTTCTGCTCAAAATCACAAACACTGTGGCAAAATCTGAAATCGAGTCCTGGGTTAATTGATAGTGCTCAGGCCCCACTGCCCTCTCTTAGAGAGGAGACATAGAAAAGGTGTGTGAACTTGCTGGATATTCACAATGAGTCGTGGCCCCAAGTTGCCAAGTTCACGTGCCACATCCAGGTTTGAGTCTTCTGCCTTCCAGCGTGAAGAAGGAATGAACTGGGATCTGTATGAATGGAAATTATTTCAGTGTAGAACTATCTGTTGCTCTGCTGGACTGTAAATGGCAATTAGTTTCCTTCGGTGCCCTGCTGACAAGTAAAAGCATACATAAGTAGAGAAGATTATTGCAAGTATAAAAGAGCAACTGCAGAGAGATTATTCATTACACCCTGCCACAGCTCAATCACAGAATTAATTCGTTTCTGAAGCTGAACAAAGGTTTTGAATTTTGATCCAAAGCATCACGCTAGTGACTACTGACATGGGGAACAACTGCTGCCTCTGTGGGAGAGAACATTGCTTGAACAAAAAGCTGACTTCAGACTGATGGGAGCTTTTTTGCCATTTTTGATGGGGTTCATTAACAAGGTAGCCAGGCGAGGGAATCCCACGTGCCTTTGTCAGTTTGCTTGTATCCTCTAGCTATCAAAACTTGAAAGAAAACGATACAATGGCTTTTGTGCAGTATTATGTGCAGACCCATTTATCCTAGGGAGCTTCTCCAATATTGACATCCTGGGTTGTGATCTTCGTCAAGACATATTGTGAGTTATTACCATAATGTCCATGGACTTTGAAATACTTAAAGGATTTGAATGGAAATACATTGATATCAAAGCTTCTTTTAAGCCTAGTTTCCACAAGAATCGGGTATAGCTGGCTGCATGTTGTAAAACCAGCAGAGGAATATTATATTGTTGTCAAAAGTAGCAAACTTTTACAGGTTTTTGGGAATCAAATGATTTCCTTACACCCACACATGATCAAATTAGCTTATAAAATTAATTTTAAAATAATATCACAATGATAATTCCCAGTGGAAAAAAGAGCGTATCGGAGTGAGAGAAATGGAGACTGGGAAAATAACTGGGGAGGAATTAGAATAGAAAACTTTTTGCAACATCTTCTGTGGGTATCCAGTGAAATCCCCTGGCCAGCATGGAGCTGCTATTGTACTGAAAAATTCACTTTCTTGGACTTCTTGAATTGGAGAGGTCAACTCTGTTGAGGACAAACTTCGACATGTTTCCCGGGAAAAGAAGTCAAAGGTGGAGAGAAATGTTCTGTTTGTAGATAGAAGATTGGCAACCTTCTGTGTGAGTGGCCTTTAGAGATCATCTTGGTTTGGGCACTGGGAGCTCTGGATTAGTTGTGAGGATGTTGTGCAGGGTGCATATAGAGTAACTCACCATGGAACGAACTTTGGATGCAGATTCCCTGTTTTGGCCCAATAAGGAAAAATGTTCCACATTGAAAGCATGAAGGTTGTCTTGATGTATACAGGAAGAGAGGTCATTTTGTGGCCTCCAACAACAAGGGCTTCATCATGCCCTAAAATGACATTAGAAAATGTGGTGTTTTGGAGAATGGATGAGTTGATTCTATAAGATTTGAGGCAGAGGTGTGGCGAGAGGAGACACAAATGGAGAAATTGTAGTTCTGTGGCAAACGTTCTCCTGACAGAGACAAGACTTCACCTGGCCCACCCAGACCTGCTTCATCCAACAGGGCCATGGAAAGCATCCCATGCTGACAAGAGAAATTGCCTTCTATAGAACATGTCCCCTTTGTGTAGTGGCCTGTGAGATATCCTATAACCTCAGGCTGCATCACACAGAGGACTGCAATTCACAAACCCTCTACTGGGTTAGTGTAAATATATGCCACATGCCAACTGGGAGAGGGATGGAGTGGCAGAGACAAAATAGTTACAACTTTTAAGGACTACGAGCACTAAAAGCAACTACTTGCAAACTGATGGGAGCTAAGACAGTCATGAAAAAAAGAAAGAACAACTGAATTAGATGGAAATGTCAGGGCAAAAAAGGGAAAAGATTTCAGGAGAAACCTACAAGAATTGATAAATATGTCAGAAGGACACACTGCTTTTCATTAGAAATAAATATGTTCCGGAGTAAAGCTAAAGTGGCACTTTTAATTCTTTTTAGGGCATTTGAAAATTCCATGTGATGTTACCTATGGGAAGCAGCAACCTTTTTTTTTTTTCTTTTTTTTTTCTTCATATTTCCTACAGGCTAGACAGAAGAGACACAGTGATGTCTTGTGGAGATGCTACCTAATGCTTATCCTGACTAGATTCAAAACAAGCCATCCAAGATTAAATGAAAAGACAGCTTGTCACTGGAAATTTTAAGTGGCCACATGTGTAACTACCTGATGGGAGGAGATAAGTATGCCCTGGGCTTCTGTACAATGCATGGCCAAGAGTGACCCTTAGTGTCATGGCAAGCAAACTTTTAGGTTGTGATTGCTATGGTGATCCAGCATTTTAACAGTAATTCAAGGAGTAACCAGCTCAAGACCCATATCTGGGAATACAAACAGGCAAGAACCCAACATGATAGCTTGTTGTTTTTTTCCCCATTTTATCAGCCTCTGGAGACTGAAGTCCTGAAAGTGCCGTTGCTCAAACTGGCAGATGAGGGGGCTAATGGCTTTCAGCCATGGTAGCTAGTGGGATCCAAACGAGCAGATGATGATGGTATGGTGATGGTTTCCAGCCCTGTGAAGGAAAACTCCTACTGATTTAGAAGTTCTCCTTGATGAACACCACATGTCTATACTGAACTTTCTCTTCTATTTATCTTAAATTTCCTATGAAAGCCATTTCTACGTGAAGGGATAAAGAAGCTACGTGCTTAAAAAGAAAATCAAACTGCAGTGCTTAGAAGAATGTTTATTCAACTGTGAAGTCCACTGTTGAAATAGGGACTGACAGAGGTTAGCTATATTTTATCACTACCCTCATGAATGCCGGGACTGGAAATGCTCAGAAGCAGCTGATGCCAACAGTAATCTCAGCCATCAGCCCTCAGTTGAACATGTCCTGAGAAGATTTATTCTTGCTTTTTTTTTTTTTTCATTATGCTTATTCCAGCCTTCCCACAGCAGACCTTATGAAAAATGTTCCAAATTTCACTGACAATTCCAAGTAACTCACTGAGAATGGAACAAAGCGCACAAAGAACTTGATTCAAGGAGGAGAGCACCTGAAATAGGATTTAAGAGAGATGTAGGTGCTTACCTTTAAAACTGCAATCCCAAGACCTTCTCTCAGCTGCAGTCTAATTCTGAGTGTGCTTAAAATGTGAGGGCACCCTAGTCTTTTACTTTCTGAGCAGCCAAAATTTGCTGCAAGCCAATCTGCTCTGTCCAGAACAAACTTTTTTTGTGTTAATGGTAACACCTGGTAACCGTCCCATGCCCAAAACCTAAGAGGATGCCTGTCACGAGCAGCCTTCCTCTGCCTGGTTTGCTTGAAGGTGTTAATGCAGTAAGTAATAGGAAAACAGGGCACCTGGTCCGGGATGGTCTCACGCACACCATTCAGCAGCCATGGCTGTTGTTCTCATGCTGGCACTGTCCCCTTTAATGCAGCAGTCCAGAGAGCACGTTGCTTGACCTGCTTGTGGGATATTTTGTCTGATGAGTGTGAGAATGGCAAGGCAAATCTATTTCAGGACAGGAGCAATCTTACCCTCTCGTACTGAGAGTGTCACCTTACTTACGTCGTTTTTAGTGTGCGGGCTGTAAAATATATATATATAGCTGATGTCTGCTCCATTGAGGTGCTGGACCGTGTCCAGAGAAGGGCAAGGAAGCTGGTGAGGAGTGTGGACAATAAGTCTTGTGAGGAGCATCTGAGGGAGCTGGGGGTGTTCAGCCTAGAGAAAGGAGGCTGAGGGGAGACCTCACTCTCCACAACCATCTGAAAAGGAGGGTGTAGCCGGGGGGGTCGGTCTCTTCTCCCAAGTCACAGGTGATAAGACAAGGGGAAATGGCCTCAAGTTGTGCCAGGGGAGGTTCAGATTGGATATTAGGAAAAATTTTTACACTGAAAGGATTATTAAGCATTGGAATGGGCTGCCCAGGGAAGGGGTTGAGGCACCATCCCTGAAGGTATTTAAAAGACAGGTTGACATAGCGCTTAGTGACATGGTTTAGTGATGGTTATTTATCAGAGTTAAATTGATGGTTGGACCAGATGATCTTTAAGGTTCCTTCCAAGCTAGACAATTCTATGATTTTATGATCTATAATTTCCCCAGAATAGGATTAACGAAACAGCACACTAGCCCACAAGTGTCTCCTGGCTTGCTTGTACAGTGCAGATCACGGTGAGGAAAATATCCAGGAATGGTTCTTGACAGTCAGAAGTTATCTTTCAGTTTTACAACTCTCACTGACCAGTCTCTGGCATCTTAACATGAACACGCACATCCTCATTTGACTAAAAATCTTGAGAAAAGAAGAAAGGCTTAAAGATTCACCACAGGTCAATGCCATGTTCAGCTGAACAGTCTGTTTATATTCTCATCACACAGTGTTCTGTCTCTGAAAAGGGAACAGACATGAAACCATCTGATTGATTAATGGGATGCAGTTGCACACAGTGTCGTTATAAATATGTACAGTGAACTACTCACAAACAACGTAATATCCAGGCATTTTTTGTTAAAGGAATTTACAAATAACTTCTGCTAAAATGGTTTATTTCATAACTTCTTTGTGAAAGATTTGCAAGTGAAATAGTGATTTATTGCAATTACTTAACTTGCTTTCTAATATATTTCTGTGTGTATGCATGGAAAGCGCACAGGATTTTATGAAGGAAATTCAATGGTTTATTTGTTTCTATACAAATGAAAGCCCTGTGTAAGTTTTGGAGGTAGGAAAAAAAAAAGAGCAGAGCTTTTATGTTCTCCAGAAGTGTCTGGAGGCATCTGACTTACTGCACCTTGTAAGCACTTATAGGGGAGTTTGGGGATATTTTTTCCCACCAGGGAAAGCTGAATGGGACTGCTGTGGAGCACTGCTTCAGCAATATGCAGGGGAGTGATGTTCACTGCAGCTGGGTGAGAGGTGCTCTTTCTGCCTGAGAATTAAAGGCTGCTTCCTTCTCCACAACTCTGGGCACCCTTCTGCCCTGGAGCATGAGCTTTGATGCAGAAACTATGACAGTCTGTTTCATAGCAGTGCAGAGAACGAGTTGCAGAGGCATTTACAACAGCCAAAATAATTCAGTTGTGACCTCTTCATGTTCCCATAAAACTGTTTTTCCCTCGGCATCAGGAGATGAGTCAGCAGTAGTGATAACAAGAGTTAGAGAAAGACTGGAAAAAAAGAGTGTCCCAAGTACTTTGGCAGTGAAAAATTAAGCTTCAAAGTGATTTCTTCATGGAACATTTTTTCTCTCTAGGACACCAAATCGACTGGCTATTAAAGAAAGAAGAAAAAGAGTGAGAGAGGGAGAAAAGGACTTGGATGATGTTTCTCAGCGTCTGCCAATATCTATCTGCTTTTGGAAAAGTTGCGTAACACAACCTGCCAAGAGAGCCCTGTTTGAACAGAGGTTAGTAATCCTTTCTGTTTGGTGGTATGTTTGTGGTTTTGCAGAACTGACCCACAGGGCCTCATTTTCAACTGGTGTAACAGGCTGTATTGTTCGTTAAGTCTGTAAAGATCAGGAAATTCTCCTTTGGATGCAGCTTAACAGACCGCATAAACTACCATCAGGTTGCTATCAGGTCTATCATTCTTCCCGTAGGACAAGATGGGTGATGGGAAACCTTGAGTGTCCCCTTCCTTGAAGAGCAGTCTTTGCATCCAGTCATCAAGCATACAGGAAGAAAGTCAGGGATATTGCGATATGAGGTGTTACGATTTAAACAAGGGCTGTTGCAAAGATTTTTTTTTGAATTTGCAGTGTTTTCACTGTAATTTGTTCTGATTTTTAAATCTGCTCTGCATGATAAATTAAAAACAGTGTTGCAAAAGTTTTTTCAATACAGATAAGATTTAGTAATTCAAATTTTCTAGTGGAGGAAAATAACTTTTAATGTTTAGCTGCTTTTGGTTTTTTTGTCTGCTTCCTGAGGTTTAGGCGCTATCTACCATCCAAAGCTACTGCCTTGACAGCTGCATCCATGTAATAGACTCACCAGGGCCCCCTTGCAGAGATGTATAGAATCATAGAATGGTTTGGGTTGGAAGGGACCTCAAAGATCACCGTGTTCCAGCCCCCCTGCCCTGGGCAGGGACACCTCCCACCAGACCAGGTTGCTCAAAGCCCCATCCAGCCTGGCCTTGAACCCCTCCAGGGATGGGGCAGCCACAGCTTCTCTGGGCCACCTGGGCCAGTGTCTCACCGCCCTCAGAGTAAAGAATTTCTTCCTAATATCTAATCTGAATCTCCCCTCTTGCAGTTTAAAACCATTCCCCCTTGTCCTATGTGCCTGTTATGCCTGATCCTACCACACCTCTGACAAAAATGTCCTCTCAGCTTGGGGATTCTGTTGGCTGGGATCCTCCCAGATCCCTCTGGTGCAGAACTTTCCTGTGGTGGTGCTCTATGTAGTTGAGCTGAAGGAGGCTCTGTGGTACCTGGCTGCAGAAATGTAGCTGCCCAGGGGAATTTTTGGGGATAAACAGAGAAAAGAAGGGGCTTTGGGCATGCTTGAATGTGGGAAGCAGCTGAACTGTGGTGTTGAGAATCTTAGCTGTCTAAATCTCTTTGCAGATTCCGCCCTTGTGATTTTAAGTAGGGCACTGTCTGTGAAACTCATATCTGGCTGTTCAACAGTTAACTTGTGTGCTTGGGGTATTTGAAAGGTTTAATGAAAATTGCCTATTTTAACCAGTCTGCAGAAAGTGTTTGTTGCTGTGACTCTAAAATGATGTTTATTGTAGTAATGAGTCTAAAAGAAGAAATGCGTTTCATAAGGTGTTTCCCAGGAACTTTGCCCTCAATATTTGCTTCTTGAAACTAGTAAGTGAAAAAAAACAAACATTGCCATTCTGTTTTATTGTTCAGTCGGGCACTGACCTGTGCACTCTGTTTGAGAATCTGACTCTGCACACCAGCAAAATCTCTGTCTTGATCCACTTCTCCTCATAGTCATGAAGACGCCTATCAAATTAGCTGGGATTTGGATGAAACCTGCTGAGAGAACTATAAAATTCCAGCTTTCTTCAACCTGGAGCTGTGAGAAACATTCACCACAAACCCCAAAACTTTTCAAGTGAGCTTAGGTTGAATATCAGACACAGGGAGGGATTTACTGTTGGGTGGAAGTCATGTAAAACTCTACTTTTGACAAACTTTTGACCTGAAACCTGACAATACTCAGATATTTTGACTGAAGTTACTTTGAGGCTACAAAGCCAAAAGTTAAAGAAAAACCTCAGAAACTGCGAAGGTGGCATGAGGAGCTCAAATTTAACATAAACCTGCATCAACTTTCATGTGGGATTGAGCGAGGTGCTGCTTAGCCTCTCTCCTTCCAAGAAAACAAGAGGGATATTATTAAAGCATTGCAATCTACTGCAAGCATGAACACAGACTACTATACTGTCGAGCCTGAAAATAATCAAGTCAGTTATGTATTCTCAGAAAAAAAACAACTAAGGGGATAGGAGCGTTACTGGTGCTTTTCCCAAAGACTTGCTCAAAGGCGTTGTTTGGAATCCCAGCTGAGATAGAGCTTTTCCAGGTATCTACCCCAAGTTGTTCCTTGCTTGGGGTTGCCTTACAAGTGTCAGGCCATTTCAAACTTTGGTGATGAATAACAACTTGGAAATAACCTTGCGCAGTGTATTTGTGTTGTCCCCTATTTTAAAAAGAAATTATTTTTTCTCCTCTTGCATTGCGTTAGGAATGCCTACAAAAGATCAATACTCAGCAGCAAGGAGAAATAACAGCAGGTTTTCCTTAGTTGTTATGCCCAGACTGAATTCAATGGAAAACCATTATCAGATGGAGAAGAGGCTGTGTTGCATTTGCAGGTAAGAATATATCTTGGGAGAAAAGAGATTTTCTCCAAAAATTGTTGTTGCAGAGGATCAGACAAAATTTCCAGCTCTCTGAATAGTTCAGGTTCTGAGAGCTGCGGTTCCAACAGCCTCCAGGAAAGGAGTCCATTGTGCACATGTATGTGAATTCTCTCAC
This sequence comes from Arenaria interpres, assembly GCA_013399435.1. Taxonomy (NCBI): domain Eukaryota; kingdom Metazoa; phylum Chordata; class Aves; order Charadriiformes; family Scolopacidae; genus Arenaria; species Arenaria interpres. The sequence goes on from VXAK01025867.1 coordinate 64,934, forward strand.
ATGAAGGGAAGAAAATAAAAGCAGAGAAACTTTTTGAGTTGCTGAATCCTAACACTTTTGTCAGCATGGAGTTTTCCGTCTGGAAAGAAAGAACATCTTATTCTCTCCCTCGCTGCTTCTTGCTGCTTATATTGCCTCCCTAATTGGAATCTGCAGTATAGATGTGCAAAAAAGGATATTCTTTGAGCATACCTCAAGGGTGAGCTGTCTTACCAAGGAAACGATTTCACCCTGTGTGTTATGAGAAGAGCCTGGCTCAACAGAATGCCTGTTTCATTGCTGAGCAGAGCAAAAGATGGCAGGGCGAAACGATTCTGGCAACTGAAACTGCAATACATTAATATTCATATTATCTGTGTGCAGCTTTTTGTAGTCTGCTACAGAATTATTTGCCTTTGATTTGGATAGCTGAAGTCCCAGCATTCTGCTTTTTATCACTGCTTCAGCTTAAACCATACATGAATCGCTGAAGAAATAAGACATAAAATTCCAGATGAGATTTGTTGCTTGTTGCAGAGTGGGCTGTGCTTTCGAACAGTTCCCGTCATACACCTTGCATTTTGCACTCATAAACTGACAAACCGGAATGCACAAATGGAATTAGCAGTTTTCACAGGCAGGTCTGACAGCTTAACAGTGCTCCCTGCAGGAGGACCATGCAGCGTGGCCCATCCGAAGACCTACCCCTGCTGAACACCCCCACCCCTGGAGGGGTTCAAGGCCAGGTTGGATGGAGCTTTGAGCAACCTGGTCTGGTGGGAGGTGTCCCTGCCCAGGGCAGGGGCTTGGGACTGGATGAGCTTGAAGGTCCCTTCCAACCCAAACCATTCTATGATTCTATGATTCTATGTAGGTGGCACCTGCAACATAAATGGTTGCATTAAATCATGGAGACTCTCCCAGGAGACTAAGAAATGGTTAAGCCTGTTTCACTGCCAGGAATGCCACAGCTGTACCAAAGCCAAATAACAATTTCAAATGGGACACAGCTTTAATTAGTATGATGGCCTTAATCCATCCAATTTTAATGTTAGCAATATCCTGGCTAAAGCCAGTGGAGTTATTCAGGTGTTTAAAATTAAGCATATGCCTATTTTCTATGTGGTATTTTGGAAGGCTGTAAATATAACTGCACCAAGCTCCAGATGCCCTGTTTTCATTGCTGACATTGTTTGGAAGTTGAGAGTAATATTCGTCATCAAAGACAAACAAATGGAGGATGACTCAGTCTCATCTTCACTCAGAGGGGAAGAATCCAAAGGGAATTGGATTTCCCTGTTTAGAGAAATCCACGCAAAAGGAAAGGAATTCACATTTGTCTGAAACAGTGATATGTAATCTTGTTAAAAATTGTTTTTCTGTAGTTATTCAAAATTAGGTCTGAGGTTTTTAGGTCAAACGCAGCTGATTTCTCTCTCAGAGAAAAGCTGAAGGAAAAGCTTGATATCATGGTGAACTTTTGCTTCCTGAAGAAACACAAAATGATTCCAGTTGCACATGTGTTCCTTCTCAAATTGATGAAAAGTACTTTTCAGATACCAGCAGCACATCAACCACAACTTTCTGCTCCTTGAGCCAAGAGTGAAAGATATGTTCCTTGAAAAGTCCACAGTGCAGATAAAATAACTTTTTTTTATTAGCCCCACCCCTCCATCAAAACCACTGCTGTAGAACTGACAGCTTATTTTCCTTATGTGCTTGGTGTCTTAGTTCTTATTACAGATAGTGAAATACATGGAAAAACAACACACTGAGTGAAATGATTAAAGAAAATTGGAAGATCTCATCAAATACTCTCCTGGGTAAGTGCAAGCTGAAAGGTTCAAGTACTGAGTTCATCAGAGTGTCTCAGAAATATCCTTCATTATTTTTTATTAACTAAATATCTCACCTTCCCTGGTTAAAACCCTGTTCATTTTGCTGAGTAAATGCATGAACAAAGCTTGATGGATGGTGACAAATTAGCCATAAAGAACCTCATAAATAGCAAAGGGCCATTACTCTGGCACAGTTTGAGCTTCACTTTCAGCACAGTGAGCAGGAGAATTAGCTGTAATTAATATCAAAGACCTTCTCATCATTCTCAACTAAGTATTAGAAGGTGCAGAGCTCTGAACTGTTTTCATGAGACTAAAACACCACCTTTTCTATGATGCGCCAGCAGCAAATTTTTATAGTTGTGGGATGGGATGCACTGATCCTCTCCTGTGTTGGTCACAGAATTTCCCTGAGCACTGAAAGCAGCACCGATGTTAGTTCTCAGCCCAAGAATTGCCACGGGGTTTCCCCAGGAGGGAAAAGTAGTGGGGCTCAGCTGGACTGAGGGCTGGAATACTGAAGGGATTAAGAGAAGTACGGGGATGATCCCCAAGAACTTCTGGGAAGGAGGGTGATACTCTGAAGGAAAACTTTTGAGTCACGTTTGCTGAACTGCACAGCTGTCTGTAGTGGAAGGACAACTTATCCCGGGGAAGGATGAGATTTAACTGCAGAAAATTTGCTTGGGAAACCTGTTCACACCAGGGGGCCGGCAGATTGAACACAGCGCCCACTTCAGTCATGTAAACCCTCACGTCGGGCTCCTGTTTCCAGTGCAAAAATTGAAACAGAGACATTCATCATAAACAGCACATAAAGAAAGGCTATTCAAAGAAAAGTTAAGCAATGCAATATTCAAATAAAATCTAAGTAAAACATACTTTGGTTAAGTAACATATTTGAAATATATTGAACTCTTATTTGTGATTTTCCTCAGGGCAGTATTAGTGCAATAACAAAACAGACGAAGCTGAGTGCTTGATTTTAAAAGGTTGGGACTTCAAGGCCTGATTTACTGTCCAGCGAGGCTCCGCAGGCTGGTCTTCCCAGGCGCTGCAGTTCCTGGGTTTGGAACGCCGAAGCGAGAGCCCTGGAGCGCAAGGCAGTCCAACTGCGGCTGAACATAAGGTCACAACCAGGAACATATGAGATGTATAAATCTTTGTTGGGCAGGGCTGCAAAACATTAGGTAATGGGACCAGTGAAAAAAAAGAACGTTTTCTGAATCGTACTCCAGAACGCTCACCAGAACAGGAGTTCAGGCCTCTTGCAAGGGGCAAATGTTACGTTTCTGGTGCTGATAGGAAAAAAATGAAAGAAGAGTCTAGCAAGAGGGGTTTTTTTCTGCATTGTGCACATCTATTGTGTTTCAGTCTGTAAGAGCTCATGGCAGTTTCCAAAGTTCAGGCTGGATGCACAGTGCCAAGACAATCCTTTGCAGTTCTTTTCCAGCTTCCATCGCCATATCTGTCTTCTGACCTTTTCTCACCTTCTTTCCCACCTACAAATAGAGAAACCAAGCTGAGAAAAAACAGAAAAAGAACATCCCCCCCCGCCAAACCTTCTATTTCTGGGGAAATGTTTCAGTACTTGTTTCATCCCTGAACTGGGGTGGAAGGCTGAAATATCTCTTCTCCCTCTCTCCAGGGGAAAAAACCAAAAGTTGTGAAAACTTTTTGCTCAGAATGAATGAAACACTTTGTTGTGAATCATTTTGGAATTCATTTTTCTGTTGAATTGGGCTGTGCCCAGGGGAGATGTTAACGCAGCTGGGGGGCTTGCTGAGTGAAACCTGAGTTGTCCATCTATTCAGGTCGGATATCCAAGAGCCTGTGGGCTACAAGTTTGGGGTCCTTCCTCAATTCATTTATTGAGACATAAACCACGAGCTATTTCTTCTCTTGTTGGCAAAGACTGATCTCCAGTCTGTAAAGAAGAAGGTGGTGAGACATTGAAGACAAGGCAAGGATGTCAGAGTAAATCCATCCTGCAAACTGGATCCAGACCTTAGGTTCCCAGTTGATCCATTTTAATGGTCTGTATTGTGACTACTGCTCTGTCTAGGATAGGGACTCCTCCAGAAAGACTCCAGCTGCTCTGCTGAGAGGTCTGTCTGTGGCCACTTGTGGGATGCTTTGGCCCCTGCATGGTCCTGCTTATGTCTGTTGCTGGGCCACCTTGTCCCAGAGGTCTGCCCTGTATCCGAGCAACCCTGTTAGTCCTACCTCTGTCTCTACATCAAGTGTGGCCTCTTCTGCTCTGGGCAAATCCCAGAAATGCTCAGAATTAGATCATAAACTTTTCAGGTCGGGACTGACTGGGTTCTTTTTTCCTCTCTTTTCCAAACACTGCCATGAGGGAAGTGCAGTACAATACAGATGAGAGAAAAAACCGAGAGACAATAGACCTGTACAGGGTGTTCAAAACTTATGAATAAACTGTTGCTGAGAAAAACACATTTCAAAGAGGAATCTGAAGGAGAAGAAAGCAGGTATTCAGTCAACCACAGCTGAGGCATTCTTCCAGTCTAGTGGGCTGTCTAATGGTCTGTTGTCAGAGAGGTAGGGATGTGAAACAGGTACGAACACATTTTTCTGCACTTATTACTGCAAAGAGAATAAGTAAGTTGTGCATTAAAATGAGATTCCTTTAATGAAACTGAATGTTGCTGAAATTGAGATGGTGCAGTTTGCACGGAGTGGAATTGCACTTCAGGTATGAAGTTCTCCTTTTTCTATTTCTATGACTACAAGATGTCATCTGGTGGATTCAGTCGAGTCTCTAACGCTTCAAAAGGCTTTAAAAACTAGTGCTGTAAAAAAGGACTGTAAAGCACAGAATTGTGTGTAGAGACATGTAATGATGTCTGAACTTACACCAGACACAGGAACAAAGGAGCATGAACTTAAAAAGAATGTAGCAAAACCAAAGGAAATCTCTTTCTGATAAGGCACAGAAATTAGTTATGGAAATATCTCTTACGTCTGCTCCTCATGCTGAGGCTGTGCTGCAAACATTGTCCAGTCTCGTCTTAATTGCTCTGAGCAGTGGTGCTACTGGTTTTGTCTCTAGGAAATTGTTCTAGCTTTAAGAAGCCTAAAGAAATGATCATTGCAAAATGAGCTAAAACGTCTGAAACCCTCTGCAGCTAGACATAAACAATTCTCAGTAATTTCAATCCTCATTAGAGTGCAATCTGTTAAATTTGCATAGTTCAAGTGACCACGTGGACTAAGTTTTGCTTAGTAGTCCACATCTTGTCTTTGAGCACCATCCCACCACGCATTGATCTCTTCTCAACAGCCTTTCTTGTTTGCTTTCTGCACTTCAGATGCAGGGAGAAGGTGTGCCTGGAGTCAACTCGCCTGTACAAATCATGATACTGCTTTCCTTTGATCTGAGTTTTCCTGAGGTAATTAGTGGGTGCTGGACCAAGGCGCTTCACGGAAATCTCTCTTCTCTCTCATGCTCTCCTATCATCCGTGGGATCGATTTTCTGACTCAAAGGCAGCATCCTCCTCTTGTATATTGCCCCCCTGAAGACTCAGCATTTATATCATGTGTGAGGAAAACTAGCTGTCGTGTTATTTAGTGAGTAATATAGTTGTATAGTACTTGCTTGTGTGGAGAGAGTGGAGTCAATGCCAGAAGACCAGCGTGGAGGAAATACAGGGAAGACAGACTGCAGGCAAATAACCCTGTGCTCACAGAATACCTTCCTGTGCTGAAGCAGAGTATAATTTATGTTAATATTAAAAGCTGAAGGGTCTTATTTCCCTTGACAAAGTCATGTTGGTTTGATATAAGCTGCATTTCAATGCATGGTTTGAATTACTGAATGCAGCCAGAACAATAGAGCCTGAGTGCTCTGCCTTCCCTGGCAGTGTTTCTTATCCTGGTTGGCTCCACCTGAAATTTAGTGCACGTTCCCAGAGAAGTGACTGGTACCTCTCAAGTCTTCACAGGCAGCTGCCCCCATGCAGGCTGACAAGGTTTCATAGTGTACACACAACCACTTGGGAAACTGGTAATAGTTTTGTTGAGCCAGAAATAGGAGTCCTTCCTCACGGGCTGTAATCACTCATAACCAAAGATATTCTTTCTTATGCAAATAAGTAAACTACTAAAGTTCATAGCCTTTCTTCATGTTTATATCCTTCAAATATTTACAGTGAAGTTGATGGTCATGCCCTTTTCATCATGTAATCCTTGCTTAGTCAGACAAGTGTGTTGTACTCATAAAACCTCTCTTTGTACAGTAAGTCGGTCTCTCTAGCCCCTTAATCATGTGTGTTGCTCTAATCAGAAATTCCTTCTTTGTCTGTGAGATAAGTCTCTGCTTTATGCACGAGGTTCCCCAGATGAGTAGGAACTCACACACATTAACATTCTGTGTGAAAGGGAAAAGGAGAAGGGAAGAACTTTGTGGGGTGAAAAAAGCTGAGCGAGAGCAGCGAGTGCCCGTTAGGTGGAATTCACTCCGGTTCATAGACTGACCCTTTTAGTGGCCGCTGGAATTACCAATCTTTTCATTTGAGGGCTGAAGTGTGGGATTTATTTTAGGTTAGGGATGGTTATGATGTTATTTTATGCTGTATGTGGACCCATTACTAGGCTACATTTAAACCCCTGTTGTGGAAAGGGAAAAATGGGAAAAGGCTTCTGAAAACAGGCTAAGGGTGATTGATGCTTTCCAAGCCATGGTCTGTTGGCTGCTTCTAAGGAATTTCCAAAGTGTAACTAACAAAAGTACAAGTTCAAATTTACTATCCAGGGTTCTGTAGCTCCATGGGATAGCTTTGAACAGATCTGAACATTGAAAAAGGTTGTCCAAACACTCTGTAGAGATAAAAATAAGAACAATAAGGAAAAAGAAATCTAGAATATTGCAAGTATTGACCAAGTTTCAAATGTGACTAATCTAGCAAATTAATTTAGTGCCCACAAAATTTATGGGATTCGAGACTGGCTGATGGGATGGGTACCACTGCACAGGGATTGGTGTCTTCCACTTAGTTGTCAAAAATGAATGAAGTTTTACATGAAGAGCTGTCACTGTCTGAAATATTTATGTGCCAAGAGGTAAAATTTATACAGTTGGACCTCTATCTAGCAGCAATTCAGGACATCTGAATGACGTTAATAGTTGGAAATTCAGCTCTTGAGGAAAGGATTGTGAACTTTAACGATGTTAAGCCTAGGCAATAAGATATGAACTCCTGTATCTAACTTGAAAACTGATTTACTTGCAATCTGTCCTGCCCATTTTACTCTGCATGTTTGACATGTAACTGCTGTGTTTAGATCAGCCTGAACAGAAGCTCCCATTCAGTTTAATATGGTTTGTAAACTACTATATATGCAGCCTCACATTTATTTTTCTATAATCAATGTTAACATACACATCTGAACTTAATTTAGATTTAACCTTAGAGTAAGGCAAAGACCATCTAGACAAGCTGGAGAAGTTCCTTCAGGTCAAGAAAAGGAGACACATGTGCAGCAGCCTGGTGCTATAAATGCCTGCTTTTGAAATAACGAAGGATGATGAAATGTCTGTCTCTAACCGGGTGCCTAAACTGTTCTCCACCACTAACATTTTGTCCACCGTTTCTTGCACTGTTAATTAACCCCTTGGACAGCTTCTGTAGCTCTCCTGCACTGTAAACTTAGTCTCTGAAGTATTTTATTTTAGTTTGACCAATATTAATTCAGCTTTCTCTAAAGCTAGCTGTAGTTTAAGGAGCAATCATGCATGTGTGTGTGAAACGTCTCCTTTCTGTGCAAGATGATCTGGAATACCTTCATTGGAAATATTCCTATGCTGACAAGCAGCAGCAAGTTCTTGTCAAGCAGCAACCTACCAGTTAGTGGATTCACTCTGCTTTCTGTGCACATTGGCTGGGTGTGAAATATTCTTCTCTGACATGCGATTTGCACATTAAAATCTCTTGGGATTAAGATAGCGAAGTAGTTCTCAGGAGGAGGGAACATGCAAAAGACACGCTGGATTTCAGAACCTGGCCAATGCATTATTACTGCTGGAATCTGGGAGGCCAACCCTTTATTCCCGGGTGTGAGAAATGAGGCTGTAAAAGGCACCGAAGGCTCCCAGGGCAGGCGAGTCGTGCGGGCAGGAGGAATGAGTGAGAGAGCAGGTCTCCTCCCAGTGTGCTGCAATGCTTGTGGGTGAGAGCAGGGTGAAAAAAAACCACACAACCTCTTAGGGCAAAGAGCCTGCTTTCCTTCCAGGTGTTTACACTGAGGTTCTGCTCCGTGGATCACGATAGGCATTTGAAATACTGGGGGTTTCTCAGTCATAACCCTGATTCACTCACTAGAGGCAAAACACTCCTATTTCACCAACTCAGGAGCCTTTAAGCAGGCTGGTCCTGCACCCTTTTGTATGAAAGAGCTATATTTGAAGGCTGAAAGGTACATCCATCATCAGCTGATTTCAGTTGTCAGGCTAAAATCTCTGAAATAAGTGAGTAGAAAACAAACTGGAATTTGCACCCTTGCATTTTGCTGGCGTAAAAGAGGCAAAATCCCCTTTTATTTCTGTCATGGCTGTATGTTTACTGTAAAAAGTTCAGATTGTTTTTATGTCATGGGATAGTTCTTTTTTGAAACAATCTGATCTGTCATAAAACCTGTTTAAGAGATGCTCCCCTTCCCCAAACATTTGTTCCTGCTTCTATAATGCTGCTCAGAGCTGCCTCAGTTTTGCTGGTGCAACTGTATTTAGGCTTGGAATCGAAATAGGGTTGGGGATGGAAGGAATGAATAGCTAAGTGGAAGCTGGGTGAGGGTAGGAATGCGTGGTCATAGGAGGTCTGATGCCAGTGGAGATACTAGCAAAACTGCATGTATGACTATGCCCGTAGAGACTGGCATTTGCTTTGTTGAGCATGGCACATATTAATTTGAATCCTTGTTCCCAGATTAGGAAAACTGGGAGGTCTGTGGAAGAAGGACGCTTGGCTCACGGGAAGGAAACAGTTCTGGTCATTTTGTCCCACAATGGTCCTGTTACTTGACATTCAGCACAGATGTGAATGAAGGGTTTCCAAGAAAGTGTACGGCGTCCCTGCGAGAAGGAAGTTAAATCATCTGCTGGTAGGTGTCAGCATTGGTCCTGGTATGTTGGCCTCTAGCATTGTTTTTGGTCCTGGTGCAAGTACTACCTGTGGAAATAGGGTCTATCTGAATGATGCAGCTTAAAGTGGTCCCTGCGAGCCTTCGTCTAGATGGCCCTGCATGTTTTCAGTCAGTCAGTTTACTAGACTGTCAGACAAGATTATCACATTTAACAATCATGTTCACTTGAACTGGGAAGCTCTATAATATTCTCATCTGCCAATGATTTAATTACAGGATAGTGTTCGCTAAGGGAAACTAAAATTAGAAGTGGATGAATGGAGTTTGATATGAAGGGGAAGATTTTCTTTATTTTTTTTTCCCTTTTTCTTTTTCCTTTCCCCAAGGAAATTACATTCTTGGGAAAACTGTGAAACCAGAAAGACCGAAATGGCCTCTCCTGAGCCATAGGGCGGAGAAGGGTTTGCAAACCAAAGGTCAGATACAAAAAGACATCTATTTATAAGTGAAAAAGCATAACAATAAAAAGGAGGAAGGGATGATGTGTAAGTGGGGAAGGGACTGAGGAGAGAGGCAAGGAAAGAAAGGAAAATGTGATTTGTAGTTTTATCAGTGATGAGTGAATGAATGTTTGTGCAAAGTAGGTCAGAACAGAAGAAAACCGTAGTGGTGGGAGGGTCCGGAGGTGTAATGCAGGGACGGGTGTCTCAGGCTGTAACTGATGGGATCCGGAGATGCCAGTGTTTCTGTAGAGCTGGGTTTGGCAAGGAGGGCCTGGAATGCTGGAGTCTTCAACAGCTCCTTCCGAGAGCTGCTCCTAAATGAGCACCAAGTCTCTCGTTAGCCTCCAGGGTGAGGGCTGCAGCTTCCAAACCACAGGCACATAAAGTGCTGTCAGAACAGGGAAGCCTGAATAAGCGTGAGCACTTCGAGACAGGGACTCAACATTGTTACGGAGTCCACCTCCAAAACAGGAAGAAGAATCTCCCTTATGCACAGCTCATGACTAATCTCTGGTATCTCTCTATTTGGCTAATTGATCTTTATTTTCTCTTGCAGTAATGCTTAGTCCTCTTATTTTTGGGATATGTATAGCTTCTCTGGGAAAGTGAATTAGAAATAAAATTTGGTTTACTAAAAGAAATGAATGTTTAAGATACTGGACAGTAGTTTAATCATATAGAATGTCTTCATGGATTAATAATATGTGTAACATAAGTTACGATAAATATTCTGCTGTTGTGATATATTTTTAGTTTCAAATTGCCAGGAGATAAAATGGTATCAGTAACATAAAATGTTTCTGTGTGGTAAACTACTGAATGTTCACTAAAAGGAATTACAGTAAACATTCAGCATTCTGTGATTCTGATTCACTCTGTGATTCTGCTGATAACAAAATCAGCTCCCAGGACAGTTTTCCAAGAGCAGTTTTTCTCTGCAGACTCACATCAAGACCATGCAGCAGCACCGGGAGCCAGGGGGAATTTTGGTTGTGTGGGGAATGTGAGCTTGGACATCGTGTCTCCACAGCAATGAAGATGACAAAAGCTCAAAACATTGCTCTTTTTCGGCATCTCTCAAGCAGCTTAAGGTAACGATCTACACGTATAATATGCCATATTCCTCCAGACACTGCACACCTCACTATGATAAATTAAAAGAGAGGCATGAATCCAGTCCCTGGATCCAACCTGCTCCTGGGTCTGTGGGAATCATACCTTCTGCAGAATATACAGCCTGAAAATCAAACTGGCATGTGACTTTGGGGTTTGAGCATTCAATGGCATTCATTGGCCCTTATACTTAGTGTTTCAAACTTAGGCACGCCTAGCACTTTACAAAAGCAAATAAAGACAAATGTGAGAGAAGCAAATAGTTCATACCCTGAAGAGTTTACCGTTTTAGTTTCACAAGACTATTGAATAAATTTATGCATAGATCTGAGCACTCTCTAAAGAGGTGGGGGCCAGAGAACCAAGTGGAACTAACCATGAGCAGGAAAGCATGAAGAAAATGGTAAATATAAATAACATAGTCGCACTGGAAATCAATGCAAATCTCTAGGTGTATGCGCAGTTTGGTGTTTGTGTTTGTTTATTTTTATGAATAATATAAGACTATGATATTAAGAAGATATTAAGAGGAACGGAAAGTGTGAGGATTGTGTCTGGTAGTTTCAGAAAATAGATGCTGGCAAGAAGCTAAAAGGCATACAGATGTATATTAAGGAAAATTCAGGGGAAATCAGAAGAATCCGTGAATTGAGAGAAGTCATTTGCAAATAAATAGGTGGCAAAAATAAGAAAGGGCCTATGGGAAGGCTCCTCATGAGAAAAAGTTAATTTGTATTCAAGCAGCCACAGTTTGTGATTTATGCAAAAGTAGAAGTAACGCTGAAACTTAGCCCAAATACAGAAGCTGTCATAATGGATGCATGGCTCTGGAAAGGCAGCAAAACATAAATATCAAAGAGCTGAAGTGAGGTTAAACGCCGGCATAATTGTAACAGTATTTCTGCCTGCGGTTTTACTAGAAAGCAGCACCCAGAGTCAAAAGCTCGGATGACTGGCCCATGATGCGTCTCACGTGACTCGCGTACACGTGATGTGCCATGTAGTAGTAAATATACACAGAGGAAGGGCTACTTTGAAAAGTTCTCAGCAAATCGCGGCGGATGCATGGCTAGATGCATGGTTAGAGTCGAACTTCCAGTCCAATGTTATTTCTTTTTTGGTTATAGCATTCACAAATAGATTGGTTTTAGCTGAAGCTTTCGCCATTGAATGCTCATTTTGCCAGATCGTTTAAGTTAAATCCATGAGCCTACTTAAGGAGTTTTCAATCGTGGAAAAAAAAAAAAAGAAGCCTGTTCTTTTACGATCTGCTAAGACCGCTTCAGCTTTTGATACAGAAAAACACACACTCATTGAGACCTGCAAGTGAATTCAATCTTAGAAAGTCAATTTACTAAACCTTGTTAATCTAGAGATCTTTATTCTATAATTTAACTTACTGCAAACCTGAAAGCTAAAAAATTAATTTTTCAGTGTTTTTCTTCAGTATTGGACTACCTTTTTCTTGACTTTTTCATTATACATATTTTAATTTAAAAAAAAACCAAACCAAAACAAAGAACCAAACATAAAACAACCCCTCCAAATAAACCTGAAAATAAGAAATAATAAAATACATGAGATAAAGAACTATTATGTTTTTCATTAACATTGCCTTGTGAACTCATTATCCTTATATTAACCCTGTATCTATGAAAGGGCAAAAGGCAACGTCGTGTCTGTTAGAGTCTGAGTGGAGTGGTTTGCAGTGTTAGAATAAACAATGAAAGTTATCACAGTGAAAGAAAACAAAACATGCAACCTATTTACCAAATGAAAACTATGTCAAGCTAATCTGATATCTTGATGAGATAACTTTATGTCAAAAGTTATTTGCTAGTCATTGAAGATTTGTCATTAATAGTCCACAGAGCTTTATCGCTAAACAGTGTCAATACATCGTAAAGAGATTTGGGTTGTGCCAAGGCTGAGGGTGGGGAAGGCCTTGTCTTTGTAAATAGCAGAGTGAGGAGCGGAGACATTTTAGCAATGATGGCATGAGGAGCAATGGCGTGCAGGAACACCTCTATCTTGGAGGTAAATAACCTAGTTATGAAGATGGAACCTGATAAATGGCAGGAACCACATGGCATAGTCAGCTTCAGTTGCAGACAGCTGAAGTCTTTGGTCCAGGACGTCCCTGCCACTCTTGAGTTTCTCTACACTATTGCTATGTAAGATGCCATTATCTCGTGGATGTACACATATATATGCTAATAAGTGGAGCTATTAAAGCCAACTGTGCCGCCAGTGATTTTAGAAAATGCCTGGGGTTGCTATAGAAGCAATATACATGCAGTTTCCTAGCACTAATTTTTTTTTTAAAAAAGGGGGGGTGTGGGAAATTGGAAGAAATGGGGTTTTGAAAGTATTTTCAAACTTTGTGGTATCTCAATTGCTTTGTGGTATCTCAATGGCTGCTGGAATCTGAAAAACAATTTATGTTTATAGAAACTTCTATACCAGTTTCTTAGCATTTAATCTAGGATAAATGGGAAGATATTTTTTTTTTCCCTCTCCTTACTTTGTTTAAAATGGCCACAGGGCACATAATTTGCATCAGGAACCTTTAAGGCTTCCCTGTTTATTTTGTTTGTTGCTCTTTTTTTTTTTTTTAATTGTAAGTAAGCGGTCTCCTCACAAATCACAGAAAACCAAAAGAGTGAAAAACCATGCTCACCACCATGGCTATGATGCCCCAGCATCCTAAAAGCTGTTTGGCTTCAGATTACTCAGTCGAATGCTTTCTATGGCTTGGCAAGCACAAGCCTGTTTCTCTGGGCACTCCTTGGTACCTGTGCTTGCCTGAGCCTTTCTAGAGCTCTACCCACTGCAAATATCTCCGTGTATTGAATATCCAGTGACAAATACTACATATGGATCTTTCCTTTATCAGTTCCTTGGTATTCTTTCAAACGCTCAGTTCTCTGTGTTCTTGGGATACAGTAAATTGTGTGTGGTTGGACTTCCAGAAGATTTTTGATCTCTGAAGACACTCAGCATGCAGTAGATGTGAAGTACTTTATGCCAGTCTGAGAGAGAAGTTTGCTTCATGAAAGAAACAGCCTTTTTTTTTTTCTTTTTTTTTTTTCCTTTTTTTTTTTTTGGAGTTGCAGGCTCTGAAATTACACAGTGCCAGAAGACAGGCCCAGGCACTAACTTCATTGTCTACACTGCTAAATTGTTTGAGCGGTCCCTGGAATGGTTTTTGCCTGGGCAGCTGGCCCAGGCCTCTTCCAAACAATTCCTGGGCATGTTTTGAGAATTAGCACGGGCCAGGCACCATGCCCAACATGTAGTTTGGATGCGGGCACCCTTTTTTGGATGATAATAGACTTCGCTAGTGCCAGATGGCCCCAGAGCCAGAGGGAATAAACATAGCCTGAGTGCCTGTGCGATGCGCTAGCGCAGAAGGTCCCTCGTGCTGTAAAGTGATAGCTTAGCTTAAGCGTACGTGAGTGTCTCCATGCTAACAAGCTGCAACCTGAAGGACTAGACTTCAGAAAGGGCAACCTCAGGCTAGGACTTTGTAAAGAAAGACAGAATGGACCTTAGGCGATGCCTGTATCGCTGAAGAAATCACAGTCACAGAGCAAATCCTTGGACCAAATGTCCAAGGCACTGGCTCAAATGGACCCCAAGCAGAAATTGGCTTTAATCTCCCCTGGGCCCCTTCTGGCCCGAAGACATATTTGCGTTTCTTTGCATTTCAGAGTGCCTGAAATAATACAGGGGCTGTGTTACAACCCACCAGACGGGTGTTTTTAGCCTACAAATTAGAAGGTATACGTTGTATGCTTTAGGATGTGGTGTGTGTTCAAAGATGCAGCATCTACTGGGATGCTGTTACAAGGCTGCCTGGATGGGAGAGAGCCAAAACAAACTCACCCTTGTCCATTATGAATTGGGAGCAGGTCCTGTTATGTTCAGGCACTGCCTTGCAGAGCGCTTTTTGAAGTGGTCCAACATAGAGGTGGGAGTGATTTCACAAGGAGAGTGATCAGGGGTCCAGTGTGTGGGTCCCACACTGCCCCTTCTCACTGCAAAGTGCAGCCATACCCTGAAATCCCCTGTCTATGGGCACAAAACCCTAATTCCTTAAAAAATCCTTGAAGATTTTAGGTCATCTGTGAAATGCAAGCTAAACTACTTTCCTCCACGGAGGGCAAACTCTGATAGATAGAATGAGAGAAGATCTCTGCACTGAATTCCTATGTTGTTTTCTATGATTACCAGTTAGTAGGGCTCACATAATAAAAACTTATTATTAAATGCTGATTTAATTAAAGAAACTAAGCCTGCTGATAACACAGGGTTGTCCAGGCATTTAAGTGTTTCTGCTGGGTTATACGAGTCCCAGTTCCTCTGGGGAACACCAGTAAACTCTGTTGAGAGTGGTTTCAGTCCAATAGAGTTTCAGTCAGACAGTGAGCCAGAAAGGCTTTTATGTCCAAACTCTTCTCCCAGTTTGAAAATTTAGGACTAAATATAAAGTGACTTCACTTTGGGTTTTCTTTTGCTTTCAAAATGATAACCTGTGTGGAAGAACAAAACTTGCTAGAGTATGTTAGCATGAAATAAAGAAAACTTTAGGAAAAAGTTCTTATTAAGGGAAACTAAGAAGTTAAAACATGCTCTGGATGGCAAAAAGTTATGCTAATGATTATTACAATTAGCCTGAATTAGTGTTACTAGCCTTTTTTAAAAAAGTAGTAGTAGTAGTTTTGGAGAATTTGAAATCTTCAGGGGCGTAGACAAGAAAACACTGACTGAGCAAAGAAACCGTGCATCTGAGAGAAGGTTGTTGCGATTAGAAGAAGCTGCTGAAATGCATTACAGTATTGTGCATTGAGCAGCTTGTTTCAATATTGAAGTTGCCACTGGAAATGGGCAAATCCTTTGCTGCTGCAATTTTTGGTCTGGTTATTTAGGTTCCTCTTAATATGCTGGTTTAATACTGCTGTGGATCAGGAGCTGATTTATGAAGCTCCTGTAACTTCTCCACTTATGAGGAGAAAGGCAGGTGGCTGGAGACGGTAACTTCTTCAGCCATATGGTTTTTATCCACTGCTGCAAAGCTGCTGAGGCTGAGACATGACAAGGGCAGCCAATGTCTGCAGGACAGAGCTGGCCAAAGAGAAAAACATGACTAACAGCTATGTCAGAAGGAGATGTATTGATAATATGAGGTAAATATTCAGTGTTTGTTTGGAGGAGGCTACCTGTCAGCAAGAAAATAAAATTGATACCTCTCCTGATAACAGAGGTGGTGGGGTTTTCTTCCAAACTTTTCAGTTTGGCTTGTCTGTGCTATTCAACTTAATCTTGCTTCTTAGAAGGGGTTTGTGAAGAACAAAGCAGAAGCTCAAAAAGGATCCCTTTTAGTGAAGCAGAAAAGTCCTGGCTACCTTGTGAAGAGACTGGATTTTCAGTTCAGAGGTGGTTGTACAGTCCTGGAGACAGCAGGAATGAAAAACTGCTGTTTTCATCTATATTTATTTAACTGAAGAAGGTTTACACAATTTCAGACAACTATTTAGCAGAGGAAAAAGTGCATACCTCTTCCATGTCATATACAGCATTTGCCAAATTTCCGTCACTTCTGCTGCAGAAGTGCCAGCAGTGCCCATGAATGTGCCCTGGAAATGCTTGTTATAAATTTCTTCACTGATCAGGAATAACACAGCATATGTTAACTTCAACTGACGGTTTGTTCATAGTCACAGTCATCTGTAGATGCCAAAATGCAGTCATTTCTAGAGCTACCGGACAAAAGAAATAACTTTATGACCTAAATATTTCTAACTTGTCAAGAGTCCATCTTATATACCTCTTTTTGCTGCATCAAACAAAGACATAAATAGCCTTTGTCATCCCCCACAGAGAGTTTATTTCTCTTTTCATGGAACAACATTATGAGACTAATATGGTGAGTATTTGAAGGTATGTCCGTGTGGGAGCAATGGGCTTATACAGAAGTAAATATTCAGTGGTGTGCTCTGTGATAACTTCTTGGCTAAGAAGTTGTAGGAAGAGATGGCACCAGCCTTCCCAGTGAGCACGGTGTAGGTGTCATTTCAGATGCATGTTTTACCCTCCATATGGCTGCAATCCACGGTCACCAGAAATAACTGCCCCATGTGGGCAGTTGAGATGCAATCCCATTATTTCTCAAGAACATGAAGAGGGTAATTTCAAGTGCACTCTCCTTTGGACACGCGAAACCTATGTACCCTAAGTATTATCATTTTACAGGGCTTCATGTGCAATGAAGTCACCACTTTCTCATGATTCACAGACAAATAAGAGCAACCATCTTGTACCCAAACTATCTGGTTTATCTCATTTGCTGTTTTACTACTCTCTGTTTTTACAATGGCCATGCATCAGCTCCCTCTGCGGTGACGGATCATAGATTTCAATCGTTCTTTGGCTTACCACTTCCTTCTTGTCCAACAAATTGAAGTCTTTAAAAGAAAAGACAGTTACTTAGGAAATCAAGTGGTTGAGCTTTGTGGACAGTCTCAGGTTTTATGTTGGTGCATACTGGAGTGCTCTTGTGAAAGAGCAGCCTAACTGTCACTTGCCACGGCTTTTATTTCTAATGTATTGGCCAAACGATAACACACACATTTTAAACAATATCACTGCTGTTCTATTTCTAATTAGAATTTATTTTTCTTTATATTTGCGCTGGTTTTGGTTTCAACTTCTGAGACTGTTGCATTTACAAATTTCAGATCTTTATCTTCTTTAGAATGATCTTCCTTTAAAAAAAAAAATCCCTTCCCTTC